>CM053791.1:808264788-808864788 GCA_028749045.1 Cupressus sempervirens | reverse complement strand
ATAAGAATCTGATTGATGTTCTAAAGAAATTCGTCTCAGATAATCAAAAAAGTTGGCATAAGAAGATCCATGATGCTTTGTGGGCTAACAGAACCACACCTAAAAGAGCTATATGTATCTCACCTTTTGAATTAATCTATGGAGTGGGAGATAATTTTCCACTAGCTTTAGAGCTTTCTACATGTAAAATAAAGACTATGATTGAAGATGATGTTTTCAAAGATGGATTAGAAAAGAGGATCCTATATCTTACCAAATTGCAAGAAGAAAGGGAAGAGATGATTGATAAGATCACTAGACATCAAGGAAGGATAAAGAAATTGTTTGATAGAAGAGCAAGGCCTAGAAAATTTATGGAAGGTGATTTGTTGTTGTTATGGAATAAGAGACATGAGTCAAGAGGTATGCACTCTAAGTTTCAATCTTTTTGGAAAGGGCTATTTTAGATCATTTAAGTAAATCAAAATAATTCCTTCAAATTGGCATATCACACTAGAGAAACCCTAACATATTCTTATAATGGGAAAGATTTTAAGTTGTATCAAATGAAAAATTGAAAGAAGGTACTCCTGTATAGTAGCTAGATAGGTAAGTTTTCCTTTCATGCAATTTTCTTTAGTTTAGTTGCTTGCTTTCCTAGGTAGTTTTTTGTTGTTTTCCTAGTTTAATCTATTATTTTTGTTTCCAAGTGCCACCTTTTGTGTGGAACCAAAGATTGCTAAAGTTCTTCTAAGAATTATCATGCTCAAATCCCTAAACAGAGCCAACTATTACCCAAGTTTTAGTTCATATCTTTTTCCTTTAGGGTTTTGAGTGAATTCAAGTATCAATGTCTTAATTTTGATTCTATATTTCCCATAGGATGGCCTTTCTTCTCATAATTCCTTTGAGCTAATCTAATGCAGGGAATCATATGAATAATGCATCAGTCCAAAGCTAGGTGATTAGGGTTTGGGAGGTTTTTATGTGTCATCTTGATGAGAAGAAGGTCTGGATCTTCTATTGATTTGTTCCTAACTATGATGAACACACAGATTCAACATCATGTTATAGTTTCCATTAAAGACATTGTAGATGAGCAAGATCAATGAGCAGAAGAAGTAGTCCATGTAGAATAAAACATTCAAAACCCTCCTAGATTCAAAATATGAAGATAAGCAAATATGTACCATCAATTTAGTATATGAATAGTTCAAATGCAATCATAATAAGCCATGTGGTGGAGAAAATTCAAATGAATGAAGAATGCACACCATTGGCTAGTTGACAAGTGGAATGGTTTAGAAGACCAAATCTAGATCATCAATAAAGATAAGATCAACAGATGATTTTTTAATGATGGAAATATAATTATTCAATGATTCATCTCATCGATTGTCAAATAAAAAATAGATCTATGCTTGTTGTTATGTCATTATAAAAAGTTGCACGAAGAATCATCATAGTGATAGAATGAAAAATGTCTTGTAGGCCATCACATTTCATGAGATATAGTCAGAACCTATTCATGAAGTTCCATGAAGTAAAGAAGGTCAACGTCAAGTTCTTCAAGCAATGGAATGGTGCCACCTATCTACCATGACATGCATAGCTAGAAAGTGGACCCATATTGTAAAAGGGTGAACATCATATTATCACCATCGTTAGATTGTAAAAAGATCTATATTAATCATTATGTCACTATGTAAAGTTTCTCAACTATTATTCATAGTGATGTAATGATAGTTCAACATGTCTACACAGAAGGACCCGCAAAGGAAGTTATAAAGGAAGGGCTATAATGGTTTAATCATGATCATTAATTTAAGATCAACAGCCTAAATTCAAAACTCCAATGATCATTGGAATATGAATAACATAGACTTGGTGTGAAACAACAGAATATGAAGAAAATAATGATTTTCTATAGGATTTTTGAGATTTCATGAAGCTAAATAGTCATTGGGTATTTTTAGAAGTACCATGGATTCATAAGCATCGATGGAAAAGATGCCACGTGTTCATTATTTCATATTTTATTCTCTTTTCTATTTCGTTATTGTTTCTCTACTGAACTAAAAGATAACATCAAATTATAAATGTAACCTTATTTGATAAGGAAAAGGTTGGAAAACTTGATGCTAAATTGGTATGTAATTCCATTTATCCTATTTACTTGTCATGTTTTGTTTCTCATGCATAGATTAGTTTTGCATTAAGAGTTGAAAGACAATTGTATGTGATTTTGTGATAATCACATGGATTCCATTTCATTTTGGTAATTACAGTAAAGGTGATTCCATTTACATTCTCCATATATGGTTATGTTTCTTCTCTAGTTAATTTCATATCATGTTAGATAGTTTCATTGGGAAATGAAACATAAATGTGTATGAATCTATTAGTTATCAGTTGGATTCCAATTTATTCAAGGCTAGTAGTGAAAGTAATTCCATTTTTCCTCATGTGCATATCTCTTGATTCCTCTTCTACATTTACATGGTTAATCTACATTTAGAATAGAAGTAAGGGTTAGAAATCTCAAGATAATCTACTACAGTCATTCCATTGGGTGTGATAGGTTATTCAAATCCATCTTTCCTAAATTGTTTTTGCCTACAAATAATTTGGTTATCCTTTACTGCACTCAAGTTAAGAGCTTATAATGGAAAAACTTATGATCTCATAAAAACATTTTCATTGTATATCATTGAAAATCATAGGGATTTGTACCTAATAATTCAAAGGCAGTGATAGAATACATACACTAACCTATTTGTTGGTAAACATCCTTTTGTCTCTCCAAAACATTGGGTATCAAAGAGTTAGGTTATAAAATCTAATAGGAGGAAAAACTATTAACCAATATGAAGTAATTTCTTTTAAGAGCTAACCCTACTAAATGTTATAAAACACACTATGAAATATGACCTTGTTAAAGGATATAATCACCCTTTTAGGAGTGGCCTTATTAGAAGGATTGAGAAAATTCCATTAGAATTTCACCTTAATTAAAGGATTCACATATGATAGTTAGGTCAACCTTGATCAGAGGATTTCAACATTGATATAATGGTTAGAAAGTAACAATAGGTTTTATCTAACAGATACAACTCACTTTGCAAATATAGATCATAGTTCAGTTCATATGTTGATCCACTGACTGGCCTCCATTGTCATCTATGTCTCTGATTTTCTTGGTAACCCTTCAAACAATCATACTTCACCTCTTCACAACTCTTCTTAGCCTCCTTCTTAAGTTCACTAATAAATAGCATCAAAAATTGCTCCAACCTTTATTATGTTAGCCCTTACACCTCCTTAAATAGGTAATTCTAATCTTTTATTGCTTAAACATCACTGTAGTTCTTAGGTTGGTCATATTCATCAAATCCTTCCATCATTTTGTCTCCTCTTTTTTCTTCTATAAACTTCTCCTTGAATTATTTCATAAAAATTATCAAACATAATTTCTCTTGAATTAAATGCTCTAGTTCATCCATCCTTATCTTCAACATGCTTTCTATATCCCAAGATATCAACAATGTTGGCTGGAAATAACAATTTCCTCATAATATGTCAAATGTTATCTCTTGGCCAACAGTGTATTCTGACACTTGGTCACCACTAGATTACTTGATTGCTACTAATGGTTCTTTTTGGCACATATACTAACACTCAGTGAATATTGATGCTTGATTGACACTATATTTTCTCAGCTTATACTGTCACTTGCTCAACTCTAGCATCACTCAACTTAAACTTTAAGTCCCTTAATCTTCTACTCTTTTCTTGGTCAAACCTATTCATGTGGTCATTATTTGATCACTTCTTCTAGGATTTAGCACAACTTCCTTCTCCACTTAGGTTATGATTTAAAAATTCACTTTATCTTGTCAAAGTCTAACTAATCAAGTCCCCATTGTAGTTCCTCATAACTCAACCTTTCCTCTAGGTTCTTTTGTTATGTTCTTCTTCTCAAATCCTCTTCACCAATCATCTTGATATGGCACTCTACTCACATATAAAATTATCTTACCGATAACGTTTGAAATCAATGACAAGATAACAATTATTTCAATTGTAATTTCCAACAAGAAAGTTGGCCACTTTGCATCTAAATGTTCTACCAAAGAATCAAGGTTTAGCCTAAACCCTATAAGTTAAAATTTAATAAGGAATTCTTTTATGCTAGTGATAGTGAAATTAAGATTAAGGATATTAAATTTGAGGATAGTGATAATGATAATGAAATACTAATTTTTGGAATTAAAAATGAAATTCCTATTAAGGAAGAAAAATTCTTAGTTTCTCATGTAGAGAAGAAATTATATTGGATTATAGATAGTAGATGTCCAAATCATATGACAGGTGAAAAAGACAATTTTGTTGAGTTGAAAAGGTATGATGGTGGTGTTGTCAAATTTAGTGATAATACACTTTGTTTGATTAAGGAAAAATGATTTATAACTCTTGATGGTAAAACTAACACAAATGGTGTTATATTTGTTGATGGTTTGAAACATAATTAAGAATCATTGGAAATATTTTAGAAAAGGTTTATTGTTTATAGTTCAAAGATGGAAGATGTTCAATAAGATATCAATCAAGAAATGTTATTGTAACTGGTTCTAAGGCCAAAGGTAATGTTTTTCAATTAAATCCAATGAAAGTAAGTTATTTTGTTACAAAATTTGATGACTATTGGTTATGGCATAGAAGGTTTTTTCATGTAAACTTTGATAATATGGAAAGAATCAGTAATTCTAATGTAATAAGAGATCTACCTAAGATTATGAAAGCTACTAATATGATGTGTAAATAATGTGTGATGGGAAAGAAAACAAGGAATAATTTTCAAAGCAAGAAACTTACTACTAAAGGAAAGTTGGAATTGGTGCATACATACTTATGTGGTCCTATAAAGACAAGAACATATTATGGTGAGAGATATTTTATCCTTTTTATGGATGATTACTCAAGAATGATGTGGGTTGGTTTTCTAAAAGAGAAAGTTGTGGAGAATGAAGTTATATTAGAATATGTTTACAAAAGAGAAAGTCCTAGATATATTTTAATAATCTTTTGGCTAAGGACATCTTTGAACATCTTAGAGGTATGCTTTGGGTAATGGTCCCTCCTTATGAAGAGTAATTTATGTAGGGATGCATAGGTATAGTATAATCATATCACATTCATTTACCTAGATGTGGTTCTTGATACTTCTACTTAGGGGGAGTGGTCACATGGTGTAGAGTTGTTTGAGAACTCTTATTTGATGAAATTTTGTAACATTATTTGTTGGTACTTGGCTTTTTTTTGGCAGACTAACTTGATCCAAAGAACTAAATTTCTTAGAGGAATTGTATATCTTTCTTAAGGAAATAACATTTTTTGACAAGAAGAGATCTTCCTAATGTGGAAAGATAATTAATGCTTGACATTTTTGGCACCTTTTTCCATTGATGTCAAAGGGGGAGAGAATCATGTGAAAAAACTTTCATTAGGGAAGGTATATGTATGAGAAGCTAAAAGACTACATGTGTTGAGGATATTATTAGAAGGAGGAGAGATGATAATTTTGGATGAATGGTTTTTACCAAATGTTTCCATCAATGCCAAAGGAGGAGATTGTTGGGATTATGCAAGATTGTTGGTGGTTGGAGTAGTTGATCAAGTAGAAGACATATTGTACTGATGAATTATTTTTCCATTGATGTTAACATATGTTGCATGATTGTAGACAGACTCATATTATATATATTGGAAGTCATTGGTCATTTTAGTATTGGTAGTGATTAATGATTCTGGATAAGTGAGCTTATATTTGTGGTGATGGAGTGAATGCATAATATCTTTGTTTTTTATATGTTGCAAATGTAGGCACTTTTTGTAAAATAAAAATGAAAAATTATAATTTTTTTGATAAATAAAATAAAAATATCACAATGTCTTGATTTGCATACCCTCACTTAGATTCTAAAGTCATTCAAATTAGACACATTCTATATGGAAATAGGGGTTTTTTGCCACTTTGAGCTCAATGGAAATTCTTGTTTAGGCTCTAAGTGAATTGAGATGAAGGTCCTAAAATCCTCAAAAAGTCAAAAATTCTTAAAGATCAAGAAAAAACTGCAATAGACCCAACTCTAATACCATGTTAGATTTGAGCAATACAAATATTATGAACCCATGAACACCTGAATGCACAAGTTTTCCATAAGATAAGAATAAAGAGACTTATAATTATCGCCTTATAAAAGGAGAAAGGTAAAACCTAAAATATAGAAACCCTAAAGGGAACTATCCTAAGTTGCATGATAATAATTAATAAAATAATTAATTATTATATGCCTAATTTTTATCTTTAAAAACTAGAGTTAATAAGAATATCTTATTAATCTAGCATTTTCTTTTGGCATCATTCAACTTCTCACTAAAATAAGAAACAAGTCTACTCTTAGATCACAACAACTCATATTGCAGTACCACTAGCATCATAGTCTACTTGAAACACCTTATTAAAATCTTAAAGTGGTAAAATAGGTTGTTATGTAACTTTCTATTTCAACAAACCAAAACTCTTATCTACTCCTAAAGTCCATTTAAACTCATTATTATCCCCTAGGGTGTCCTATGTACTTAATCATGCTTTCAATTATCCCTAACATGATGATCTAATTAATTATTTATAATTGGTATAGAGGAAAGTTTTTTTCTTCAATTGTAAGATGTGAATGATAAGTATAGATGGTAGCCTTAATGCTAGATTGTCATAGCTGAGTTGAGATGTCTCCATACGCTTTTAGAATAGGTGTGAGTGAAATCTATTATTTCTAGTGGGCTTCAAAATAATTATTTTGGAAAGTAACTTGCAAATCTACCAGTTCTCATTTCTTGATTTTTTTATTATAAAGTAAAGGTGGTTTAACCTTTCAACCTTCTAGCAATGAGCTCAGGCAATGAGCCTTTTGTTATCATCAATTCCTAATAGGGTTGGAACCTCCTAACAAGTGTTCAAGGTATCTTAATAGAGATCTATCTTTTAACAAGGATAATTGTAATAAATTTATTATATTTGAATCCTAACATGGTCATGTATTTTTATATAGAACTTGAATATTAGTATAATATCTAGTAGGTATCATCCCCATTGGGATTCTCCCCCCTAATCAAAGATTTTCCTCAAGAACAAAATGTAGTGTGTGGTGGTGTATGATTTCTTGTTATTATGGATTATTATTCTTGTTATCAGCTATCCATATTATAATTTTAGAATTAATTACATTTGTGCATAATTGATTCACCTCCCCCCTTGAGTTGTAAGGTGTGTGTAGAGACAAAGTGCGGTTCCAATATTAAGTATATTTAATAAGATCCAATAACCAATTCATCTTGCATCTAATATTAATTTGGGGTTATATATATTGATGAAAGGTATAGTGGTTGTCTTATAAAGGGATGAAGATAGAGAGCCAAGTCGGGATGAGTGCAATTATAACACATGGAAATAAATTTATAAAAAACTTAAATAAATGTACAACAAGAACTGTCATTTCTCGGAGACATAATTAAACTCACAATTTTTAAAGAAATTAATCTAAAAACCAGAGACCATTATAAAGAATACAACCTAATGTAGAATTTAGTATATCAAGAAATAAATAATATAACACACAAATATGAATTCACACTTAAATCTAAAGAAAATGTGAATCAATCATAATTATTTACAATTACACAAATTAAAATATATTAACTAATATAGTAATTCTTGTTAGAAACAACAATCCACCAAAATAACTTTGGGGGGGGGGGGTGAATCAATTATCTAATAATTAAAAAAATTATCAACCTTAAATAATCTTAACCATTCAATCAAAGTAAATCTCAACCATACTAAGCTATGCATACACAATTATGCCAGATATGTTAACTAGGGAAAACCTCAATAAGAATGATGCCCACAAGATGATGTACTAATATAAATATTCCTTGTTAGAGGATGCACCCTATTAGGAGTCTATTACAACATCTATTACATATGAGTCCCTGTTATGAGACTTTGGATACCTATTAGGAGATTCCAACCCTATTAGGAGTTGTAGAAGGTAGAAGGACCCACTGTCCAAATAGCCTCTCAGGCAGACCACTGAACTCATTGTCCAACTGATCTCTCATCTATTCCTTGTAGAATAATTGTATGTATTATACTTTAACTTCTTTCCTTTGTCCTATCAACCAGACCAATTACTGTCATACCATGTAGACTAGGTCATGAACCTCGGATCCAAATATCAAACCTCAGATCTCAAAATAAAACATCGGCAATGAAGTTCACTCCAACTTTACTCTACTCTTTTTATCTTCACATTCAAATATTTATGTTTCTTACAATCATTCACTTGCATTCCTTACATAACAAAGAAAATTTTCCTTCCTTTATACCAAATCCAAAAAACAATTCCTTGAGTCAGTTGTTACACCTTCTCAATTAATATGACTAGGACCACATTAAGAAGACCTTATACTTAGTGATAACATTAATCTTTCACCTTGTAACTTGAATAACTTTTCATATGTGTAAAATTATGATGAGAAATATTAGCTACATCATCTCTAAAAAAATTTTTACACATGTTTAACTTTGGTTTCTCATAATAACAACTCTGCTAAGAGATATGACAAGTTTACTAAATCATGCTTCTATAAACTCTATCTTAGAATAGTCTTTACTAAAACTTGCATAACTTCTTCCAAACTTAATATCTTATACTTCTAAGGCTAGATGCATATACTAGACACTTAGTATTATCTACTTTTTAACTCAGTAGTGAAAGTACTCAATGATCTATCTGTACTAACTTGATCTTTTTGTTGTTCTTCTATCAGATACCACAGAAAACTACTACTATTGACATTAATGACAAACACAATTATGACTATAATATATCATCATCATAATGATCTAATCATGTTTCTACAATACTTTCCCATAGAATTATCATTAGCATTCATCCTTCCAAAAATCTCTCCCTTTGGTATTGATGGAAACATAGATGAAAAATATATAGTTCCAAGAATACCAATTGTAAAAGACTATTAATTGTTGGCCAAAATTGCTTTCCCACCAAAATCTCCACTTTTGAATTTAAAAGATAATGAACACTTCTCATTTAATATTTAATTCCATGGAGAAAATATTTCATAAGGTCAAGGGCCAAAAATCAAAGGGTTCATGATGCTATGACAAGGGGTCATCATAATGTCAGGGATGTAAAACATAAGGTCCTCTGATATTACGATATGGCATAAGATCATGCAAGTGAAAGGTGGGGTCCTTTGATGTTATGATATGGTCAAGAGGTTAGGAAAGTGAAACATAAAGGTTGTGATGTTACACTAGGCTTATAAGATCAGATAGTCATAATGTCAGAGAACCATAGCATCGAGAGGGAGAAAAAGAAGTGTTACGATACTACGAAGTGAAAAGGATGTCATAGGATTGTGAAAGGAAAGAGACTGAGCTTTGATGTTACACCAAAAATAGCCAAAGAGGATTTCATAAGATTAGGGATGTCGAAGGAACATAAGGCCAAAGGTGAATATGTAAGATTTTATGAAGTTGCCAGATTCCATAAGGTCATAAAGGGAATTTTTCTTGTTTTGATCTTATGCTTGAAGAACATGTGGGTCTAGCTTCTATAGTAGGCCACCATAGATAGGGTGGATTATTTGTCAAAGCATGTTGATGTATGGTGGGATTTTCATTGGTTGAGCCTCTAATATGTCAAGGTCATTGGCCACATGTTCCATGTTCTACCTTCTGTAGACACTTAAAATAGTCCCTAAAGACTATATTAATTTATTAATATTGCCTATGACATTGTAATTAATTATTAATTAATTAATTATATTGCTCACATTCTTCTACTTATTTGATTAAATTATTTTAATTTAATAAGTTCATTCTCCTAAGTATTTAAATTTAATTTAAATATTCCTAGCCTTAATGTGTTAAATTAATTTAACTCATGATCCTCCATCATCCCCTTTTTAAATAAATTTTGTTTATTTAATCTTCACATCCTATTAATTCCTCTAAACCCATGATTAAATTATATCATATTTAATTTAATCTTAAGCCTAGCCTAAAACCTAGCCTATACCCATCATTTTCATCCTCTTAAGCCTACTTCCTCATTTAATCCCACTTAATCATTCTTAATCTCCTTCCTAATCCACCTCATTAGCCTAAGAGTGTGCTCACACATGTGTGAGATGGCATGCCTACACACTCCCCTTTGCACTCTTGTCTCCCACTCTTCTTCTCAAGTTTGCTCACACGTGTGAGAAAATTTTGAATTTTTGACCACTTGCATGGCTTGCATGTCCATAGTGATTTCTAGGTGCATACTAACCATTTGGTAGCTGGTTTAGCTTCTCATTTGCATTATTAGTCTAGTTTGCTTGCATTTTCTCATCTCCATTTCATTTGCATCTTAGTTTAACTTTCATATTAGTGTAGTTTCTCTTTATTGCATTTCATATCATCATAATTGAATGCCTTCAAGTATGGCTTTCTCCATAGCCATTTCTTGAGGTATTCTTCATTTCATTGCAGCTTAGATTCATATTTCATCATTACTCACATTTTCACATCCATTCAAGAGATTCACTACATTGTTGTTTTTGGAAGAGCACACCAAACATACCCCCCATCCTAACACACCAACAAGGCCTCTCATGGGTGCCTTTATTGAGCTATAGAGGTGGCTGGAGGATTTGGTTTATTGGCTACTTATAGTTGCAAAACTCAAGCAAGCATTAGTTAGTTAATGGTATTTTATTTTATTGAATATTTGATTCCTATTTGACATTTTTTAACTAATGTTTGTTTGTGGATTCATGCTCCCAACAAGTCACATTTTCTAGCACACATTTTGGCACATTTCTTTTTTTTTCAAAAACCTCAAAAAACAAAAACAAAATTGCTTGACGTGCCTCTAACAGTCAATTTTAACCTTGCAAGTTGATGATGTCATCACTGCACAAGCATTCCACATGCCCTTATAGGCCATAAGGAGCAATGTTCCATTTTTTGCTCATAACTTGAGCATACGAGCTTTATTTTTGCAAAACAAAATATCACCAAAAAGTTGATTCTAAGCCTGTTGCACTGATGTTGGTTTCATGATATTTTGATGTTGTTTATATCTCTATTTTTCTATCAAAGATAAAACTTTGTGCTAACACTTTCATTGTAGGGTTGTTTCATGTTTGTCCTACATTTTCATTTCCCTAACTTGTGTTTGCAAGGATATTTTTCTCACTAACCATATTGCTTGCAGGTTTTGCCTTAATTTTGTCTTGGGAATGAACTTGTATGCATAAACACTCATCTTTGAATGCATGATTAATGCTAAAGCTCAATCTTGAATGCATGGTTAATCGAATACTTTTCCTTTGGAATGAATGATCACATAATCTTGCATGTCTAAGGATCAATGAACATTGCAATACACACTTCATTTTGGTGCATAAATCAAATAATATATTTCTTATCAAATTTTCTTATGTGGATGAAACTCACTTTACTTATGTTGGCAAACTCTCAATTTTTATGACATTGTCAAGTTGGAAAGAACATTGTATGTTATAAACATGTGTGTTGTCAAGTAGATTAGAAAACCTAAAGTTTCATTGGGAAAGAACATGTGTCTTTTAAACCCAAGACCACTTATGTATTATCTCCCCTTGTTCCTTTGGGTGATTTTGGTTGTACAAGAAATAAGTGGTTTTGTTTTTCTTTTCTTTTAGGAGGCCTGCTTGGGGATTTCATCACCCCTTGGGATGACCTCAACTTCATTGTTCTGGCAGAGTATAAAAATTGGGAGGTGAATCAAAAGATACCTCTCTTAGAAATAAAATATTGTCACTATTGGCTAAGCCCCAAATAACTTTATACCTTTGGGAAGTGAAAGAGGAGATTTGGGTTACCATCTCCCCTTGACTATGTGGTAGTATTTTCTTTCATCTATAGATTTGGGCCTCACGTACCTTGCATATATCAAGGATACCCTCTAGTTGATCCTTGTACATCCTAGTTGCAACCTTATAGGTTTTTTTTTGTGTTTGATGTTCTTGAGTGTTTGAAACACACTTGCCTTGTACATATTTCCTTGTTTGATTTAGCATCTTAAAACCTAAAAATCCAAAAACATCATAAAACATAAAAATCATAAAAATCATAAAAGTTCAAAAATCCAAAAAAATCCAAAAAATATTCAAAAAACAACAAAAACAAGTTTTGGTTTAGGTTCCCTTAGTCAAGTTGTCCACATCACTTCTTCTTTCCATCAAAGTCATCACCCTCATACATCTCTTGTCTTCATCATTCAAACCATTGCTTGACATCTTAATCATCTCTATTCATTCAAATCATTTCCTTGTCATTCAATCTAATCCATAATCTTCATCCTGGTTATGAGCCACAATCCAAATCCTGATTCAATTTCCTTGGCCAATCTCATAATTCATCCTTAATTTAGTCCTTCATATCATCATCCTTCTAATCCATTCCCTTGTCAAATTTAGTCATTTCTAATCAATTCTTAATTTGATCCATTTACATATTCCTCCATAATCAATCTTTCTAATTTAATTCATGTCTTCTTCTAATTCAACTTTGCATCACATCTTCTACTTTGGACATAGGAGCATAGTCATACATATTGGACTTTCATTCAAATCTCACATTCACTTTTTTGCAATATCATAAGGTTTTTATCAAATCAAATCAAACCCTCATCCAATAAATATCAATATCATAATCAAATCAAATCAATACAAAGTCCAAAGCTCCTAGTCCTAAGTTCATCTTCCATCCATCGTCAAATCGTTCATCACTCTTCATCTAACATCTATGGATCTGAATTGGCTTAATCAAATGGTTGATGATCTTCAAAGACAATATGGAGTTATACCTCCTATTCAACCTACATATCAAATCCATCCCCAATACTTCATATCCAATTTTAATCCATCTCATGTGCATTATTCTTCTACCTTTGACAAGGGAAATCCACCTCATTACCCTTCCACTACATATGATTCCATTCATAGCCCATACAATTCCTCCAACACAAATTCCCTTTCCATGGAAATGGAACAATTAAAGAATTATCTCTTAGCAAGCCAACAAAAAGAGGCCACTTTCCATGCCATGTGTCCTCTTCCCCCATGTTTCAAAGACTATATTGTTCATGTCCCATCCAATCCCAACCCTCCATGCAATTCCCTATACTTTGAGCTTCATGTCCCAAACCATCATTCCAATTCCCTACCCATAGTTCCACCTTCACACAATCCTAATCCTTCAAAAACATCATCCCCACCTCGTAAGGGGTATTTCTCATCATTCTTGGCTAAGTGTAAAATACAAAATGAAGAGAGTCAATCACCCAAAGTTCTTCCTCCAAAGCATGTCACTATAGATTCCTCTTCTCCTCTAGATCTGAGCATTTATTCATCCCATCATTCCCCTATCCCTCAAAATCCATTTATCCCTTTGAGTCCATTTCATGATTCCCTTTCTAATCAAGATCAAGGCATTTCATTTACTGCACCCCTTACCAATTCCATTCCATCTCATGAGTTAGCCTCCATAGATCCTCTACTTCATGAAGAAATACCTTCCACTCCATCCATTAATACTCCTCCATGTCAAGATCAAAATGTTCCACCTCATAATCTCATTCCATCCCCTCCATTATGTGATCATATTCCATCTCATGGTCCACTCATTCTACTACATGATCCTCTTTTAAGTCAAGATCAAAGCACCCCTTCATGTTCCTTTCATGATTCCACTCCATCTCACGATCCTATTATCCCTCATAATCACCCTCGTGATCCTAATCCTCCACATGATCCTATCATGCCTATCCAATCCACTCATGTATCCCATCTACTTGGACTCACATCTTGTGTTGAAAATGATAAATATCCCATTAACAAAATAATTTCTCAAGATGTTGGTACGCTTTCCACTCCTTCCATATCCAAAATTCCTCTTTCCAAACCTAAAGCTTTCCATCATTCATCTTCTAAATCCATTTTGGGACCTTATATCCATATCCCCATTCCTTCCTCACTTCCATCCATCTTAGGTCCCTATGTTCAACATCCAAACCCTTCATCCCTTCCTTCCATTTTGGGTCCTTACATACATCCATCCACCATATCCATGTCTTCCACCTCATCCCCTAGTAAAGATCAGCAACAAAACACATCCTTGAATTCCTTCCAACATTTACCATCTATCCACTCTCCATCCCATTTATCTTCATGCACCCATACCATGGCCAATGGCAGAAAATTGGATGCTAAAGAAAAAGAAAATAAAGGCAAATATCCACAAAAATCAAAGGATCAACATGTCCCCTCTAAACGACATGTCCAAGAAAAGAAAAATATGATCATAAAGAAAGAGAAAATAAAAAAGCCACAAAGACTGAAAATCAAAAATGAAAAAATTTTGTGGATCCCAAAGCTACTTAATGTAGCAATGAATCTCAGAGAAAGATTTCAAATGACATCCAATTTTGCTAATCCATTTTGGGTCCTTTTATCCAAAAATTTAAACCCCTTATTCATAAATCATCCCATCTTCCATTTTCCAAATCCATTTTTGGTCCTTATATACCCAAATCCACCATCCCAAATCCATCATCTCCTTCATCCATTTTGGGTCTTTATATCCCAAAATTTAAACATTCTCCTACACATCCTCCACAACTTCCTCCTTTTCATCACCCTTCAAGGTGTATGCGAATGACAATCATTCTGCTTCCTTCACAAGTCTTCCAACCTAGCATCCATCAACCATGTCTTCCTCCCACCCACTCCACCCCCTTAATCCAAACTTTTTCATAGGTCTTTATCCTCCATTCCCCAATCCACTTCATCCTTCTTTTCATTACCCTATCAACATCTATGAGAA
The DNA here is from genome assembly GCA_028749045.1 of Cupressus sempervirens. NCBI lineage: Eukaryota > Viridiplantae > Streptophyta > Pinopsida > Cupressales > Cupressaceae > Cupressus > Cupressus sempervirens. The sequence goes on along the minus strand of CM053791.1, from coordinate 808,849,805 downwards.
ACTAGTACAAATTCCTCGAAAATAATAAGAAAAAGAAAAAAAAAAAAGAATCAAGCGATACCATCCATATATCTTGATGCTTGAGTCCTCCCTTCATTTTCCTATAATGTCTTCCACTTCTACTTGTTCATCCATTCACTTTTCCTTCTTCCACTTTCACTCTACACTGGGGACAAGCTTCATCCGTACCAAACTGCCATACATATCTTCCATACTTCCATCTACTGTTCATTATCCTTTTCCATCTTTGATCTTGAATTTCACTTTCCTTTCATCCATCCATATGCACTTTCCATATCCCTTGCACATTACCCATACACCATCCTACATACTTCCATCATCCTTCCATATCTTTGATCTTGACATGCTATCCATATCTTTCATCCCATCATATTTTTCATGTTCATCCATTTTCCATCCATACTCCTACATAATTTCATGCTCCTTTCATATGTCCTTGATCTGGGTTATCCCTTCCATTTCATCCACTTACATATCCCACATTTTATCCATATCATTATCCCTTTTTTCATACCCTCCCTCCCATATCCCTTATTCATTCCCCTTTCATGCCCATGTTTGTGATCAATACTAGAGGCACAATAACAAAAGGTTTATACATACTTTGGAAGAAGACATGCCTTCCCACCCTCCACACACTAGCCTTCGTACCATCTTTCCGTTCCATACACCCTTTCCCACCATGTTTCCTTCCATTTTCCTATCCTTGGTATGGGGCATTTGAGCTCCTTTGAAACATGGTCCTTGGCTCCCCATTATCTAATACCATATCCTTCCATCCACCCATTTATTATTCCTCCATTCAAATATCTCCCCCCTTCCCATCCTTTACCATTCCTTGGTTATCCCTTATCATTGGTTCTACTCTATTCCACCTTCCATCAATTTTTACTTCTTCCAATCCTTCCATCAATTCATTTCTCCTCTAATATCATATTCCCTTCTTCTAATCATTTCATTCAAATCATTTCCATAATCAATTCCTTCATTTTTCCATCTATTTGCATATACCTTGATCAAATTTCTAGTCTTCCATTGAACACATTTTCCTCTAGAGAACTTTATCACTTTCTCTCTTGCATTCCCCTTCCATTCCAATTCAATTCATCCATTATCTTATCATATCTTATCCAAATTCTTCTATTTATCTCATGACACTAAGCTTCAACCCATCAAACTAAGCTTATCAAAATAGTGATTGCAAACAAAATTACAAAAATTCACACTGAGACTAAATGTTTTAAGAACATTGTTTCTTTCACACTATTTCCAGTGAACAATCACAAACATTTCAATACAATTCAATCAAACAATCAATTTTTTCCTTATAGGATGAATCCTTCCTACGCAAGCTTAACAAATTTCACAATCAAACTCAAGTTCATGGCAAACATAGTGGATTGAATGACTACTTGGTCATAAGGTCTTTTTGTTGATTTTATCTTTGTGTGTTAGTACTAGCCTTCCCAAGTGTGCCTCAATCTTCAATATCTTGGTATCATTTGAATGGTTTAACCTAATTACACGTGTCATTTTGTCATATGATCTATTTTCATGGTTCTTTAGCACATCTATGTCAATTTCAAGTTATTATTAAACATTGCTCACTAGGGGCAATAGGTTAGCACACTTTCCATCAAGATCCCTAACAAGACTTTGGGTGTGCCCAGACCTCTCTAGTGTGTATATGTAATTTGTTCCATCATGACTCTAAAACCTACATCTATTGTGTTGAGAGTCTAGTCCATGCAAATGAATATTGTCATCTATGCTACTATAGCATTTTATGCATAACTCCTCTTGCAATATCAAAGTAAAGTGTGCTCTCCTATATGAACACAACTGAATCTCATGCATTCATGTAGTTAAGTTGCATTTAGATTAATCATTATCTACTTCACCCCATTTCATGTCAATCTTACCACCAAGTCATGCAAGGCCTTCTTTATTGAGCTTTTTTGTTTCCCTTTTTCTTCACGTGTCTATTTTTGAGAAAATGGGGCAAAATATATTCATTTTCACCCCATTTCCTCAAGGGGTCACCCTCCTCCCCTATCGTCACTTCGGCACAACTCCTAGGACTCCTATCCTTCTCTGGGGCAACCTATATTTTTTTTTCTTTGATATGATTTCGTCCTGACATCACATCAAAGAGGAGGAAAATGTAGATGCTTAAAATCATCCCTAAAGACTATATTAATTTATTAATATTTCTCGTGACATTGTAATTAATTATTAATTAATTAATTATATTTCTCACATTCTTCTATTTATTTGATTAAATTATTTTAATTAAATGAGTTCATTCTCCTAAGTATTTAAATTTAATTTAAATACTCCTAGCCTTAATGTGTTAAATTAATTTAACACATGATCCTCCATCATCTCCTTTTTAAATAAATTTTGTTTATTTAATCTTCACATCCTATTAATTCCTCTAAACCCATGATCAAATTAAATCATATTTAATTTAATCTTAAGCCTAGCCTAAAACCTAGCCTATACCCATCATTTTCATCCTTTTAAGCCTACTTCCTCATTTAATCTCACTTAATCATTCTTAATCTCTTTCCTAATCCCTCTCATTAGCCTAAGAGTGTGCTCACACATGTGTGAGATGGCATGCCTACACACTCCCCTTTGCACTCTTGTCTCCCACTCTTCTTCTCAAGTTTGCTCACACATGTGTGAGAAAACTTTGAATTTTTGACCACTTGCATGGCTTGCATGTCACCTTATGTGGCACCTACTTGGATGCCACCTCACCAAGCCCTCCCTCAAGCCTATAAATAGAGGCTTTGTCTCAAGCATTTTCATCTCTCATTATTGCATTGTCACCATGTTGGTTTGAGATTTGAGCTTGCATCATAAGTTTGAGCTTTCATTGTAGTTGAGTTTGCATGTTAGTTTGAGCTTTCATGGTAGCTTTCATAGTAGTTTTCATAGTAATTTCTAGGTGCATACTAACCATTTGGTAGCTAGTTTAGCTTCTCATTTGCATTATTAGTCTAGTTTTCTTGCATTTTCTCATCTCCATTTCATTTGCATCTTAGTTTAACTTGCATATTGGTGTAGTTTCTCTTTATTGTATTTCATATCATCATCATTGAATGCCTTCAAGTATGGCTTTCTCCATAGCCATTTCTTGAGGTATTCTTCATTTCATTGCAGCTTAGGTTCATATTTTATCATTACTCACATTTGCACATCCACTCAAGAGATTCACTACATTGTTGTGTTTGGGAGAGCACACCAAACATACCCCCCATCCTAACACACCAACAAGGCCTCTCATAGGTTCCTTTTTTGAGCTATAGAGGTGGTTGGAGGATTTGGTCTGTTGGCTGCTTATAGTTGCAAAACTCAAGCAAGCATTAGTGAGTTAATGATCTTTCATTTTGTTGAATCTTTGATGCATATTTGAAGTTTTTTAACTAATGTTTTTTTGTTGATTCATGCTCTCAATAGGTCACATTTTCAAGCACACAACTTCTACCATCTGATGCAAATAAATCAAGGGTGGTCACTTTGTCAATTTGAGAAGTTGCTCGATCTTTAGTTATAGTGAAAAAGTAATGAGTTTCCATGTGGAATGTGGGTCTATTCCTTTTTTGGGCCATGGTATGGTTGGTCAGTCTCAAACAAGTTGGCAAAGGACCTTGTTTCTATTTATTGGTGCACTGACAAGATTGATGATTTTTTGGGACCATCAAATGGAGGAAGATCGACATCTCTTGCTATGTCACTATGGGAAAATGATCTACCTTTAGCTATAGAGACATAGATAGGATTCACCATGTGTCTCAGTAAGCCCAGTTTGGTAGGTGCAATTAAGAAAGGTAGTCACAGTTAAAGCTAAACGTTATGTGACATTGCAGATAAGTTGGAAAGTTAGCATGGTTGGTGAGTAATATAGTTAGTCATACAGAGACCTTGCTAGGGTAGAAAAATGAAATAAGATTATTGGACCATGTGGCCCATCTTAGTTGCAAAATTTAGTTGACTTTTTGACTTTGTTAATTTATCAAGCCAGAAGTGATAAAGATAGGGTTTTTTGCACAATCTAATCTTAAGATTGTTTCCAACCACTTTCTAATGAATGTTGCATCTAGTGAATGAAGGAAAAAACTCCACCATTTGTGATTTTATCCATCTACTTGGTTAGAGTGATTTAATGGAATCATTCCATCTTCTCTAGGCTCTATTTTGGAAAAATATTGGATTTTATTGTATATGAATCTATGCCAAGATTAGATTTTCTCCAGATCTGCATGATTTTTCTCTACAATCTTAAATGGTAGTGGTTGAGTTTGGTTTAGGGAAAAGAAATATCTTAGTTACACCTAAACTATAAAGGCATCTTTTGTAAGTTTTGTTGGTTGACTCTTCTTTGCTTTCTCTGATATTTCTCTACAATTTTACTTTAAATTTCCATTGCCTCTGAACTTGTATGGGGTAAAAGCACAAACCTATGTCACCTTTTATAAAGAAAAGTGATATCAGAATGTGACAGTTCAACATTAATGACAAAAAAAATGGTATTTGCGTTTAAAATATGAAGATGATGTAAACTGATGAAATGTGTAGAATTGTATGAATTTTATGCCTATAATTTTTATTATTTTTTTGACTAAGAATTTATTCATTTTATTTTATTTTGAAGTCCCTTTTTTAACTGTAAAAAAATATAGGATGTAGTTCCCGTCAAACAAGTATGTGCAAATCATCTTTTTTTGTTATGATTTGAAAATATTTTATAGATGACATGTATAGCTAGTGCACAAAAAAATAAATAATTATTTTTGATGTATATTTTCTTTGTTATAAGTACTCAAGTTCGACCTTGTCAGAATCCAACAGTTTTTTCCTCCCGTCAAAACTTCCCTATCAAATCCATACCTTCTTGAAAAAAAATTACATATTCATGAAGAGGATTCTCTCCTCTAGTGATAAATATATATTTTTTATTTTTTTGATATGATTTACTATTTTTTTCATTTTTTGAGAGAGCATCTTCTGAAATGTTGAAATATCGACTTATAATATTTTTAGATTATAACATATTATAACTAATCAAAACACTCAAAAATTTATATAATGATGATATTGAATCTGAAATCTATAAAAGGGTATTTTTTAGTTTTTTTTTTAAATTGAGTTTTGATAAAGAAATGAGATTTGACCAAAATAGGTTTTTGCATCACAAACAGTGACACAGATCTATGCTTTTACCCTATGACATTCTACTTTATCTCTTCTAGCCATTGATGTATTGTGAAAGACTTAGTTTCCTCTCATTAGTGTATTGTGGATATCCATAATCTTGCATGACTATATCTCATCTTGGCCTATGAATGATATATAACTGAATTCTCTTCTTTCTTGTGTCATTTATTTGGGTTTTTTGATCTGCATGTGATTGTTAGATTAAAAAAAGTTTGGTTGTGTATATCTTTCGGTATCATGATGGTTCAAAAGTGTATGCATGGGTAGAGATTAGTTTGAAAACTCCATTTTGGTGCATCACTCCCTTAGGTTAGAATAGGTAGATTTTATTTCATGCATTCCTTCTCCCTTTTCCTTCCCAAGTGTAGCTAGGTGCACCCTAATAGTAAAGGAATCTAGCCTTCTCCAAAGACTCAACCTCATAGTTTAAGTCCCATGGCTTGGAGGTTGTTTCCATGTTTCACAAGGTTGTCCCTTGGTAAAAATTTTGGAGAAGGTTGCAAAATTTTGTGACAACATTAACCTATCTTTTTAAATCCTCTTTATCAATCATTTTTAAATCCTCTTCATCAATCATTCTCCCTTATTGATATACCTCAATGTGCTCTATATCATGTTGTGATATCTCCCTTTAATGTACTCTATATTAAACTATTTTTTATGTTGTAATCTCTCCCCCATTAACATCAATGTCAAAAGTTTCAGTAACCATCAATCTCTGCAACAACTTTCTTTGACTAGCTCAAGTGTCCAAAGAAACTATTCAAAATAAAATCCAACAAGAGTCCTAGATGACTCTATCCATCACAAATACTACCCCATTAAGGAAGTATCAGTATTTAGTCTAGAAAAACAATAGTGCTCTGTTACACTAGACTAATACACTCTTGCATCATCTATTCTATTGTAGGAAGGGGCATAACCCCTAACATACCTCAAAAATACTCAAAAGTATCTTTGGGAATAGACTTAGTGAAAGTATCTACAATTTTCTCTTTAGTGCTTACATATTCTAACCTTATTTCCTTTTCTACAACTTTCTCTCTCAACATGTGATACTTGACTGAAATGTGCTTAGTCTTAGAATGCAATATTGGATTCTTTGACATATTCACTATACTTGTGTTATCACAATGTATGACAATAGGTTCACTAAATTCTATCCTTATATCCTTCAACATCTGCTTTATCTAAACAACTTGATTACAATTGTTTATTGTTTCAACATATTCTACTTCTATTGTACTCTATACGATACAATCTTTCTTCTTCCTTCACCAAGAAACCAATCTTTCTCTAAGAAAGAAGGCTCCACCACTAGTGCTCTTTCTATCATCCATATTTCCTGCCCAATCAACATCAATATAAGCATATAATGTGAAATCATTAGATTTTTCATATCATAATTCCAACTCAAGTGTTCCTTTAAGGTATCTAAATATCCTTTTAACTGATTCATAATGTTCTTCTCTATGATTAGTTTGAAATCTTGCAACAATTCCAACTACATTTTCTATATCTGACCTTGTGTGAGTCAGATATGGCAACCCTCTAATCATAGATCTATACTTCTTCTACTCAATAGTAGGTATCTCATCCTTTGTAGATAACTTGTATCCAGTTACCATAGGTGTTCCAACTATTTTACATGTTTTCAAACCAAACCTTTTCAGTAGATCAGTCAAGCACTTATTCTGAGAAATAAAGATTCCTTCTTTATCTTACACAATCTAAAATTCTATGAAGTATTTCATTTCTCATATCATACTCATTTCAAATTCCTTCTTCATTTCTTCTACAAACTTGTCACTTTCATCATCATCTCCTCTAAATATGATATACCAAAATCATCAATCCATCATCTATTTATTTCCAATATAGATTATTGTCTACCATACATTTGCTAAATCCAAGCTTAGTTAAATGCTTGTCCAACCTTGCATACCAAGTTTTGGGTGTTTTCTTCAAGCCATACAATGCTTTCTTCAATCTACATACTATGTCCTTGTCATCTAATAAAGGAAAACCTTTAGACTATTCTATGTATACCTCTTCTTCAAGTTCTCCATTTAGAAATGCTGACTTGACATCCATTTTACACACTTCGAATTTCTTATGTGCTACATAGGCTAAGAATAACCTTACTGCTTCTATTCTTGCCACTAGAGCATAGGTTTCATCATAGTATATTCCTTCTTGTTGTGAGTAACTTTTACATACCAATCTTTCTTTTTTCCTTGTTCATTCATCTTGTTCCTGAATACCTATTTTGTTCCTATCACATTCTTGTCTACTAGTCTGGGGAGCAATTTCCATGTCTCATTCTTCACTATCTGATCCAATTATTCTTTCATAGCTTGCTTCAAATAGTCATCTTTACATGCTTCATTTTCATTCTTTGGTTCAACTTGAGATATCAAACACAGTTCTTCATTGATTATGCTTCTTGTCATCACACCTTTATCTTTGCTTCTGATGATCTACTCTAGTGGATGATTCTTTATCATATTCTTACCAGAAGTAGGAGTTGTTATCTCAACTCTTAGCTCTATTGAAGGTTCTAAGATTTTTTCATGTCTTTTCTCTCCTTCATTCTACAAATCATTGTTAGTCTCAAATAATATTTTATCATTCCTTGGTTTAGTAACAACATTCTCATCATCAGAATTGTACTCAACTACTCTTTCTTGTATCCTAAATTTCTCATCAACTGTTATATTTGCAATCTCAAAAATAGTCTTAATTCTCATATTATAACATCTATAAGCTCTTCTTTTCAATGAATAACCAAGAAACATACTTTCATCACTTCTAGCATCAAATTTACCAACATAGTCATCTCTTTTGATATGACATTTGCTACCAAAAATTCTAAAATACTTAACTGTAGGTAAGTGACCAAACCATAGTTCATAAGGGGTCTTATTTATGTCTTTCTTGACTTACACTTTGTTCATAGTGTATACTATTGTATTCACAGCTTCTCTCCAAAATATCTTGGATACATCATTCTCATCTAACATAGCTCTTGTTGCTTCTATTATTGACTTATTTCTTCTCTTTGCAATGCCATTTTGTTCAGGGGTTCTCAGAGCTAATAACTATCTATTGATTCCATTAGATTCACAAAATATGTTAAACTCATTTGAAGTAAACTCTCCTCCTCTATCTAATCTTAAACATTTAATCTTCATGCCTGATTATTTCTCAACTCTATTCTTGAATATCTTGAACTTATCAAATGCCTTATATTTTTCTTTAAGAAATGCAATCCACATTATTTTAGAAAAATCATCAACTAAAATCATGAAATACCTTTCACCATAGAATCCTTTAGTCTTTATAGGACCACTAAGATATATATGTAAAGTCTCCAAATTTTTTGTAGTTATGAACTTCTTGCTAGGAAAAGAAGTTCTAATATGCTTTGCCAATACAAACTCCTTGAAAATTATGTTAGTAGGCTTAACAATCATAGGCAAATATCTAACTGTAACCATACTACTATTTTTCACAATTTTTTTAAAGTTTATATAACAAAATCTCTTATTCCATAACCAATTGTCATCTACCTTAGCAACCAAACATGTCATTTCAATTGGATTTAGCTGAAATACATTACCTCTAGATCTGATTCCTATTCCAATTACCTTTCCATCTTTTTCTTTGATCATGCAACTCTTCTTTGTGAACTATAATTGATAACCTTTATCCACTAGTTGTCCAACACTCAAATTATTGTGTTTCAAAAAATCAACAAAATATACATCCTCAATGTTACTCTTACCATCAAGAGTTATAGATCCAATACCTTTAACATGGCATGTTGCATTGTTTCCAACTCTAACAATGCCTCCATCATGACTTTTGAAGTCAACAAACTTGTTCATATCACTAGTCATATGATGTGAATAACCACAATCAATTATCCAATCAATTTTCATTTCAACCTATGATACCAAAGCCATTTTCTCTAGACTTTATTCTTTTATAGCTACAAATCCTATTTCATCATTACTAGCACTTACTACTTGTTCATCAAAATCATCTTCTTCATTTTCATACAAATACTCTCTATCTCTTCTAGGTTTGAACTTTCCTTTATAATTTTTCTCTCTTTTAGGACACTTAGATGCATAATGACCAAACTCATTGCAAGTCCAACATTAAAAAAATTTCTTACCATCCTTTTCTCTTCATACTAGAAGGGCTACTCCTTCTATCTTTTTGTCCTCATCTGATCTGCTACTACTAGAAAAGTCTCCTCTAGCACTTGTGCTCCTTGATAAGCTAGGTCAAATATTTAGGGCACTAAAAGTTGTTTCTATTCTAGTCAATCCTCTAGACTATCTAAGTTGATTCTCAACTACTTCAAGTCTCCCAACTAGTGTCTCCTTTGTGAAATATTTGGTACAATAGATCAACAACTGTATCATTTTAACTACTTGCTTAAATGGTGGCATTAATCTCTTTAATAGCTTCTAGATCACCTCATCATATTCCTTAGTTCCTCCTTGAGATCTAATACTTGTAGCAATTTATAACATCCTAACTACAATTGTTCTCATAGTTTCATCTTCCATCATTTTAGCATCTTGAAATGCACAAATCCAACTTTGTAGCCTCAATTTCTTATAATTTTCATCATCTTCAAAACTATTTTCCAAAGCTTTCCAAATCTTATGAGAAGTATCAACTCATTTTACCTAGTTGTAATCAATTTCAAAAAGTGTAAACAATAGTGCTTCTCTAGCTCTCATGTTGCACATTAAAAGTTCTCTCTCATTCTTGCTACAAGTCTACAATAAAATTTCAACAATAATTGTCTTTTCTAATTTTGTCAAGATCCAATATCTTGGACCCCTACACAATAGACGTTTCTTCATCTTTTCCTTTTAGTTTTCATAATTTGTTCCATCAAACTTTGGACTATCCTTTCTAAATATGTTTTCCATGGATCTTCCAAAGTTGTTAGACTTTGACTTTAAGGACCTGATGCTTTGATACCAATTGTTAGAAACAATAGTCCACCAAGATAACTAAGAGTGGGATGAATTAGTTATCCAATAATTTAAAATATTATCAACACTAAATAATCTTAACCATTCAATCAAAGTAAATAGAAACCATACTAAGATGCACATACATAAGTACACTAGATATGTTAACTAGGGAAGCCTTTGATCAGAGGGAAAACCCTAGTGGGAATGATGCCCACAAGATGATGTACTAATATAAATATCCCTTGTTAGAGGATGGAACCTGTTAGGAGTCTATTACAATATTTAGTACATATGAGTCCCTATTAAGAGACTTTGAATAATTTTTAGGAGATGCAAACCCTATTAGGAGTTGTAGAAGGTAGAAGGACCCACTATCTGAATAGCTTCTGGAGCAAGCCCATTTAACTCACTGTCCAACTAATCTTTCAGCTATTCCTTATAGAATAATTGTTTATACTATACTTTAACTTCTTTTCTCTATATTTTCATCTAGACCAATCACTATCAGACCTTGTAGACCAGGTCATGAACCTTAGATCCAAATATCAAACCTTGGATCTCACAATAAAACCTCAGCAACAAAGTTCTCTCCAACTGTTCTCTACTCTTCTTATCTTCACATTCACCTCTTTACATTGCTTACAATCATTCAATTGCATTCCCTACATAGAAAAGGAAAATTTCCTTCCTTTATACTGAATTCATAAAATAATTCCTTGAGTCATTTGTTACACCTTCTTAATTAATTATTATAGTACCACTTGAAGAACATGTTACACTTAGCGATAGCATTAATCTTTCACCTTGTAACTTGAATAACTTTCTATACATGTAACATTATCGCAAGTGAGCTTAGATATGTCATCTCCAATAAGTATTCTACACATATTTAACTTTGGCTTCTTAGAATAACAAATTTTTTAAGAGAGATGGCAAGTTTACTAGAACATGCTTCTATAAACTCTATCTTAGAACAATCTTCATTGAAACTTGCATAACTTCTTCCACAATTAATATCTTATTCTTCTAAGGTTAGATGCATATACTAGACACTTAGTATTATCTTCTTTTAACCTTTCTAGTGAAAGTACTCAATGATCTATCTATAGCAACTTGATCTTTTTGTTGTTCTTCTATCAAATACCATAGAAAAATGCTATGTTGACATCAATTACAAACACAGTCATGAATATAACATATCATGATAATGATCTAATAATGTTTCTGCAATGCTCCCCCATAGAATTATCATTAGCATTCATGCTTCCAACAATTCTATGTACAAAATCTAATTAAAATGATAGCATATAAAAGAAACTACAAATCTAATATAAAACAAATCACTAGTCATCCCAAGAAGTGGATCCTACCTCCTCAGTATGCTTGGCCAAGAAAAATAAATGCTCTTCTAGATTTTTTGATCATAATGATATTCCTTTATTCATTTAAAAATATTACGAATAGTGTACATACTACTCAACTATAAAAATCTCGCATACATCAGTTTGTGTATCTAATATTTGTCATTCTTCCCCCAATTCCATTAGTTTCTACTTATATATATGCAACCTATAACAACTACATGTGAGAATAGATTATTAAATAAATAAAATTAGGCTATAGTTTAACATACTTGCATTAATTTTCATGGTCTCCATGAATGCAAAACAATAGTTCTAATGGTTACATGAGAAAGAAACAAATAGGAATAAATAGTTATGCAACTATCTCCATCATGTAGTACATGATATTTCCATGGAGTCTTTCCTTAATTAAATATGAATGACTCATCAAATGTGGAAAAAATAAAGACTTGTAAAATAGTCCATTCATTTGATTATGAAAGACACATCCTTGAATAATATGGATTCTTATATGGAGGTCAATATTTAATACTTCTTTTATAGTAGCCAACAGTAATAGATTTTGTGCACGTGGAAATTAGTGAAATTCTAGTGGCAAGAAGTATAGGTGGAAAAAATATCCTTGTGAATATTCTTGTGAAGTATGTATGGAAGGTGACATGAAGCTCCTACAAAACAAGTGATAGAAAGTCCACACATTAAGATCTACATTTTCAAAGGCTTAGAATGAAGGCACATATTAGTAAGGATAATCAATAAGTATTTTTCATATTTATATCCCAAAAAATAAGTTAAATATCACTCATATATATTTAATCATATGCAACATGAAAGACTAAAATGGTATGAAATAGAATATGGTAGTGAATATGACCGTATATAAAATTAATGAAAATATTATACAAATAGGTTATACATGGATCTCATTACTGTGGACATAACTTATTAAAAATTGGTACCAGAGCATTAGGTCATCTTTGAGAAGGAAGCTTAGCATCTTGAGGAGATCCAAAATGGCATATAGGAAGGTAACTCCTAAATTTTATGGAGACATTAATGATAGCTAGAAAAACAAGATGAGAACTCATGTGATTTATACAAGAATTGATTATTCCATAATTACCAAGAATGAGACTAGTATAAAATTAGGGAGAAAGTTATCCTCATGCATAGAGGATGAAAAAAAGGAATTTTAATGGAACATGATCACTAGCGAGCCATTAGTCAACACATTATCAAAAGCATAATTTATAGACGTAAAAGAGTTGGATTTGGAATATGACGTTTGGGCTAGATTAGAAAATATATATATGAAGGAGATGAGTATACCGAGCAAGAAAAGTTGTAGAGATGGAAAGGAAAGTTGGAAAATGATAGAATGCAACAAGATGAGACAATTAGAGCCTATATTTAGAGAATCACAAAGATTTTCATAGGGATAAGGAATACAAGAGGTACCATGACTAACAATGAAATTGTGCAAAAAACCCTCAGATCCTTGACACCATCTAATGAGAAAAAAAGTCAATGCTATTGAGGAAGTAATTACTCTCATTAAGTGATTCAATAGGGAGACACTAATTAGTAATTTATAAGCTTTTGAATATGCTAAATCAAAAGATTATTTACCTAAAATTTAATCTACATTTAAAGGTTGATCATAAAGGTAAAAGAATGCTAACAAAGACTCCAAGCACTAATACTAAAAACTTTGAGGATTATGCTAAGGATTGAGTAGAAATAGAGGAAGAGGAAATAAATTTATATGAACTCAAATCTTTGATAGCGAAGAGAGAATACAGAGTTAAGGAAAATTTTCATGGAAGGTTACCTATAATTTGTTATTCATGTAATAAATTTGATCACTTTGCATCTAGATGTCCTTCTTGAGAATCCAAGGTTAAGACTAGACCCTACAAGCCAAAGTTTTCAAAGGAATTCTTTTATGTTAGTGTTGATGAAATTGAGATTAAGGATATTAACTTTGATGGATAGTGATATTGAAGATGAGATAGGTTTTCTTGCAAGTAAAGAGGAAACTCCTATTAAGGAATAAAAGTCCTTATTTTCACATGGAGAGAAGAAATCAAATTGAGTCATAGATAGTGGTTGTTTGCATCATATGATAGGTCACAAAGACAATTTTGTTAAGTTGAAAAGGTTTGATGGTAATATTAACAAATTTGGTGATAATGCACCTTATTTTATTAACAGAAAAGGTTTTATAACTCTTGATGGTAAAAATAACATATATGGTGTTCTATTTTTTGATGGCCTAAAATATAATTTGCAAAGTATTGGAAAATTTGTAGACATGGTGATGAAGGGTTCTCCCCTTAGCACCATAAAGACATAATAGAAATAAAGAAATGACAATAATTTGCAAGAAAAAAATATGTACTTTTTATTATCATCACAAATAGGGAATTACAAAATTTTGAAATACAATATGTAAACCCACATGGGCACCTTCCTTATAATAATTTCCAAGATATAGCTATGAGATATCACCCAGAGCTATCCTAAACAACCTACAGACCTTGCTTAAATAGGTAATTTTACACCGCCTAGGGAGATTCTAAACATCAAACCCTAACCCTTGAGGGTGACCAACCCTAATATTACATAGAGTCAACTCAAAAAATTTATGATATTTATTTTGGAATTTTCAGGTGGCCAAACTTTGGAAGACCATAACTTGCAAACCGTTGAGTGTATTGGACACTATAACCCCATTCTAGAATCCTCATCTTCTGATCTACAAAACCTCACTCATGCAAGCCTCAGTTGGCCTCATTTTGGAGCCCATATAGAGCCTCTAAGGCCATCAAAATTGAGGGTAAAGTTTTTATACCAAATCTCCACTCCAAAACTCTACAATAACCTCATGAATATTCATGATATGGCAATGAACCTCAACTAGCAGGTTGATATATCCAAGATGAATCTCTACATCTAAAATTTTGGCATTTTGATTTTGTATGGCTGAATTACTAAGAATAAATTCTCCACAAATAAAAACTCTACACTAAGATAACCCTTATTCAAGAAGTAGAAAGGAAATATTTTTAGGAGATGCAAGATTGCTTTTACACCTAGTATGCTCTTGCATCAGACTCCTGGGATAATTTGAGAAGTGACCCCATCACATCTTAGGTAATTAGAAGAAAAACAATATGGTCAACCTCATCTCTTTCTATTCATAATGAATATTATACTAGTCTCCCTTTCTATTTGACTAGATACTCTTCATAGGTTATTTTTCTTGTGCTTCTTCCAACATGACTATCCAATATATCCTTAATCTCCTTTATAGCTGAAGTAGTTAGCAGAATACACCATTGCACTTTCATGACCTCATCTCTAATACATCCTTCATAATATACTTTAAATTTTAAAATATTGAATATTGGTGAAATATTCAGTTCAATGGGAAACTTTACTTTACATGTATTTCAAGAATCATACGATTTTAGTATCTTGCATGGTCCAAACTTCTTCATTTTTAACTTACTATATGTACCCACTAGAAAATTTCCCTTCCTCAAATGAACCGTGAGTTCATCACCAACATTAAATTCCTTATGTGTCACTTTTTCATCTACCTTAGCCTTTACTATGTACTCATCCTTGTAATGTGCTTCCTTGCCTCCTCATGGATGTTCTTCAAATGTTATACAAAATCCTTAGCTTCAACACTACTTATCTCTCATTTTTCCAACTTCCTCAATTAATAATAATTTATGGGACTTCTCCTATATACAATCTAGAATGGTGATTTACAAGTAATCCAATTGATAGAACTATCATATTCAAATTTTGCCTATGGTAAAATCAAATCCTTGCATTTTTATTTGTCTCCAATTAAACATCTTAGTAAGTTTCCCAAATTCCTATTCACAACCTATATCTATCCATCAATCTATGGATGATGTGATGAACTAAACTTTATATCTATCTTCAACTTCTTCCATAATGTATACCATAAATACCCAACAAACTTGGTATCTCAATTAGAAACTATACTCTTTGTAAGACTATCTAATCTCACCACTTCCCAAAAAAAAACTCTACCTCATGAACAACATCACTAATCTTCTTGCAAGGAATGAAATGTTCCATCTTTGAAAACCTATCAACCACTACAAATATTGAACCATGCCCTTGTTGAGTCCTTGGTAAAACAAGAATGAAATCCATGGTGACATCTATTGGAAATGGAATATATGACAAGAAAGTGACTGAGAGGGGGGTGAATCAGGAACCAATAAAAATTCTTCTAATTTGAATATTGTATTATATTATCTAATCTACTTCCATGTGTGGACATAAAGTAATAAAGAAATCAACACCATAACACTTTGACACAAGATATGGTAACCTAAAAACCCTCCAAGTAGAAGGTAAAACTAGGGTGGGGATGAAACCCACAAGCTTCACTACTATAGTAATAAAGTTGGCCTGTTAAGGCTTACAATTGATCATTTCTAGTGATCTACTCTGTTAGGAGTATGAAGGACTACTAGGTCCACTTTACAAAGGGATTTTAAAATAATATCAAGTATATGATATGTTCAAAGACTTAGCATAAGATTTTTAGGTCCACTTGGTTAAAGTATTTGACTAATGCATCTATTAGGATGAATTAGTAAGGTGATCTTTGCAATGCAATTTGATTTTCTGAATAAGATCCTCTTAATAAATAATCACCTGACTATGATAGATGAGTATCTTCTTAGCTCTTTATACTACCTTGTAGCTTGATTACATATTCTACTCCATATTCACTTCTTGTCTCCAAGATAAGCATATAACTACCTCTCTTACAAAATTAATCTACTTCCACACTTAGACAAATGAATTTTTCTTTTCTTATATATCCTCAAAGCAATAACTTTATATCAAGTTGGCTCCCATAATATATATCATCATGAAAACCAAATATACCTTTAGGTAAACTTAAGTACTAATGCTCAGGAAATGTAGTGTATTTGATCTTTTGTTGTCACTCATGCAATATAGAGAGCTTGGGTGATGTTGAACCTTGGTTAGCACTAGATACTTAGGTAACATTATGGAGCATAGGTGATATAGCTAGCTTAGTTGACATAGTGATCTCAGTTAACTCTATGAACTCAGTTCACACATGAATTTTAGTTCTACTAAAAATAATCATAATACTCAATTTATACTATGAGCTCAATTAGCATAGTAAACCTTCATCTTCTTGGGTCGCACTGTAATTTGTTCCCTAATGGAAATCTTGGTTGCAGTATTAACTGACCTTCCTAGATAGTTTAAGTGATTTGTTACTAATTGACAATATGTCTTGCCATATGATCAATAGTATCCCCCTTTGGCATTAATGATAAAAACACCTATCCTAAGTAATGTTGTTTGAAATCCAAAAAAAAAATTACTGAAAATTTTCCTGTCAAACAAGGCATGGTTCTATAACTTGGTTTGAATTGGAATGCTATTTTTTGGTTATAACTTCTCTGAATTTGGATTTTTCAAAATTATTTTTTTACTTGAACATATGAACTAAATCATTCCTCTATATATTTCCTCATATACATATTTCTTCCTTGATTATATACATATTATGTTTCCCCCTTTTTGTTACAAATGGAAAAAACATATACTTATAAAGGAATGCCAAAATGTGTCAGGAAATCATTATGCACTTTCAAAATTAAAGGCATTGTTTTATCCCAATTCTCTTGGAGTACCTTCAAGGTGTGCAATTAAATCTAGAGTTCAACTAATAACTCTATCATGAGGTCTGCAACTATGAAGTTGGTATCATGTACTAGTGTCTTTGCATGTGTTAAATGGTTATGCATCACATCCATATGAGGAAGTATCACACTCTGGATGTCTACAATGGTTGCCCTTATCTTGGCTTCCTCCCTCAATAAATCAACCTAAAAATCTATTAGAAATAGGACCTTTACAAAATTACTTGAGCTGGTACTTAGCTCAAGTGCTAATTTACTAGCACTTCTCTTCAAATCTTCATCAATGTTGTCAGTTTGTCTTTTATTTATTTTGTGAATATCGATGTATCACATAATTTTGTGAATAAAAAAATAGTATTCTTTACAACATTTTCAAGTGTCTATGTTTAGGTTTGAGCACTTCATTCTCACACAAGGAATTATATGCTTTATTCAACTCAAATGTTCCTAATTCTTGAATAGTGTAGTGCTAGAATGACCTAGTACGGGTAATCAATAGTACCTTACGTGGTATGGTTGAATGCACTCCCCTTGGATCTTTTTCCTTGGAAATTGCTAGATTTAGTTTGAAATATGGTGCCTTGCAAGCCACATTCTTTACTAACATTTTTGAACCCTTTTTCATATTTGTGCTAGAGCTGGATGCCATGATTGCTTGGTGAATGATGGAATTTGCAACAATTGAGATTTTCACTTCAACTTCATTTTCTAATACTAGTTCACCTGAAGATTTCTCTAGTGCTCAAAATCACTCTAAAAATTGAATGCAAAGTAAGAACAAAACCCTCAACTTCACCTTTTATAAAATATTTTCAAAATTTAGGGCCTCTTAAATGTATCATGTAGTGTTAGGTGAGACATCTTGGTTAAGTCATTTGAACTTGGCGCAAGCTGATATTGTAGACACTTAAAATTGTCCTAAATACTACATTAATTAATTTAATATTTCCCTTGACACTATAATTGATTATTTATTAATTTATTATTATTTTCATATTCTTCTATGTATTTAATTAAATAAATTTAATTAAATATGTTCCCCTTCCTAAAGTATTTAAATTTAATTTAAATGCATCCCCTCTAATGTGTTAAATTTATTTAATGCATAGTTCTCCATAAATCCCCTTTTAAGTAAATTCTAATTTATTTAATTTCTTCCAGTTTATTAAATTCTATAATCCTATGATTAAATTAAATCCAATTTAATTTAATTTTAATCCTGCATAAAACCTAGTCTACCACCCATCACTCTCATCCTTCTAAGTCTACCCACTACTTAATCCCACTTAATTAATCCTAAACACCTTTCTAAATACCTTTTAGTTCCTAAGTTTTTTCTTACACATGTGAGAAACTCAAAATCCAAGAAAGCATCCCTTTTATTATTTTATCCAAAAAGTCTTACACTCTTACACACTTTTCCCCCTTTTCTTTCTCCAAGGTTGCTCACACATGTGTGAGCAAACCTTGAGCTATCTCTTTCACTAAAAAGGCTTATGTTGACCTTTGCATGGCTTGTCCCCTTAGCTCATGTGTCTCCATTATGGCACCTATTTGGATGCCACATAGATGCCACCCCCCAAGGCCTCTCTTAAACCTATAAGTAGATTCTTTGTCTCAAGCATTTGACATCTCCTCCATGTGCATTGTTATCATGCTAGTTTAGGCTTAGAGCTTTCTAGTGATTTAGAGATTTTCATGCTTTGTTACTAACTCTTTGGTAGTTGTTAGATTTCATTTCTTACATTAATAATCTAGTTTACTTTCTTACATTCATCTCCATTTTCTAGAATGTTTTAAGAATGGCTTCTTCCATAGCCTCCTCTTAAAGCATTACTTGCTCACCTAGCTTAGGTTCATATCTCATTCTCATGCATTCATCATTAAAGGGATTCATTCAATTATTGTGTTTGGGAGAGCACATCCACATCCCTCTAACTAGAGCACACCAAAAAGGTTCACATGGGTGTCCTTATTGAGCTGCTTTAAGGTTTCATGGGACTCATAGCTTTGGTTGTTTATCTTAGTAAAATGACTGTAGTTCTAGTTGTTTATTGTTTGAATATTTATATATGAACATGTACAACTAATGTTTGTCTTGTTTAAGCATGTTCTTGATAGGTAGATTTTTCACATATACAGATCCTTCCATAAATTAGTTAGAAATAAGCTCTAGCTTTACTCAGTGTCACCAAGTAACTCAGTTACAATTGTATTGTAACTTAGTTAAGACATAACTCTACTACTTTTCCTTGTGCATTTCTCTATGCTAATTTGAATTGTTTTCTTCTTATGCATCTAGAACTTATGTGAGATGTTCTTGATTTCCCAATTCAAGTCATCTCCATGGATGCCTGGTTGTATGTGGATACTTCACCCAACTCATTAGATTGGATGATGATAGCTTCTTTCCTTGGGCTTTCCTCTATTTTCCTTACCTATTTCTAATTTCTCTAATTTCTAATTTCTTCAATTTTTGACTTACCTTTGTTTCTTTCATCATTATTTTTTTTATCTCTATTCATGCAATTTATTTCCAAGTGACCTATCATCTTGCATACACAACATCTTATATTAGTATTTCTTTTTTTATGTGAGTTTCTACGTAATTTATACCAATGTGTTAATCTCCCCAATAATGGCATCTTCCCTATGTATTCTAGACAATAAATTCTCTTTGTTTGGTTCCATTATGTTGAGTGTTTGCATTAGGTCTGAACTCTAAAATTTGTAGCATTATTTGTGACATGTAAAACAATTCCCTTCAAATTTTGATTTGGTTCTACATTCATTTTCCTTGTGACCATAGTTTTCACAATTTTAGCACTAATCTTTGAACTTAGGTTGCATGGTGTTGTTCCAAAAAACATTTGAAGTATGACCTAACTTTCCACAAGTGTTGCATGTAGGCATTTTTTTTCTTATGTGCTCCTTGTTTAGATGACTCTCCTTGATTGGTGTACCCTAAGCCAGTAGTGCCTTTGAGTCTATTGAAAGTTTTCTCATATAATTGATTCACACTTTCTTGTGATCTCAATCTTCTCTCATTTAGTTCCTTTTCAGCTCTTAGCTCATTTTGGAGTCTCTCATTTTTCGCTCTTAGATTGGTGATTCTTTGGTTTGCATTATCTAGCTTACCAATCATGTCTACTTGATTTAGAGATAACTATTGAACTTCATTAGTCTTTTCCTCTATATTTGTACTTAGTGGTCTTCTATCTTCATCTTCCATTTATTTATCATTTATAACTTTGTTATTTTTCTCCATGACTTCACATAGCCTGATTGAGTGACTTTTTTGTTGTCTTTTTAGTTTTCTCACTTCTTCTTTTAAAGTAGCATTTCTCACTAATAGATCTTCTATAGCTATATATTCTTCCTCTAAACTTCTTTCTTTGTATAGGACTTCTATAGTTTCTTCTCTATAGAGGTTGTCAGTCATTTTTATAGCCAGTTATTTTCTTCTTTTTAGAAAGTGAGTGAGTTGTTCCTTGAGTTTCCTGTCTTTCTCTATAGCCATGTGTAGATCCAAATTTTCATTATCAATAGCTTTCTCCAAGTTATACGTTTCCATCTCCTTAGATATTTACTCTCTAGTTATTAAGCCTCTAATAGGATAACCTTGCTTTGATATCCATTGTTGCATATGGAATGACAAGAAAGTGACTGAGAGGGGTGAATTTGGAACTAATAAAACTTCTTCTACTTTGATTACTACATTAGATTATCTAATATAATTCCATGCATGAACATAAAATAATAAAGAAATAAATACAATAATACATTAACACAAGATATGGTAACCCAAAAACCCTCCAAGTAGAAGGTAAAACTAGGGTGGGAATGATACACACAAGCTTCATTACTATAGAAATAAAGTTAGCCTATTAAGACTTACAATTGATCACTTTTGGTAATCTACTCTAATAGGAGTATGAAGGACTTCTAGGTCCACCTTGCAAAAGGATTTTACAATACTATGAAGTATCTTTTCTGTTAAGAGACTTAGCATAAGACTGTTAGGCCTGTCTAGGTAAAGTATTTGATTGATGCACCTATTAGGGTGAATCAACAAGATAATCTCTTCAGTGCAACTTGATTTGTTGAATAAGATCCTTTTAATAATCTAATCACCTAATAGTGATGAATGATTCTTTTCTTAGCTCTTTATATTTCCTTGTAGCTTGATTACATATTCCACTCCATATCTACTTCTTGTCTCCAAGATAAACATATAACTACTTCTCTTACACAATTATTCTACTTCCACACTTAGAAAAATGAATTTTTCTTTTCTTATATATCCTCCAAGAAATAACTTCATATCAATTTGGCTCCCATAATATATATATATATATATATATATATATATATCTTCATAAAAACCAAATATACCTTTAGGTCAGCTTAAGTACTAATGCTCAGGAAATTTAGTGGATTTGATCTTCTATTGTCACTCAAGAAATATAGAGAGATCAAGTGATTCTAAACCTTGGTTAGCATTAGATTCTTGAGTAACGCTATGGGGCATGGATCATATAGATAGCTCAATTAACTTTGTGAACTCAGTTTACACACAAATTTTGTCTCCATTGAAAATACTAAGCAACTCAATTTATACTATGAGCTCAATTAGCATAGTAGACCTTCATCTTCTCAGGCTACATTTCATTTTGGTCCCTGATGGAAAGCTCGATTGCAATATTAACCAACTTTCCTAGATAGTTTAAGTGATTTATTACTAATTGATAATATTTCTTTCCATAGGGTCAGCTAACATCTTCCCATGGCTTCTCTTGTATAGATAATAGCTGATACAACCCCACTTTCAGCTTCACTACTTTTTCCATCTAACATGCTCTACAACTCTATATAAAAAATTTAACATCTTATTGCAACTATGGCTAGTAATAATTCTGAGAAACCAAAATAATAGTTTTTTTCTCTACCAAAATGTCCAACCAATCCTCCACTATGCTTCTTCATGATGAGCTTCTCCCTCATAGATATTCTTGGAGTGCATAACTAGCTTTTCTTGAATAACATAGCATCCTGGATTATGAAATCCAACCACTTTTTCATGTCAAGTGTAATAGGTTTTGTACAAACTTCCCAAGCTTCATCAAAATTAGGATCCTTCAAATACAAACTCTTGAGGTCCTTGAACACAACCACATCAATTTGTATCTTTATTAGCAAAAAATTTCTCCTACTAAGAGTATCAAAAACTCTACTAGACTTCCCATTGTTGTGTTTCAAAAAAATGTATTTTTGGAATTGTAATGGGAGAGTGAGCTGTCGAAGGCTTGTCAATCAAAATCTCCAAAAATAACTTTTATCACTTCAAAAATTAACCATACAAAACATAATTTACCATAACATTAAACGTAATCAGTCATTCAATCTCATGTAATAATAGATCTAACATGATCAAAACACATCAACAAGTCAACAACACTTAACACAAGATTTGACAATGTAGAAACCCTCCAAGGTGAAGATAAAACTATGGTGGGGATGATACCACCTAAATCTTCACTATTGTACAATAATAAAGTTCCTATTAGGACTACAATTTGATCACTTCTGATTATCTACCCTATGAGGGGTCTTCTCTGCTAAAAGCATATAAGACTATTAAGTTTTCCTTTACAAAATGATTTAAACTTCACAGCTAAGTGAGTATTATATTAGGAGATTTACAATAGGTCTATTAGGACCATTCTATTAAGATATTCACCTAATACACTATTTAGAATTTAATAGTACATTGATCCTTTAGTCTACACTAATATCCTATTAACGGATCTTCTCTTTCCAATATCCAATCACCTTAATGTAATTGTTCTGCAATAACTTCTCACTACACTACTTGGTTGCCTAACTAGGTACTCACTAGTTCTCCTTCAACTATGCATACATGCATTCCTCCAACTCTCAACAACATATACAACCTTGAATCCCTACTTATATAGTCATTTTAAGAATCTTCTAAAGTGAAATCAATGATTCTCATTCATCATTTTTTTTGCTTAAGATTTGTTATTCTATGATTGGTTCTTTTTATTGCATAGAGATTAGTGATATGAAATTAGATGTGTAATCACCTCCTTGTGCTTCACCACAATAATAGAAACATGTTTCATGCTCAAAAAATGGTTTACATAAAGTTTTGTGTCATTCTAATCTCATAAATACAAATTGCATAACTGGGAACATATAACCTCTAATGCTTGATCATGATTGATTCCTCCTATTGGTCATTGCTATTAGTTGTACTCAATTTGAAATATTTCCTCTCTGAATTACTCATCTCATGTGGCTCTCAGCTTATATCATGTTTTGTCTTCTTCTTTGAAATAATTAAATACTGGGCAACTATTATGTGCTCAGCACATATTGAACTTGTGTACTTTTACACTTGGTAGCTCAACCTTCATTGTTGCTTGGTTGTAGTGTTGACCTACCAACTCTACCTTGTAAATGATTAAGTGTTTTTCACTTATAGACAATACCAAGATTTCCTTTAGATTCAACAATCTCCCCCTTTGTCATTAATCAAAAAAACACTTATCATGATAAACAAACATGACATAACAAAATCTTGAAAACATTGAACTCCCCCTTAGGGTGTGCTCCATACCTATAGCTTATTCTGCAACTTATATTTTAAAAAAAAATTCAAAATCTTTTGTTTCAACATCACATCAACAAACTATCTCCTTATTACTCCAATACATTTCTCCTTTTTTTCTCCTTACACTTGATCATAATATTTCCCCCTTGTTTTATCACTTATATTGAGCAGTGAAATTTAACTTTGGAGTGGTTATTATATCAAATGTGTCCAAAAGTCATTGGTGTAATCTTAAGATAATAGCAATTGTTTTGTCCCAACTTTTCTTGAGTGTCTTAAGAACTTGTCTCTCTATCTCCAATTTTAATGTTAAGTTCACCATATTGTCAACTATAGACAAATTTTAACTTGGAATGAGGTCCTTTGCAATATGTAGATGTCTGTACATCAGCTCCAAGTGAGATAATAACAATTCTTTAATAGATGTGACCTCTAATCTGATATTGCATTCATCATGCAATAATTATGATTGCTTGTTGATGAAATTCTTTAGAATAACTAAGAGGGGGGTGAATTAGTTATCCAAGGTCTATGTGTACTAATAAAAATTTTCATAGCTTAGTAAGCCAATATCCATAAAAATTTAATATGCATGCATCCATTAGATCACACAATGCTTAAACTTTTAGATTATTGTCCTAGGTCAAAATATCTTTGCAAAAATGTAAACATGAAATGTAATAGATTCAACAACACATTTGACACATGGATTTTATATGGAAACCCAATTTGATAAAAAAAAACCACTAGTAACATGCTACTAATTCTCACTCTTCTAAAGTGATGCCCTGTGAAAGGAAAACCCTGTTGAAGGTTAAAAAACACACTGTTAAATGTGACCTGGTTAGAGGATTTCAATCACCCTATTAGGAGTGAGCCTTGTAATAGGAATTTAGATCATTCACTTGGAATGTCACATGATTAAAGGATTTACAAATAATTTTCAGATCAACCTTAATCAAAAGAATTTACCCTAGACTGATACAATGTTTAGAAAGTATCAGTAAGTCTTGATTTGATAAGAATTTACAACTCACTTGTAGATTATATATCTTTGTTTTAATCCTCCATTCTTCTTGGCTTTCACACACTTCATCTATGATATTTTGTTCACCTTTCAAGTATTCATACTCTTAAGCCTTCTTTATTTTCTTTCCAATAACACTCTCTTCATTTTGGCCACTAAATGAAGCAATGCCCTAGACTCCTTATCTTCCTTAGGTTCTCGCACATGACAAACTTTTCTTTTGACCATCTGTCTCTATAAATAGAGATTTAAGATATTTTTTCATTCAACCTTAATCTTCCATTTTAGGGTTAGGAAGGATTAGGTAGGATTCAATAAATTTACCCACTTTTCCATTTGGTTCCTCTAGAAACTTCTCCCTCAATCCTCTTTGAATTTGCCTCAAAATGGTTTACCTTGAATTATGAACCACTAGCTCATCATAGTTATCTTCCACACACTTCACATAATTCAAAAAAATAAAATAATTAGCTTAGATTTGTCAAATATATAATTTAACATGAATACTAGCACTCAACATCAATATGTTGTCACTCAGCTTCCATACTATTCTTCCACTCGTCATTCACTAGATAACTTGGCAAACACTCAAGTTTACTGGTGCTCAGCATCAACTAAAATTTACTTGGCTTACACTATGTCCACTTGGAATACACTAAAACTTCACTTTACTTAGCTCCAACCAATTTTTTGTTCAGCTTACACTAACTTTTCTCGACACCTATTGTCTACTCAGTCAAGCTTGGCAAACTCAACTCTTCTTACTTGTTCTTCTAAACTTTAATTAGTGTATCCATCCTTTGTAGCCTTAATTATATAATCAATACATTACATAATCACTATCTTAACTAATCTTTGTACTCCTTTTTCATGCCAAAACTGAACCTTTCCTCTAGGTATTCTTGTTATCATATTTTATCAAAACCTCCTCAATAATCAAACAAATGATAGTACTCAATTCAACTAGGTGGTTGTCTTACTAGACAGTAGAAGGTTTGACATCAGTGAAAAAACAATGATTGAAACATTACAATCTCATACTTATAACAATATGTTTTTAACACTTTCCCTACAAAAATCTAATCTTAGAAAAATATATTGAACTTAAACTTGCATCCATGTTCAAGTCCTTAACAATATGTTGTAGATCTACATCAATCTTGTCCATCTTCTCCCTAATTTTTTTGGTAAATTTAATAACATCACATATTTTATAAAATAATGTGTTTGCATTATTCACTAACTATTCCAAATTAGTAATAAGAGAGGAGAGTTCAAGCTTTTTAAGTGCAATTTCAGTTGCTACTTTCTTCAATACTTTTCTCTTAAACTTTCTTTCTAACCTTTACATGAATTTTTCTTGTGTGTCTATGTCAAGGTCATTAAGTTTCTCAACAATATTAATCATTTTTTTCTATAATGGGAGCCTTTTAATCTAATTTTTCTACATTAATAGTTTCAAGAAATATATCTTTAATATTATATAGTACATATCTTTGTTGATGCTCTCTCCTTAACTCTTCTTGCTTAGCCTTTATGTTTAATAATTCACTAAGCTCCTCAATTGTTTAACACTTAAATTATATATGCCCCAATTATGAATCATAATCTCTTTGTCAAGAGTAACTAGTTTCCCCTTCATGGCCAATGGGGACTACTTCATCTTTCTCTTCAAATTCTTTCCTTTAAAATTTGAAGTGTTGCAACTCGATATTATTTTTTGTATTCATTCTGTGTAGATTTCTATATTTTGACTAATTCTCTCCTCTTTAATCTCCTTGGCCTTCTAAGGTTATACATCTTTCTTTCTCTCCTTGGGCTTTCTCTCCTCAAATTCATTCTTCTTTTTCTTTTCATCCTCAATTTTGAGTTCACTGGTGGAACTTTGTTGTCCAACCCCTTTTTCTCCTTCATTCAACGGTCCTAAGACAATTATTCTATTACCAATATCATACTAATCTTCTTTGTCATCTTGTCTTCTTCCATTCTTCTCACCCTCTATATTAACAGTTTTATTTCCCTCTTTGGCATCATCCTTCTATTCTTTCCTTTGGGTTTTATCACCTTCATTACTTGGCTAACTCTATTTCTCATCTTAAATAACATTTACATCACCTTGAGTGTGATCTAGACTAAGTGAAATAATAGGTGTTGAATCTACCTGATGTGTGTTCTCTTGTACACAAATATTTTCCACTTATTCTATCACAATATTTGGATTCAATAAGATATCATGAGATGACTTGGTTGGTAGATATTTATCCATCTTTTATTTTTGAGTCATCATATGACCTTCACTCTTTTTGTTAGGTTCAACCATGACATTTTCTTCATGTGATACTGTTAGAAATATGAAATACTAAGAGGGGGGCAAGGGGGGAATCAATATTTTACAACCTTTCACCCAAAATTGAATCTCTTTAATAACTTTATAAATTGCATAAGAAAGTAAACTAACTTTGTTGAATAGTAAACATAATCGTAAAATAAAGGAACTCATAATACCATATTTTGTAACTAGGGAAACCCTGGCCAAAGGAAAACCCTAATGGGGATGCTACCCACAAAATGATCCACTAGTAAAAAATATCTAGTTAAATATATTGACCTAGTTAGGATTTTATTACATCTATAGAGTGTCTTGGTCCATGTTGGAGGACTTGAGCCTTGTTAGAAGCCTCGACCCTATTAGGAATTTTTATATACAACTATAGAATGTATGCAAGATGAGCCCACTTCCAAAACATGCAATGTACAATAAAGTTCTCCAATACAAAGGGATAGATACAAAAACATTTGTATTATTGCTGATATCTTCAATATCTAATATTGCCTTTTTCTACTCTTCACAAAACTTTATCACTATTTGCATTCCTCTGATCATAGATTAGAATTTGCATCACAAAAACATTACATCAATATCACACAACTCACACATATCTTTACATTTAGCAATACTTCTTTATAGCTTGCTAATTAATGGGTATCTACTATGCCGGCCTTCATGCCTTTATACACTTTATCAAAATACAAAATTTACTTTTTTTTTTGCTTAGGGTTAACATCTAGGATGTTTTCCCTAATTAGTTAAGTAATTATTTCATTAAAAAAAACAATTTTTTAACCTAAAATAACCATTTACTTATCATTCCTTGTTCATCATGTACGTTGTTGTAACTGGTAAATTTATCATAACTTTGTCTATACTAATTGTACTATTCTGTGAACTTTCACACATAAGCATCATAGTCTCAGGGAGTTGTACCTAACTCTACACATGTCCATAATATGCCTATGAAGCTTGCCAATCAAAAATCTAATTGTTCTTCCAGATAAACTATATAACACTTTTAAAAAATTATAAGTCTAACAGCCATAACTTCATCTACACGATCTACTCACTTCAAGTAACTAATATGTTTCCATAAATGATAACATCAAAATGTCTGACCTAGACAAATTGTCAACAATCTCCTCCTTTGGAATTTATGGCAACATATGGGAATATTGGCTAAGTCCCAAAATAAGACTTCGCAAAAATTTAAAATTTACAAAACTTGTGGCCTTCAAAATGTCAAAACTTCAAAAACTTCAAAATTGTGGATCATCATTTATACCATATTTTTCTTACATCTCCTAGTTGCATTATAACTCCGCCTTTAATTATAATTATAATTCTAATTACAACTTTCACAATGCTCCCCCATATACATACATATAATTTTCCTTATCTCTCCCCCTTTGACATCAATGGCAAAGGTGTCAAAAAGAGCTATGTACATGTCAAAATTTCATTACCTTATTGGATGTTAAGTGGATATTCACAAGATGCAATCCACAAAGTTTTTCTCCAAAATAAAAAACTCCATCTCCCATTTATCCTTCACTGCATATGAAATGAAAATTATTGTGCATAATGCATATGAAGCAATCTCTATTTCTTCTAATTATGTATACACAAACCTCTCATAAGATGCCTTAATTAATAGGAATTCTTCCAATTGTCTCTGCACAAGATCCATTTTGAGGGTAAAGGTGTTCCCTTAACAATGAAAATATCTTTAGTATCATTTCCTTTTGTAGCTCCAAAAGCCTAATTTCATCATTAACTTTTCTTATTCTCCTTTTTAGATCTACAATCTGCACTAAGGGATTTTGCACTTCCTTCAAAAGTGCCTCTAACTCTCTTAGTTTAACACTTAGCTCATCTAAAATGTATCTTACAAATGTGTGTGCTAGAAAAAATTATTGAAAGGAGATTGTTGAAGTGAAGAAGATTGATGAAACCTATCATGGAACAATAATTATTTATCATTGATGTCAAACCCACTGCTTTTTGGTAAGATAATTTCTTACTTTGGTCTAAATGTTATCATTTGTTTGATTGATGAAGAGGATTTAACAAGAGAACCTAGAGAAAGGTTGAGTTATATGGTGTATAAAAGGAGCACTAAGACCAAGCAAGACATTGATGATATAGTGTATTTTTTTATATACTTAAGGTTGTAATTAAAGGATACTTTAGAAAAGACTAGAAGAAGGCTAAGTAAATAAATGTGTCTACCAAGCCTAACTAAGAAAACTGTGCAAGCTAAGAAAATTTAATACTGGATGAGCAAAAAATTAGTTGAAGTCAAGTAGTAAGTTTAGTATGTGTTGAGCAAGAGAAATATAGTTGGTGCCAAGTAAATAAAGTTTAGTATGAGCCAAGAAAGAGAAATATTGTTGGTGTCAAGTGAAGAAAGTTAGTATGTGCGAAGCACTAGTATAGACTTAGTGGATGTCGAGGAACCTAGTTTTGGCTAAGCATCAAAAGATACTGTTTGCTGAGAAAATAGAGTGTTATTGTTGAGTGCTAGTAAAATGAGTTAGATTGAATATTTAATGAATCTAAGCCAACAAAGTTGATTTCATGAGTTGTGTGAAGTGTGTGGAAGATTACTATAATGATTTGGTGGTACAAAATTCAATATAAATCATTTTGAGGCAAATTCAAAAAGGATTGTAGATGAATTTTCTAGAAGGGGATAAAATGGAAAAGTGGGTAGATTTATTGACTCTTACCTAACCTTAGAATAGATGATTATGGTTAAGTACCAAAAGACCTAAATTATTGATATAAGGAGATAGTAAACCAGAAGCAATAGTTGTCATGTATGAGAACCTAAGGAAGAGAAAAATTCTAAGGTGTTGCTTCATATGGTGGTCAAATAGAAGAGTCTATAGTTAGCATACAAATTAAAAATCCTTAAGGTGATGAAGGCTTGAAGGATGAACAATTTGTCAAAGACAATTAAGATGAATGCCAAGCAGAATGGAGGACCAAATGTGAGATCTATAATTTGCAAGTGAGTTGTTATTGTTATCATATCAAGTCTTGATGTTACTCTCTAATAATTGTATTAGTCTAGATAAATTGTTTGGACTAAGGTTGATCTAATAGTCATTAGTGAATCCTTTAATAGGGTGACATTCTAATGGAATATTCTAAATCCCTCTAACAAGGCTCATTCCTAAAAGGGTGATTGAAATCCTTTTGCTAGATCACATTTAATAGTGTGCATTATAACCTTTGATCGGGATGGCTTCTCATATAGCTCACTTTAGAAGAGTGAAAATTGATACCATGTTGCAAGTGGTTTTTTTTCCAAATTGGGTTTCCACATAGAATCCTTGTGTCAAAATGAATGATTGATTTTATGGTATTGCATGTTTACATTTTTTCAAAGTTATTTTGACATAGGACAACAATATGCATAAGTTAAAGATAGTGAATGGTCAATGCATGCATAAGAATAAGTTGCAGTACTAAAAAGTTTGATTTGTACATTTTGACCTTGGATAGTTGATTCACCCCCCTCTCAGTTATTTTGAAGTATTCCAAAAATTGGTATTAGAGTTATAAGTGCTTGTGAAGAGACAATTTTGAAGGTACTTAAAGCTAAAGATCAAGATATACAAAAAGGAGGTGCCCAAGTTAAACAAGAAAAACTTTCCTGCATGGAAAAGTTTGATGAAGCTACATCTAGGAGGTCTTGGAGATTATGCATAGTCAACTATCACCACTACGCATGTTGATCCAACTAGAGCCCCAACTATTGAACAATTGAAATAGAAGGAGGAACACAATCAAGCAATGTTGGAGATTGCATCTACCCTAAGCTACTTGAAGTTTGATGACATCAAAAGATCTAATTTTGCTAAGAAGATGTGGGATTCCCTAAAGAATATCTATGGAGGAGACAAGAATGTGCTAAGAGTCAAAGCTAAAATCCTAGGAGGAAAATTTGATGAAATTACAATGCAAGATGGTCAGACTATAGTCCCATATTGTGTAAGGATCAAAGATATTGTTAACACAATTTTAGGATTTAATGGAAAAATTGAAGATGAGACTATGATCAAAAAAGTATTGAGAACCTTGTTACCTATCTATGCTATTAAAGTCACTGCTATACATGAACTGAGGTGTACCCCTAGTAGTAATCTAACCCTTGAAGGACTGATTGGTAGACCCACTACTTTTGAACTTTCAAATTTTGATGATTTCAAATTTGCAAATGTTGAATCTACTTTCAAAGTTAAGCTAACACTAAAAGAACCTAAAGATAAGAAAAAGAAAAAGGTAAAACCCACTTCTAGTGACAGTGATATAGATGATGAAGAGCTAGAAGAACTGGAAGCATTGTCGGCTAGGAAATTTCATGGAGGCAAAGGAAAATAAAAAGGTAAGTTACCCATCGTATGCTTTAATTATCATGAGGTTGGTCATATTGCAGCAAGATGTCCTAATAATTCAAAAAACAAGAATGGAGAAAAACTGAGAGGTAGAAAAGATGAAAAAAAAAAAGGCTACAAAGACAAAGGATCAATCTAAATATCATGATGATGAAGTTGTTTATGTTACTATGAAGGATAATTCTGATGAAGATGAGCTAACTGCATTGATATATTATGTGAACAAAAGTGATAGATGGATCATTGATAGTGGATGTTCACATAACATGACTGGAGACAAAAGTAAGTTCATTACCCTTGAGTATTACAATAGAAATAGTGTTAGATTTTGTAATGATGCACCTTGACTAATTAAAGGAAAAGAACCAATAAAATTGACAAATAAGATCATGTGTGACAATGCTTACTATGTGGAAGGAAATAACTACAATATGTTGAGTGTATCATAATTGAATAGAACAGAAAGGCTAAGATCTATGACACTGATGGAAAACTAATTGGAAGTGGAGATCAGACTAGAGGTAATCTAGTTTATCTTTGATATGAATTATGCTACTTGTCTTTTTGTACAATTTGATGATGTGTGACTATGGCACAAGAGGTTATGTCATGCAAATTTTGATAATTTAGTCAGTATCAGTAAGATAAAAAGAGTTAGATGTTTGCCAATTCTAAAGAAACTTGATAATGTGATTTGTAAACAATGTTACTTAGGCAAGATGAAAAATTCTAGTTTTAAAACTAAGATTCATACTTCAAAAGAAATTGTGGAATTAGTTCATACTGATTTATGTGAACCAATGGATGTGCAAAGCTACAAAGGTGACAAGTACATTATCCTATTTGTTGATGATTACTTAAGAATGATGACAGTAATGTTCTTAAAAGAAAAATATGATGCTTTTCAAATGTTTAAGTGGTATGTGACAAGAGTTGAAAAGGAAACTAGTAAAAGCTTTAAATGTTTGAGATTTGAAAGAGGTGGAGAGTTTACATCAAATAAGTTTGAAAAATTCTGTGATGACAAAGAAATCAAGAGACAAACTTTTGCGGCTAGGACCCCTTCACAAAAATGGGATTGTTGAAAGGAGGAATAGATCTAGAATGGATTGTGCTAGAACACTAATGATGGACAAGAATGTTGCTTTGAATTACTTGAGAGAATTTTTTAGTATAGCTATCTATACCTTGAATTGAGTACAAGTGAAAAAAGGTACAAATTCCACACTTTTTGAATTATGGTATGGATACTCACCCAATTTCAAATGTTGTAAGGTATTTGGAACCAAGTCCTACATTCTTAAGGACAACAAAAATGGTAAAATTGATGAAAAAAAGAGAAGAACGTATATTCCTAGGCTCTTCCAAAAGAAATAAAGCTTATAAGTGTTTAAATACTAACACTAAAAAAGTTGTGGAAAGTGCAAATGTAAAGTTTTATGAATATATAGAAGTGTATGAAGATGAACCAAAGAAGGAACCTAAAAATCATAGAACCTTTATGTACAACTATGAAGACATGTCTATTGATGATGATAATTCTACAAATCAAGTTGTTAATCAACAAGAATCAGCAATTGTTGAGTCACATACAATGGCTATTGAGTTTCACTCAAGATCTGAGTTGCACTTAAGAGCTAAGTTTCAATCACAAGTCAGGGTACATTCTAATACTAAAATCTATTTACATGAAAGGAATAGTGAGTTACCTAATAGGGAAGTGCATAGTGAATCTAAAATTGAAAGACCCGGTGTAGAAAGGAGAACAAAACCAAGGTTGTCAAAGTATGTTAGAAGACATCACACTATTGGACAAATTATTGGAGATAAAGAAGACAGACCAATGACAAGGAATAGGTTGAGAAATGACACATGTTTGTTAAGTATGCATGATCCTTAGTCAGTAAAGGATGCATTAGAAAATAAAGACTGGAGTCAAGACAAGAAAGAAGAGATTGATCAAATTGAGAAGAACAAAACATGGACTCTAGTACCTAGACTAGAGAACAAGAATATGATTGGAACCAAGTGGGTGTATAGAAACAAACTAGATGACAATGGTGAAATCACAAGGAATAAAGCAAGATTAATTTGCAAAGGATATGTATAATAAGAAGGAATTGACTATGGAGAGACATTTGCCCCAATTGCAAGATTGGAAGGAGTAAGAGCTCTTCTTACTTAATCTACATACAAAGGATTTAAAGTTTATCAAATGGATGTTAAGTCAACATTTTTCAATGGTATACTGGAAGAGGAGGTTTATGTAGAATAGCCTAAAGAATTTTTTGATCCAAACAACAAGAACATGGTGCTTAGATTACACAAAACTTTATATGATTTGAAGGATGATCCCAAAGCATGGTATTAAAGGCTTCATAATGATCTTGTGAGGATTGGGTTTGAGAAGATTGATGACAAAAACCATCTGTACTTGAAGATAGAAGGAGGTAAAGCAATTTCACTAACTAAAATATTTGATGATGGTATCATATTTTGATGACAAAATTCATTGTGTAAGGCATTTGCAAATAATATGAAGAAAGGAGATGTCTATGTTTGGAGAAATAAAGTTCTTTTTTGGGTTGTAAGTATATTAGATGAAATATGGTATTTATTTCACTCTGTCCAAGCATATGAAGGAAATCTTCAAAAAAATTGGTATGGAGGATTAGAAACCTATTAGTACTCCTATGGTGACAAGACACAAACTATCCAAAATGATGATTCTACTAAAGTAAATCAAAATTTGTGCAGGTCTACTATTGTCAAATTGTAATATGTAGCTCATAGAAGACCTGAAATTACATTAGCTATTGGGGATGTTGCAAGGTTTTCTACAAATTTTAAGGAGAATCATTTAATGGTTGTTAAAAGGATCATGAAATACCTTAAAGGAATAAAATACTATGGTCTATACTACAAGAAAAATGACAAGTTTGAATTGAGAACCTATATAGATGTTGATTGGGCTAGAAACATTGATGACAGAAAGAGTACAAGTGGTGGAACATTTTTCTTAGGAAAAATATTGGTCACATGGACCAATAAGAAACAAAATTGTATATCAAAATCTACTGTTGAAACTAAATATGTGGTTGTTGCAATGAATTGGAAAAATGTGGTATGGATCAAATAGTTACTCAAAGGAATGAAGGAAAAAATTACTAAACCTGTGGTACTCTAATATGACAATACAAGTTTTGTAAACATATTAAAGAACCATGTAATGCATGCAAAGACAAAACACATTGCCATAAACTATTATTACTTGAGAGAATTGGTTCAAGACAAAGAAGCCAGAACATGTGAATACAAAAGAATAGATAGATGATATATTCACAAAAGTTTTACCTAAGGATGCACATGAATATCTTAGAGGTAAAATAGGGTGATACCCCTATCCAAAGCTACTTAAGAAGCAAGAGTAATGTTTTGAATCAATTGAGTTGGATGACATATTTTAAAATTTGATGCAGTGGATCTTACTTTAGGACCTACCTAAGGTAAGGAAGGAACTAAAAATAGAAGGTTTACAATCACATGCAAGGTGACAGAGGGAGAATCTGAATTAATTATATCTTCATGTATAGATGAAAAGTCTTTGGAATTATTGTCAAAGAGGGAGATATAAGAGAAAGAGGGAGAATATAATAGAGAGTTATACCTAAAACCTAGAGAATGTATTGAGGTAGATATCAAAGAGATCATATCAAAGAAGGAAGGAGAAAGATTGTCAAAGATGGACAAGACCAAATGAGGGAGAAATATGATATCAAAATATAAAGATGAAGGCACACATGTTGATAGAGGGAAAGATTTAAATAAAAGGTATTAATTTTCTTTTTGGTATTGGTTTTCCATCAATGCCAAAGAGGGAGATTGTTAAAAGGAGATTACTGAAGTGAAGAAGATTGGTGAAACCTACCATGGAACAATCATTATTTTTTCATTGATGTCAAACCTACTAATTTTTGGTAAGATAATTTCTTACTTTGATCTAAATTCTATCATTTTTTTTATTGATGAAGAGGATTTGAAAAGAAAAGATAACAAGAGAACCTATAGAAAGATTGAGTTATATGATGTATAAAAGGAGCACTGATACCAAGCAAGACTTTGATGATATAGTGTATTTTTTATGTACTTAAGACTGTAATGAAAGGATACTTGAGCAATGACTAGAAGAAGGCTAAGTAAATAAATGTGTCTTCTAGGCCTGACCAAGAAAATAGTGTAAACTAAGAAAAGTTAGTGTAGGCTAAGTAGAAAATTAGTTGAAGTTGAGCAACAAGTTCAATATGTGTCAAGCAAGAGAAATCTAGTTGGTGTGGAGTAAATAAATTTTAGTATGAGCCAAATATAAGAAATATAGTTGGAGTCAAATGAAGAAAGTTAGTATGTGTTAAGCACTAGTATAGACTTAGTGGATGTCAAGCAACCTAGTGTTGGTCAAGCATCAGAAGATAGTGTTTTCCGAGTAAAAAAAGTGTTATTGTTGAATGCCAATAAAATGAGTTAGATCAAAGATTTAACAAATATGAGCTAACAAAGTTGATTTCTTAAATTGTGTGAAGCATATGGAAGATTACTATAATGAGTTGGTGTCATAGAATTCAAGATAAATCATTTTGAGGTGAATTCAAAGAGGATTGTAAAGGAGGTTTCTAGAAGGGGATAGAATGAAAAAGTGGGTAGATTCATTGAATCTTACCTAAACCTAGAATAGATGATTCTGATTAAGCAAAAAAATACCCAAGTTCCCTATATAAGGAGATAAAAGGCCAGAAGTAATAGTTATCATGTGTAAGAACCTAAGGAAGACAAGAAGTCTAAGGTGTTTCTTCATATAGTGGCAGAATAGAAGAGTGTATAGTTGGCATAAAAAGAAAGAAGGCTTAAGGTGATGAAGGTTTGAAGGGTGAACAAGATGTCAGAGATGAAGAGGATGAATGCCAAGTAGAATGCAGGACTGAATGTGACATATTTAATCTGCAAGTAAGTTGTTATTGTTATCAGATCAAGTCCTATTGTCACTCTCTAACAATTATATCAGTATGGATAAATCCTTTGAACGAAGGTTAACCTAATAGTCATTAGTAAATTCTTCCTTTAATAGGGTGACATTCTAATGGAATGTTCTAAAGTCCTCTAACAAGGCTCACTCCTAATAGGGTGATTGAAATCCTTTAACCAAGTTAAATTTAATAGTGTGCAGTGTAACCTCTAACAAGGTTGGCTTCTCACATAGCCCACTTCAAAAGAGTGAATATTGGTAGCATGTTACTAATGGATTTTCCCAAATTGGTTTTCCATGTAAAATCCTTGAGTCAAAATGTGTGACTAATTTTGTGGTATTGCATGTTTACATTTTGACAAAGTTATTTTGACATAGGACAACAATATGCATATGTTTAAGATATTGAATATTTAATGGATGCATAAGAATAATTTTTAGTACTAAAAATTTTTATTTGTACATTTGGACCTTATATAATTGATTCACCCCCCACTTCATCTCAGTTATTCTAAAGTATTCCAACATATACTTCCCATATATAGTCTTTCCTTCTATCAAACATTTTCTTTACTCCTTTAGCTTTTCATCAAGAGTCTTCAAAATGCCTTTAATGATTTCATAGACTTTCCTAAATATTTTTGCATCATGTAAGGTTTGAGCATTGGTGGTTGCCACTTCTAATAAGTGTGTGAATTTAGTTTCAAATTCTTTGATCACTACCTTTGATCTATCCCAAGGTTTGGTTTTAGTAACCTTTTTAGATATTATACTCTACAATTTATCTATGACTTCTATCAAAGAATTTTGTAAACTCTTTACCTTTTTGTTATTCTCAAACAATTTTCTAAGTGATGAGATCAGTTCAACTTGATCATAATCACCTTACTTGTTTCCTGAAAAAATTTCTAATGTAGACTCAAGTGGTGACCTAGAGGAACTAGGTTCACTTGTCTTTATCTACTTGGATTCCTCTTCCTTTTTCTTCTCCTTCTCTTCCTTGTTCTTATTTTCCTCTTCTTCTTTTATCTTCTTCCTTCTTCTTCTTCTCCTCCTCTTCCTTGTTCTTATTTTCCTCTTCTTCTTTTATCTTCTTCCTTCTTCTTCTTCTCCTCTTCAAACTTCCTCTCCTCTTCTTCTAACTTATTTTTATCTTTTTCTATCTTCTTTGTTTCTTCATTTTTCTTTCTTTCTTCCTCTAACTTATTTTTATTTTCTTCTTCTAAATTATTATTTTCTTCTTCTAATCCTATTCTATATTCTTCCTTTTCCTTCTCTTTTTCTTATTTCTCATCTTCTCCTTCTTTCTAAACTTTTGAGCTGATATAGCTTACCAAATTATCAATTCCTAAAAGGATCCTTTGTTGTATCAATTGTGACATTAGTGCTATCAATTTTTACTGTATCTACACCTTGATGGGACTCAAATTTGCATTCTCCATTTTCAGTACCATTCCAAATTTTGAGTCACTTTGAGCCCTATAAATGCATTTTCTTGCTTGTGTACCCAATTGTTGTATTAAGGTGTAAAAGGTGTTTTATGTTTCTAACACCTTGCATTCAGCATATCCATGCATTCTATGATGATAAAATGTCATTCTGAATCATTCTGTAAAGTTTTGTATTGAGCTAGTGTCATATTTCACAATTCTGCCTAAGTGTCAAAAAGTGATAGAGGCCAAGTTTACCTTTGAATATCTTTCAGCTAATTATGTTTCATGAATTTTAACTTTTTTAATTTTTAGTATGCATATCAAAGAACCCATGTTCCAAGTTTCAAGTCATTTCAACATGTTTTGACTAGGTTTTGAATGTCTCAAAGTTGGCCAGTTACCTCTATTATAAATTTGCATATTGTTCATTTTTTCTGGTAGCCCTATTTGACAAGTTATAACTTTTGACTAGTTGATCCAAATAATAAAATTCTTTTTGTATCATATTCTATAGGTTAGAGACTTGTTATGCTCTAAATTTGAGCTTGTGATGAATTCTTTTGATTAGTTTTCAAATGTGATTCCATTTGCAATTTATAAAGTTTCATTGGTAATCAAAAATCCAGAATGGTCAGGAGCCCTGTTCGAGATGTCATATCTTTGAGTCCATGATTGGTGGGATCAAATATATTTTACCACAATGTTCCATAATAAAAATACTACAAGTGTGCCAATTTTCATGTCTTGAAAAATCTGTATGCACATTTTTCCAAGACCTTTCCATTTGTAAAAAAATTTTATCCTATCAATATCCCTAGTCCTGCAAATCTAAGTAGCCAACTTCAAACCTTCACCAAATTTTCCCAGTTACTTGTCATGAGACCAAATTGGAGGTTTATATTCTCTATGTTAGTTTCTACCAATGCCCTAGTTTCCAAAACCTCAAGTGCTCATTTGCCCAGTTTTCAAAATCAAATCTGAATCCACTTTGTGATTCTAGCATGTTTATTTGTAGGTGATTTTAAGTAGGCAACTTTGGAGATCGATATCTTTTGAGCCTGATGTCATCATGTGATGAGATTTGGTAGGCATATTGAATATGTCAGATAGATAAGATATCAAGAGTGTCAACACTTGGTCGGGTGTATAAATCAATTTTTAAAGCTAAGCAACAAGCCTCTTGACAAAAACTTCACAATGGTGCAAAAATGATTTAAAATAAGTTGTAATGATGATTAGGTGCTCAATTTTGAATTTAGATAGTTTGAGAAGGTCAATGGATCAATCTACTTATTAGTTCTTTAGAAACAAAAAAAAAAATAGCCAAACCTAGTTTGAGGCCTGACTGATTTCATTAGATTGTGAGGTAGTACTCATGGAATAAAGATTGTCTTGATAAGACATTATGATCCTCATCATTTTCAATAACCCTTTCTTTTGAGAATATGGCTTTTCTTTATGTCAAAATTCCTAGTCAATGAAGCTTCTAAAGTTTCTTTGAAGGATGATGAAGGGTGTAAAGGACATGACATAATTAAAGACTATATATTTAAAGAAAGGGGAGAGTTGTAGATGCTCTCAGTTGTCTTTCAACACTTGAAGGAATCAAATAGAGAAGCTAATAGACCATAGGGGAGGTAATTGCAGACCATCCACCCTTGCCAAAGTAGGATGTTAATGACATTTTGTTGCAGGACATCTTCCTTTGAAGAAAAAGATGTTACAGTCCACACAAAAAAGAGAAGAGGCAGCAACCTGAAAGAGGCAATCCACAACATAAAAGAAAGCAGCAGTCCACAAGTCCCATCTACATGTGAATGAAGAGAAAATTGCCCACATAAAGGGGATAGCACATGGCCCTGACTAGAGATAGCATCCTAATAGTAACCTATGTTTTGAAGATGCTCTACACTAAAGCAGGAGATCCAAATTTTTTAAAGGGGGCAAATGCATTGAGTGGCATGAAGTCCACAAGAATGAAGAAGATCCATGCATCAGCAATGAAGTCCACATCCAAAGAAGAGAGGTATCCATATGCTAGAGGAAGATGTTAGAAGGAGGCAAAGCTCCATGGTAGAAGTATCACATAGTAAAGGAATCCATTACATAAAAAGTGTAGCAAGCTCCAACATACATGAGCATATTAGAGATGACTAGCAAGGAGCTCCATGCAAGGGGAAGGAAGAATTGGAAAGTTCTTAGGAGACCACTATATGTTAGGATTAAACCATGGATAGAAATAACAATTACATGAAAATATAAACAATATCAAAAATAAATAGATCACACAAAAAAGAACACAAGACACCAAGATTTAACATGGTCCACCCAATCCCTAGGCTACGTCCACCAAACAACAAGTCCAATATTATTACAATCCAGTGATTACAACCTGATTACAATTTGTAATCCCTTACAACTCAATACCACTGCAAGAACCAATTTTTGTATCACAACTATGAAATAATCCCTGACCCTAAGCCCTTTTATAAAAGTATTTTTATAGTACTTTCCTGATCAATCACCACAATCTAACACTAAAGCATACAAAGACAAAAACACCCATGTTGGAGTAGTAGTCCACAAGCTCCATTCACATCCAAAGCATCCTAGGCAGCATCCATGATGTGAGAGAGAATTTTTTTAGGTGGGTTTTCATGATCACCTTCAACACTTTATCCCACATTGGCTAGGTGAGATTTTGTTGTGTTACTTTTAAAGATGGACGCTTGCACATTAAAATGTCTTAAGGGACACATTGGTTCAAAGACTCACATTTCATGTGTGGAGGAGCCCATCTGTCATGGCATGTTGAAGTCAACGAGGTTTTTGCTTTCTAAGAACTGAGACACACCATCATAAGATTGTGAGCAAAGATGCATGGAGATACAATGCTACAATCATATTGGAGGGTCAAAGGGCTCATTTTAGTGATGGACAATGCTACGATGGGTCTCTTGTTGTTTGGTCAAAGAGCTCATCTTGGTGATGGACAATGCTATGGCAGGCCTCTTGTCATGTGGTTAGGAGGATGATGCTACGAAGGATACGATATTATGAAAATTTTGTAAGATCATGATCATTTCAAACATTTAAGATGCTATGAAATTTTCATGAGATCGGGGATGATAAAAAATAATGGTGAGATGCTACGGGGTGTAAAAATTAAAGTATTTCAAATGGTTTAGATGTGGGGCCTGACCAATGGAGGATTGACACTTGGCACCAGTTGTAAGGATAAATGAATATAAAAATCAAAATCCAACAATTTCAATGCAGGATTTTTTTAAAAGTTTGAAAGGTTTGAATTATTTAAGATTTTATATAGTTAAAACTACGTAAGATTTTCAATTTTTCAATTTTATGTCTCTATTAATGGCTCGAGGCCTGAAAATTTGATTTGGTCTCAAGGGCACAATTTTTGTGTGAAATGTACAGTATAATATACTGACAAAATTGGCAAAAGATGAACTTTCCATTTTTGCAATCAATTTTTGTGCAAGTATTTGCTAGAAGCAACTACAAGAGGTTTTTTTGATTTCAAGGATATCCTTGTAAAAAATGCAGAATTATGTTTCATCATATTTGATTCCATCAGCAACTCTAAAGATGATTTGATTATTTTAAATGAAGTTGGTTGCAAATGAAGTCTTGCCGACATCACAAAATTGATGTGTATCTAATATTTCTTCACAGGATATTTTGCTAATTACTTTAAAGCGGGACATATCATTTTTTTTTTGCATCATTTATGGTTTTTTGGTTGCAGGTATACAAGGAAAATTAGTTTCAACAACAATCAAATTGAAGATGATTTCAGTGGGACGCATGTCAATTTTAGATGGCAATTCCTAAAATATCTTCTCTTCTATATATTCTTCTTTTTTGCTCATTGTATTGGTTCTAGGTTTTGGATATTTTTCATTATAGTGTAACTACTCTATGGTTCCATTCTAGTTGAAATCCTTTCCCATTGCTATGATACCATTCTTTTTATTCCTCTATTAAGAACAACAATATTGTATTTCTTTTGAAGCATTTTAGCTTATACAGTCATTCATTTTATATTTTTTAAGTTTTGACATACAGATGATGTATTGGTTTTAAGAAAATTAATATAAGAGCTTCATTTCTTTTAGTTTCATTCTAATTCTCACCTCCTTCCTCTATTATCTATGATCTTTTGTGTTTGATAACAAAGAGATTAAACTCATTTGTAATCATTTAAGGTTGTATGTCTAGATAAATTTTCTAGAGGAACAAAGATCCATGTAAATGCTTGTTTACATGGACAGGGTTGTAGGTTACATCGAGAGGATATTACCATATGTATGAGATTTTTTATGAAGATAGATATTTATTTGCAAGCTAGATAAATAGATCAAATGTCTGATTATATGAGTATACTTCAAATATCCATGTGTATGTTAAGGTTTAATTGATGCCCAATGGATAAGGGACTAGTCAGCTTAGATGTTGCATGTTCTCTACTATTGTATACCTGGTTTATGTTGAGATCCAAATCTTTAATTAAATATCTTTTCCCTTTATATTTAAGGAATTAAAAGAGTTTCCCTCACTTGGTTTATCAGGTTCATCTGCTCTATTATTAGCTATTTCATGAACATGAATGCTTGCATAAACATAAAAAATTAAGGGGTTTTATTTGTTATTTAGATTTAGTTATATGCCTTTACACTAGTACCATATAAAGAATCTGAGGTCCACCCACCTAGGTCTTGTAGAGCTTGAATAAGAAGAAGGAACCCAAGATCAGCATTCAAGTGCATCCATTATAGGAATTTGCTAGCCTTAGATGTATATTCTAGTTTCTTGGTTATTTTTAAATCTATTAAATCAAGATCCAACACACCTATTGTTACCTATGGAACTATTATTATTGTAGGTACTATTGTTCTTTGAGAGCTAAAGTATTTGAAGTTCTTCATTATCTACATTATAGCTTCTTGAGTCCCTTCTCTTATATCCTCATAGTTACCTCCCATAATTAAAATTTCCCTTATCTTGTTCCTTAAATAAGCATCAAGATTATGTAGTAAGCTCTTCAAATATAATAGAGGAATACAATAGTCCACCAAGATAACAAAGGAATAAATATAACTAAATTTTTGTTAGAAACAATAGTCCACCAAGATAACTGAAAGGGGGGAAGAGTGAATCAATTATCCAACTGTTAAAATGGTTATCTTCTTTAAACAAACTTAACCATTCAACCAAAGTAAACAACAACCATAATAACATGCACATAGACAATTACACCAGATTGTTAACTAGGGAAACCCTTGATCAGAGGGAAAACCTCAATGGGAACAATACCCACAAGTTGATCTACCAATACAAATATTCCTTGTTAGAGGATAGACCTTGTTAGAAGTATATTACAACATTTAGTACATAGAGTTCCTATTAGGAGAATTTGAATCCATGTTAGGAGATTCCAAGCCTATTAGGAGTTGTAGTACAATGTATGCAAGAAAAGCCCATTGCCCAAACATGCAATTTCAATTACAAGAAAAGCTCACTACTCAAACATGCAATTTACTATTATGCTCTTCTTTCCTTTGTTCTGTCAACTAAATCAGTCACTATTAGACCTTGTAGACTAGGTCATGAATCTTGGATCCAAATATCAAACCTTAGATCACTCAATAAAACCTCAATAATGAAGTTTCCTTCACTTCTGTTCTGCTCTACTCAACTTCACATTCCGCTCTTGTGCTACTTACAAAATATCATCCTCATCCATATCATGATAAAGGAAAATGTCCTTCCTTTATATTGATTCCATGAAAAATTCCCTAAGTCATCTATTAGACCTTCTTAACTAATCATTGTAGGGCCACATTAAGAACATGTTAGACTTAGCAATAACATCAATCTTCTACTTGCAACTTGAATAACTTTCTATACATGTAATATTATGATGAGAGATCTTAGTCACATCATAACAAAAATGTCTTCTTGACATCCTCAACCTTAATTCTTAGAA
Organism: Cupressus sempervirens; assembly: GCA_028749045.1. Lineage (NCBI taxonomy): Eukaryota > Viridiplantae > Streptophyta > Pinopsida > Cupressales > Cupressaceae > Cupressus > Cupressus sempervirens. Next base: position 808,805,588 of record CM053791.1, on the reverse strand, counting down.
TAACAACTCTACTAAGAGATATAACAAGTTTACCAGAGCATGTCTCTATAAACTCTATCTCACAATAGACATTGCCAAAACTTACATAATTTCTTCCAGACTAATAATTTATTCTTTTGATGTTAACTTCATATACTAGATATTTAGATGTATCTCCCATAACCTCAGATAATTAAAATACTCAAGTAGTCATTTTTACCAACTTGATCTTTATGTTGTTCTTCTATCAAATACCATAGATATCTATTATGTTCACATCAATGAAAAACTTAGTCATGAATGTAACATATCACCATAGTAACATATATATAATACTCCTCCATAGGAATATTATCAACATTCATCTCTCAACAATCTCCCCTTTTGGTATTGATGGCAACATAGATGAAAAACATCTAGTTCCAAGAATAGCAACAAAAGACAGTTAATCTTTCTTTTCAAATCCTCTTCATCAATCATTCTCCCCCATTGATATACCTCAGTGTGATTTCCATCAAATTAACATTACATGTTGTACATATGATGTAGTACTTCTCCCCAACATGTTTTACTCATGATGTTTTTCATGTCAAGCTTCTCCCCCATTGACATCAATGTCAAAGGTTTCAGCAACCAACTTCACTACATCAAACTCTACAAAAATTGATTCTTACTAGCTCAAGTGTCCAAAGACATTATTCAAAAAAAAAATTCAATAAGAGTCCTAAATGACTCTATCCATTAAAGATACTCCCCCATATAGGAAGCATTAGCATTCAATCTAGACAATAATGGTGCTATGTTACACAGGACTGATGCACTCTTGCATCTTCTACTCTAATGTAGGAAGGGCCATAACCCCTAACATACCTCACAAATATTCAAAAGTCTCTTTGGGAAGAGGCTCAATGAATATATCTATAATCTACTCTTTAGTTCTCACATACTCCAATCTAATTTCCTTTTCTGCATTTTTCTCTTTGAACATGTAGTACTTAATAGAAATGTTCTTAGTCTTCAAATGTAATATTGGATTCTTAGACATATTTAATGTGCTTGTTTTGTCACAATATATGACAACAGGTCCACTAATTTCTATCCTTATATCCTTCAGCATCTACTTCATCCAAACAACTTGATTGCAATTGTTTACTACTACAACATATTCTACTTCTGCTATACTTTATGATGTACAATCCTACTTCTTTCTTAACCAAGAAACCAATCTTCCTCCAAGAAAGAAAGCTCCACCACTAGTGCTTTTTCTGTCATCCATACTACCTATTCTGAATTAGTATAATCACTTAGAGTAAAATCATTAGTTCTTTCATACCACAATCCAAACTTAGATGTTCCTTTCATATATCTAAATATCCTTTTCAATAGTACATATTGTGCTTCTCTAGGATTAGCTTGGAATATTGCAATAATTCCAACTACATTTTCTATATCTAGCCTTGTGTGAGCTAGATATTGCAATCCTCCAATCATAGATCTATACTTCTTCTCAATAGTAGGTGTCTCATCTTTTCTAGATAACTTGTGTCCAATTACTATAGGTTTTCCAATGGGTTTGCATGTTTCCAAACCAAACCTTTTCAGTGAATCCTTCAAGTACTTAGTCTAAGAAATAAAAGATTCCTTCTTTGTTCTCTACAATCTGCAATCCTAGAAAATATTTCATTTCTCCTATTATACTCATCTCAAATTCTTTCTTCATCTCTTCTGCAAACTTCTCACTTTCCTCATCATTTCTTCCAAATATGATATCATCAACAAATATTACCAAAATCATCAAACCATCATCAATTTATTTCCAATATAGATTAATGTCTGCCATACCTTTGCTATATCCAAGCTTTATCAAATGCTTGTCCAATATTGTACCAGGTTCTCAGTGCTTGCTTCAAGCCATACAATGCTTTCTTTAGTTTGCATAATATGTCCTTGTCATCTATCAAATGATAACCTTCAAGCTATTAAATGTATATCTCTTCTTCAAGTTCTCCATTCAGAAATACTGACTTGACATCCATCTAATATACTTTGAATTTATTTTGTGCTACATAGGCTAAGAATAATCTTACTACTTCTATTCTAGCCATTGGAGCATAACTCTCATCATAGTCTATTTCTTCTTACTGTAAGTAACCTTTACATACCAATCTTTCCTTATTCCTTACAATTTTTCCTTGCTCATTCTTCTTATTTCTAAATACCCATTTAGTTCCTATCATATTCTTGTCCCCATGTTTCATTCTTTACTACCTAATACAATTCCTCTTTCATAGCTTATTTCCAATAATCATCATTACATGCTTCATTTCTATTCTTAGGTTCAACTTGAGATATCAAACATAGTTCTTCATTGACTTTTCTTCTTGTCATCACACCTTTATCTCAACTTTCGATGATTTTCTCAGATGGGTGAGTCTTTATCATATTCTTTCCTGAAGTAGGATTTGGTATCTCAACTCTTGTCTCTACTGAAGGTTTCAAGATTTGTTCCTACCTTGGCTATCCTTCATTCTGCAAATCATTTTTATTCTTAAGAAATGCTTCATCATTCCTTGGCTTGGTAATAATATCATCATTTGAATCGTAATCAACTATTCTCTCTTGTATCCTAAATTTCTCATTAATTCTCACATTTGATCTTTCCATAATAGTCTTAATTTTTAGATTATAACACATATAAGCCTTTATTTACAATTGTAAGGAAACTTGGCAACAAAGAATATAACCGTTTCCACATAACCCATAATAGATCTAAAATTGAACACAAAATTAAAATCCACATGCAAGAGAATAGACAACATACCCACAAAATGTGACACAAGATATACCCTGGGAAACCCTCATTGAGGGAAAAACCCAGCCTCCAAAAGCGTCCATCATCATGTATTATTCAGCAAAAAATACCATTGCCATACAACCATGGAAGCCTTCGTGGCCATAGCCACAACCGAGCAAACTATGTGAACAAGTATGAATCCACACATCCCATGCCATGCTTTCAACCTTCACAAATGCTCCCTTGGCTAACCTGTCAAGCCTTGTCCCACTTGACTCTTGCCTTTTGTCTTCTCCTTGTCACTCTCTCTCTCTCTACAACAACTACCCTTGTGGCTGCTTATATAGTAGCAAGTCCCACAAAACCACCAAGTGGTATTACATAAACCATGTGCTAAAACCATGTGCTACCTAACCCACTGACCCCACATTTAATATTGGGCATTTAATTCTTTTCCCCAATATTAAATAATTACATATAATATTATCACAATGTTATAATACAACTCATCAAGAATATTCCATGGGAATCTTTACATGTTGCACGTCCATCTAAGTACAACATTACATAATAAAAAATAAAACAATAAAATAACAATATTATGCAATGTGTGCAACACCCATTATCTCAACAATCTCCCACTTGTTGTATACATTGCATAGGGTCAATCTGTAGCCACATAAATGAACAAGGGAACAATCCCTCCCAGCACATCCACCATCATGGATCAAAATACACCAAGTGCTCCATCCTGGTACCCGCAACAAAATCAAAGTATCCAGCATCTCAAACATGAATTATCTCACCTCCTATTATGCCACTACCACTGGACATACATAGAAGTCATCCAAAGAGAAAACCACCCAACCTGTCACATTAGAAGATCATAAAATCATGTACCAACTGAAATTCCAAGCACAAAAACTTGATCCAAAGGTAATCACATGTATCCGTAGTTGTCAAAATATCCATAGCTGAAATAGCACCCACAACAAAGTGCCAAACCCATCCAACTATCCATACCTCAAAGGTATAACAAGTGAATCTCATATCACTAACATATCCAATCTGCAACCTGCAATCACAAGCCTCAAGAGCAATACCTGCCACATATATACCAAGAAGCTCCCACTACAAAAGATAATGTCAAATCTATAACCAATCCACTCACAACATCTCAAAGAAGTGAATCCATGTAGTATCAAGGACATCCGCAATACATAAATTGATATCCTGCAACTCTCATAACAAGTCTCCAATGCTCTCCAAAATTCACCACAACCAACAGAGGAAAGAGAAAGAAATAACCATGTCATCTCTCACATGACATACATGAGCACAAACCAGTGATCACAATCTCCAACCAATCTCAAATCCAATGTAAGAAAAACTGAACATCCAGGAAGATAACCAAGACCAGAGAAACCATGCAAATCATAACCTGTATCATGTCCTTCTACACACACCTCTAGATGTAAACTGTGCAAGTATGATCTCCTCCATAAAACCCCAACAAGAAGCCTCAACAACACCCAAACCATACCATATAACTAATCATGGATTTAAGCCTCTCACAAGAAGATCAAACTCAATAAACCCATTCCTAAACCAAGGAATATGCCCAATATAAAACCATCTCCCAAACTCAACCAGCATAACAACATATGCACATGGAGATAACCAATGCTAAACCATCTCTCAAATGAACCCTCTAGAACTAACTCATGTACCATAGCTCAAGATCCATATCCATGAAATACAAGCATAAATATAATGCAACTGAGAGAAAATAATGGGCTATACCTCTCAAGTAGCAAACCGACGAGTAGACCAAGAGTGGGGAATGAGAATGCTCACCAAGATACCCAAGTCTCCAACCAAGACTCATCTAAGAACAATCTCCTCTCAAGTCCATATCAGGTGACTACCCCTCGGACTTCCTGCTGAAACCATCAACCGTCCCAACAAATACTTCTCTAATCCAAGAGAAATCAGCATCACCACCGTCTCTAAGTATCCATGAGCACCTGTAACCAATCAATCCATACCAAAACCAAATGCAACATAGCAATATCATGAAGTATACAGCTTATGATCAGTGTACTCAATACCAAGAAACTAAACCAAGATCAATGTCAAAGTTCCAACCATGGCCTCAGGAACATAAACATGACAACATGATCTAACCATCTCAACTAAAGAGATAACATGCTCCACATGAACACACCATAACATGTCACAACTCTAAACATGTATCAAGAGTATACCATGACATAATAATGAAACCATCCTCATAGCAAGGATAACATGCCAAATAAAAGCATAAACCACACCTTTACTAAGAACCTTGTGAGTCCTCAAGATGCAACCATCTCCACACACCATGAAGAAAACCATCTCCACATACCATGAAGATAACCAAGAACTCCATGAGTCCTCAAGATCTAACCATCTTCAAACACCATGAAGATAACAAGTGCACCATGCAAATGTCAAAGACGCTTCTGCAGCAATAGGATCTAAGACAAACCTTCAACATCTGCAAATACTCAATAAATATATCAATGCCAACAACTCCCACTCAACCATGGTACCAGGTCACCTATGGCATCATAAAATCCATCCTCTCTAAACCAAGAAGATATAAACCAAACCAGGAACTAATCCTGCACTGTCACCCCATCACTGTCACAAGCTCCCACTAAACCGTGTATCTAAGCTATCCATGACATCATGATTAAAAAAATTCATCCTCTAACCATGAGAATCAACCAAGGCATTAAACCATCAAAGAACTCAAAGTGCACAACATGAGCTCCTCAAAAGAAACCAAATAACCATGATCCTCAACCAAGAAGATATACCACCATAACTGAATTAGAAAATCCAAGCTAATGAACATCAAGGTTGTACTTGTATATCCAATCATGTCATGCCAAAATCCATGACACCATGATCACATCCATGAACCGAGCATCTGGTTCTAAATATGTCCAACCTGTCAGCATAGTCAACCACAATCCTCCACCATGACTATCCCTGGTAACAACATCTCATCCCTTCTACATGAAGATAAAATCATGTGACTTAGGGCATAGACAACCCAAATCCAAGCCACCAATTTGAATATGCATCAATAATGAAAGATCAATGGGCAAAGACAACCCATAACCAAGCTATAAATGCAACCTGTAAGTATAGACTGCTTACAACACTGCACAACTTGTAGACCCAACAAGTCATCATGCATATCCAAACCAAACACTGATAACCATATCATCATGAGACCAATATGAACAGAGTATACAATGACATCAAATCTTAAATCTCCAATTCCATAAACTCACAATGTTACCATAGTCAAAATATATCAATAAACTATTCAGATCAATATATCAAAAATAAATCATGCCAAACCTGCACCAAATCTAAACCAATGTGTAGAGCTCTCCAAGAGCTTTCTGTTGACTACTCGAAGTCCAAAATCTGACTCCGTATGCCCAAGTTATGCCCTAATTCATGCTCAAAATAAACAACATCTAATTTTAGGGCTCTTAAAACCTAACAAAATTTCAAAATCATAGAACCAAACCTACACCATGTTGTAGTGCTCTAAATTAGCTTTCCAACGCCTGTAAGAACTCTGAAATTCAATATTCTGAGAGAAAGTTATGGTCGTTTTACTAAGACAGTCTTTTTACCATTTTCAGTACAATTTTTCATTTTTTATTTTTTCAGTGACAAAAATTTCGACAGGATTAAATTTGACGGCCATCATGGGCTAAAACCAAAAAACTCTTTCATTTTCTCTGAACATGGCCAAACTAGGGCATATTATATATCAAAATTTATGAAAATATTGACTCGGATCCAATGGTGAGGTCTGTTTTTATCCAGGAGGTCATTTCTGCAAGCTCCCCCTAAAAACCCTCATTTAAATAAAACATCCGAAAAAATATTTTTGTCCAACAATTTCACATGCCCAAATCTTTAACATCCCATCATAATAGCAAACCCAAAAACCTTTACCATTGCACCAAAAGCCATGACTGTTAGTGAACATGGAACACCACATAATTAACCACCTGTGGGCAGGGGAGTGCGTCGCATCACCCAACAATTTCCCCCTCGACACACATACCAAGTGCTTACACGAGTGGGGAAGGCACTGGGGAGATTTGAACCCATGACCAATCCAAAACCAGGCTCTGATACCACTTGTAAGGAAACTTGGCAACAAAGAATATAACCGTTTCCACATAACCCATAATAGATCTAAAATTGAACACAAAATTAAAATCCACATGCAAGAGAATAGACAACATACCCACAAAATGTGACACAAGATATACCCTGGGAAACCCTCATTGAGGGAAAAACCCAGCCTCTAAAAGCGTCCATCATCATGTATTATTCAGAAAAAAATACCATTGCCATACAACCATGGAAGCCTTCGTGGCCATAGCCACAACCGAGCAAACTATGTGAACAAGTATGAATCCACACATCCCATGCCATGCTTTCAACCTTCACAAATGCTCCCTTGGCTAACCTGTCAAGCCTTGTCCTGCTCGACTCTTGCCTTTTGTCTTCTCCTTGTCACTCTCTCTCTCTCTACAACAACTACCCTTGTGGCTGCTTATATAGTAGCAAGTCCCACAAAACCACCAAGTGGTATTACATAAACCATGTGCTAAAACCATGTGCTACCTAACCCACTGACCCCACATTTAATATTGGGCATTTAATTCTTTTCCCCAATATTAAATAATTACATATAATATTATCACAATGTTATAATACAACTCATCAAAAATATTCCATGGGAATCTTTACATGTTGCGCGTCCATCTAAGTACAACATTACATAATAAAAAATAAAACAATAAAATAACAATATTATGCAATGTGTGCAACACCCATTATCTCAACAACAATGAATAACCAAGAAACATATCTTCATCACTTCTAGCATCAAACTTACCAATATCATTGTCTCTTTTGATATAGCACTTACTCCCAAAAATTATAAAATACTTAATTATAGGTGAGTGACCAAACCATAGTTCATAAGGGGTCTTGTTTATGTCTTTCTTGACTTGCACTCTATTCATTGTGTAGACTGTTGTATTCATAGCTTCTCTCCAAAACATCTTGGATACATCATTCTCAGCTAACATAGCTCTTGCTACTTCTTTAACTGATCCATTCTTTCTCTATACAATTCCATTCTGTTTAGGGGTTCTTAGAGCTAATAACTATCTTTTAATTCCATTTTCTTCACAGAACATGTTAAACTAATTTGAAGTAAACTCTCCTCCTCTATCTAATCTTAAAAATTTGATCTTCATACCAGATTCATTCTCAACTCTATTCTTGAATATCTTAAACTTATCAAATGCCTCATATTTCTCTTTAAGAAATGCAACCGACATCATTCTAGAAAATTCATCAACTAGAATCATAAAATAACTTTCACCATAAAATTCTTTAGTCTTTGTAGGACCGTTGAGATCTGTGTATACTGTTGGCTTCTAAATTAACAACTTTTGAATAACCTAATGGAAGAACATTTACACCTAGGGTAGCTAATTCCCATCCTCAATGCACCTATTCAAACACTAGGGCCAACTATAAGGCTATTTAACTCTCCTTCTTCTTCTTTAGGCTTGGCAAGACCTAGGCAAGTGAACCTCAAATTCTTTATATGGTACCTTTATAAAGGCATACGATTGAATCTAAATAATAGATAAAACCCCTTAATCTTCTATGTTTATGCAAGCATTCATGGGCATGAAATAACTAATAACAAAGAACATGAACTTGATAAACCAAGAAGATTAAGGGGTTTTATTTGTTATTTAGATTTAGTTGTATGCCTTTACACTAGTACCATATAAACAATCTAAGGTTCACCCGCCTAGGTCTTGCAGCGCCTAAAGAAAAAGGAGAGTTAAATAGCCTTATAGTTGACCTTGGTGTCTAAATAGGTGCATTGAGGATGGGAATTAGCTGCCCCTAGGTTTAAATGTTCTTCCACTAGGTTATTCAAAAGTTGTCAATTCAGAAACCAAAAAAATGGTGACTTTGCTGGGGAATTGATGGCAAATAAACCTTGTTAAAAGGACAAGAATCTCTAGTGTGAATTGAATATTTCAATACTATTTTTCAGTATAGTTTTACCCATCTGATTCACCAACAAAATGGCAAGTCTACTGGGGAGTATTGCAATCTGAAGGTGATTCAATGCAATTACAAGAAAGGCATGTGCAAAGGTTTTTATCAGTAGCAAGGTCATGCTAAAGTTTCATGCCTCCCAATAATGTTTTATCTAGGACAATAGTACCTTTGAAGGTTGTATTAATGTTACTAGTGTTCCATCATTAGTCAGTTCAGCCAAGAAGTGTTTTCAAAGTGTTGTAGTGTTTAAAGTCAAGAATGAACAAGTGGTTTGTTATTTGTCTTTCAAGATTGTAAATATATAAGAGTGGTTTGATGATTTGTATTTCTTCTACCAATGAAAGTATGGTTCAAATTTTGTCAAGTGAAAAATCTTGTTTTATTCCTCACATTTTTGAGTGGTGACTCTGTCTTTGTACCAGTGTATCCTAGTTGATTTCATGTTTACATTTTGGAGGACTTTCAATTGTAAGGGTTCCAATTTTTTGGATATCTTTCATTACATTGTGACCACTCTATGGTTCCAATCTAGTTGAAATCCTTCCCCATTACTACGATACCATTTTCTCAATATTTTTTCTATTATGAATAGTAGTTTATTTCTTTTGAAGCATTTTTATACTACACAGTCATTCCTTGGTGTTATTTTCTGAGTTTTGACATACAGATGATGTATTGGTTTCAATGAGATTAATACAAAAGATTCACTTTCTTAGTTTCATTTTGATTCTCATCTCCTTATATTGTTTAAAGTGTTTTGGGTTTAAGAAAAATGAGCTTAAACTCATTTGCAATCTCTTAAGGTTGTACATCCTGATAGATTTTCTATTGGAATAAAGGGCCAAGAAAATGCTTATTTACCTTGACAAGATTGTAGGTTTCACCAAGAGGATTTTACAATAAGTATGAGAATATTATGGAGATTGATGTCTATTTGCAAAGCTAGATAGATAGATCATATGTCTGGATATATGAGTATACTTCAAGTTTCCATGTGTATGTTAAGATTTAGTTGATACCCAATGAATAAGGGATTGGTTAGCTTAGAGGTTACATGTTTTTGTTGTTGCATACTTGGGTTATTCTAATGATTCAATTATTAATCAAATATATTTTTCCTTTATGATCAAGAGTTGAAAGAGTTTATCTCACTTGGTTTATCAAGTTTATGTGCTCTATTATTAATTATTTCATGTCCATGAATGCTTGCATAAACTTAGAAGATTCAGGGTTTAAATCAGATATCTAGATTCAGTTGTATGTCTTTACACTGGTACCATATAAAGAATCTAAGGTCCACCTATTGAGGTCTTGCAAATTTTGAAGAAGAAGAAGGAGAGCTAAATAGCCTTATAGTTGGCCCTGGTGTCTAAATACACGCATTAAGGATGGGAGTTAGTTGCCCCTAGGTGTAAATGTTCTTCCATTAGGTTATTCAAAAGTTGTTAATTCAAAAGCCAAAATGTACAATCTCCACCTTTGTTGTAGTAGTAAATTTCTTACAAAGAAAATAAGTTATGTTATACTTTTCCAACACACATTCCTTGCAAATTGTGTTAGTAGGCTTTATCTCAAAAAAATCTTTGACTCCAATCATACTACTAGTCTTCACAATACTATCAAAATTTATATGACAAAATCTCTTATTCCATAACCAACTATCATCTATCTTAGCAACCAAACATGTCATTTCAATAGGATTCAACTGAAATGTATTATCTCTAGATCTGATTCCTATTCCAATTACCTTTCCATCTCTATCTCTGATCATGCATGTCTTTTCTATGAACTACAATTGATAACCTTTGTCCACTAGTTGTCCAACACTCAAAATATTTCACTTCAAACCATCAACAAAATATACATCCTTGGTGTTAGTTTTACCATCAAGAGTTATAGATCCAATACCTTTAACTTGACATGCTACATTGTTTCCAACTCTAACAATGCCTTCATCCTGACTTTTGAAGTCAACAAACTTGTTTATATCACCAATCATATGATGTGAACAACCACTTTCAATTATCCAATTATATTTCTTCTCAATCTATGACACCAATGCTACTTTTTTTAGACATTCTTCTTTAATTGCCACAAATCAAATTTCATCATCACTAGCACTCACTACTTTTTGATCATAACCATTTTCTTCATTTGCATACAAACACTTTATCTCTTCTAGGTTTTTAATTTCCTTTATACTTTTTCTCTCTTTTAGGACACTTAGATGCATAATGACCATATTCACCACAAGTCCAACATTTAAAGATTTTCTTGCCTTTGTTTTCTCTTCTTACCAAAAGGGCTACTCTCTCTTCAATATTTCTATCTTCCTCAGATCTATTGCTGCTAGCAAAATCTCCTCTAGCACTTGTGCTCCTTGATAAACTACATTGAATATTCAAGGCATTGAAAGCTATTTTAGTTCTAGTCAATTCTTTGAATTGTCTAAGCTCATTCTCAACTATTTCAAGTCTTCCAAGCAATGTCTCATTTGTGAAATCTTTGGTACAAGATATCAAGAACTGTATCATTTGAATTGTTGGCTTAAATGGTGGTATTAAACTTTTCAATATCTTCCATATAATGTCATCATCTTCTTTGGGTCATCCTTGAGATCCAATACCTGCAGTGATCTTTGATATTCTACCTACAAATGTTCTTATGGATTCATCTTCCATCATTTTAACATCTTGAAATGCACAAATCCAACTTTTTGGCCTCAATTTCTTAGAATGTTCATCACCTTCAAAAATATTTTCCAAATCTTTCCAAATCAAATGTTAAGTAACAAGTGACTTTGCCTAATTGTATTCAATTTTAGGAAGTGTAGTCAATAGGGCTTCTCTAGTTCTCATGTTGCACATAAAAAGATCTCTTTCTACTTCTGTACAAGTTTCCAAATCCTTTTCAGCAATGATTTTCTTCACTAATTTTGTCAAGATCCAATATGCTAGACCCATACACAATAGATGTGTCTTCATCTTTTCTTTCTAGTTTTCATAATTTGTTCCATTCAACTTCGGATTATCTTTCTTGAACATGCTTTCCATGGATCTCCCAAAGTTGTTAAACTTTATCTTTAATGACCTGACACTTTGATACCAATTCTTAGAGACAATAGTCCACCAAAATAACTGGGAGGGGGGGTGAATCATTTTTCCAGTATTTAAAGTATTTATCTTCTTTAAAAAAAATTAACCATTCAACCAAAGTAAACAAAGACCATAATAATATGCACATAAAAAATTACACTAGATATGTTAACTAGGGAAACCCTTGACCAGAGGGAAAACCTTGATGGGAATGATGCCCACAAGATGATGTACTAATATAAATATTCCTTGTTAGAGGATAAACCCTGTTAGAAGTCTATTACAACATTTAGTACATAGAGTCCCTATTAGGAGATTGAATCTTTATTAGGAGATTTCAACCCTGTTAGAAGTTGTGCCAACCCTATTAGGAGTTTTAGTACAATGTATGCAAGAAGAGCCCACTACCCAAACATATAATTTCAAATACAAGAAAAACTCACTACTCAAACATGCAATTTACTATTATGTTCTTCTTTCCTTTGTTATGTAAACTGAGCCAATCATTGTCAAACCTTGTAGACTAGTCACAAACCTCAAATCCAAATATCAAACCTTGGATCACTCAACAAAACCTTGGTAATGAAGTTTCCTTCCCTTTCATTCCACTCTACTCAACTTTGCATTCTGCTCTTGTGTTGCTTACAAAATATCATCCTCATCCATATCATGATAAAGAAAAATATCCTTCCTTTATATGGATTCCATAAAACAATTTTCTGAGTTAGTTGTTAGACCTTCTCAATTAATCATTATAGGACCACATTAAGTACATGTTATACTTAGTGATAACAATAATATTTCACCTTGCAACATTAATAACTTTTCATACATGTAATATTATGATGAGTGATCTTAGCCATGTCTTCTTCACATCCTCAACCTTGATTCTCAAAATAAAAATTCTGCTAAGAGATATAACAAGGTTACAAAAATATGCCTTTATAAACTCTATCTCAGAGAAAACATCACCAAAACTTACATAATTTCTTCCAAACTAATCATTTCTTCTTCTAACATTAACTGCATATACTAAATACTTAGACATATCTCCCATAACCTTAGATAGTTAGAATACTCAACTAGCCATCTATACCAACTTGATCTTTTCATTATTCTTTTGTCAAATACCACATAAAATTTATATGTTGACCTCAATGAAAAACTCAGTCATGAATGTAACATATCACCATAATAACATATCTATAATACTCCCCCATGCGAATATTATCAGCATTCATCTATCAACAAGTTTGTCCAAATTACTATGTGAGTCATAGAATTTATTCAAGAGAACAAAATTACCTTTATTGGTTATTTTGTTGTTCAATTTCTCGACCTTAGGCTTCCAAGGTTTTCTCTCTTTGACCACACTTTCCCATATTCTTTTCTCTTTTTTTGTATTCTTTTTTTTCTTAGGTTTCTCTACCTAACCTTCCATCTTCTTTCCTTCATAGTTCATTAAGACCTTTTCTCTCTTCCCTAGTCTGACTATCATCTACTTTAATCTCTTATGTTTGTGGGTCTCTACTAGTTCTTTTTTAATCTCTACTAATCTAGCTAATTTTATATTTACTTCAACAATGTTCACTTCTTCTTTGTTTTCTTTGCTAGATTCCACTAATGGAATTGTGGGTTCTCTTTGAGGTTTTTTATGTGATACAACTACATATGGTATAGTTGAGGTTTTTTCTTAAGGCTCAACAACTGTTATACCTTCTGTCAAAGGTTTTTTTGGCAATGGTCCTACTATTGCAAGTGGGGCTACAAACATAATTCCTTCTTGTCTACTCCTTATCATTCCTACCACTTTTTGTCTCACAATTGATACTTCTTTAGGAGTCATTTGTGATTCTTCCATGATCTTCTTCATGGTTCCCTCAACCTTTTTCTTAGCTAACTTCTCAAGGTGATCTTGATAAATTATCTACATTATCTCCTCAAAAGTTTTAAATCTATTGAACTCTTCATCTTTAGTTGACTTAATAATTATTTCTACATACCCTTAAACTTGTTCTTCAAAAAATTCATATCCAAGGGGCTCAACACATATCATTCTAGGTTCTACTACTTCTATGTAGGGAAAGTCAATATCAACCATAAAACATATATCATTCTTGAATTTTCTTACTACTGATGGTATAATTATATACCTCTACTTCATCTCATTTTGGAATGTTTTAACAATTAGATCTACAATTTTCTCAATCTTATCAATAGGGTATCTCCTATACAGGTTAGTTATCATTTCCATGGTACACTTATCAATGATAAATAACTTGGTTATGGACATGAATGGAAATATTTTAATTAGGTGGAAAAACATATATGTAATCAATGACTTGAATTTGAATTTACTATTTTCACCTTCTTTATTCTTTCTAGATTCTTAGCCAACAACACTCTAAGTATCTCATGTTAGAAATAGGGATTACCGAGAGGGGGGATGAATCAGTAATCTACAAACTTTAGTCACCAATTGCATATTATTACTTACTTTAAACCATGCATAACAAAGCAATAAAGTAATTTTGGATAGTAACAATAGCAATGCATAAAGATAACTCATAACACCATATTTTGTTAACTAGGGAAACCTTGGCCAAGGGAAAACCCTGGTGGGGATGATACCCACTAGATAATATATTGATATATAAGTTCCTTGTTAGAGGATGGACCCTTTTAGGAGTCAATGAGAAAATTCAGTATAAGTAGTCCCTGTTAGAAGACTTTGAATCCCTATTAGGAGATCCCAACCATATTAGAAGTTGTGCCAACCTTGCTAGGAGTTGTAGTATAATTTATGCAAAAAGAGCCCACTACCCAAACATGCAATTTCAACTACAAGAAGAGCTCACTACTCAAACATGTAATTTACTATTATTTTCTTTTCTTTACTGATCTTTGATCTTCATCTCAATCTCAAATCACTAGATAGCTCATATAAAAATTTGTATATCTCACTTTCACAAAATTTCGCTCACTCCACAATCTTACAAGATAGAACTTTCACAATTTCACAATCACACCTTTTCATCACATTAAGTCCTTTGGATAAATACCATGCCTTTACACAAATTACTATTGCATCAGCTAAGACCATAATTCACTTTTCCAAGTTAGAGTAAAAATCTAGGATGTCGGCCCTAATCAGACAAGTAATTGTTTTGTAAACAAAACAATTCTTTCCTTCAATTTTGTTGTCCTGCTTCATCAAAACATGATTATCTATGTTCTATATAGTCTATAAAAACTTCTAAGGTTATAAACATCATCACCAACATGTATACTATCTTCATGTAACTTTTCTAGTCATAATATGACATCTGCAAGATTTTATAAACAAAGTAATACATTGTTGCAAACCAAATTCTATACTTAGACAATTTTCTAATTACCAAACACTAAGTATCTTTATTTTCAAAGTTTCTTGTGAACATGTACATCATTTTTTTCCATAAATGACAACTACATATCACTGTTAGCCAATTTTCAACAATCTCCCCCTTTGGCATTGATGGCAACAAAATAGGAAAAATTGGCTAAGTGACAAAAACAAACATAAATAACATTTAACATTACATCTATTACAAATTGTTTAGCTTTACATATATGCTCCCCCTTTACAATATACTTTACTACTTTTACAATCTTCACATGTATTTTTCCCCATTGTATCTCTTCCTTTTGTCATGTATACAATTTTCACATCTCTCCCTCTTTGACATCAATGAAAAAGGTCAAAATGTCAAGATTCTATCCAAAACTATTGTCTTTCCTTATGCTGAAATGATCTTCATACAATCATCAAAATTATCCTTTAGAATATCGATAGCTTTGGTCCATGTCTCTTTGGTAGACTTAGTTGATGTGAGAATTGCACATAAAGCATATGATGCAATCTCAACTGCATCGGTATTTGAAGATAAGAAGTTTGTATATGTGTCCTTGGCCTTGACACATTCCTCTAGCTACTTCTCAACAAAAGATAACTTCAAAGAAATGGATTCTCTGAAATTAGATGTTCTCTTCAAAATCTGTTCTTTCTAAAGTTCCAATTTCCAGATGTCACTATGAATATTGGCAAATTGACTCTCAAAATAATCAACTTTGCTAGATGGATGTTGGATTTGGCTTGATAAAGCTTCTAGCTCATTCATCTTATCTCTACCTAATTTTTCAATTCTTTAGTCAACTTTTATGATAACATGCACTTAAATACAAATTTTTCCCTTCATGTTGGCATTTCCAAAGTTGTTTTATACAAGTATCAAGATTGACTAAGTCATTATAGATATTCTGATAAATGGTGCTAAACAAGATAGCATCATGGAAAATTTGAACCTTTGCCTCTGCAACATTCAATAAATTAGTAAATTCTTCATCAAATGATTTTAGCACTACCTGTGCTTTTTGTTTAGGATCTCACTCAGTGTGTTGTACTGTCAAAGTACTATGCAGTCTGTCAGTCACTTGCATTAATGATCTTTGTAAACTCTTCATTGTTTTATTCTTTTGTATAAGTTTAGCTAAGGGTGAAATCAAATTAGTTTGATCATCATCATCAGTAGCTAAGCTAGTAAGAGAGAGTGGAGTAGGTGAACTAGATGGTTTAGTCTCATCCTCAATCTGTTTCATTGTTGCATCTTTAGTTCTTCTCTCTTCCTCTTCTTTCTTTTCTTTTTCCTCTCTTTTTCTCTTCTCTTCTAATTTTTCCTTCTCTTCTTCCTCAATTTTCTTTTTCTTCTCTTCTTTTTCAATCCTTCTCTTATCTTCATCCTCCTTTCTTTTCCTTTCTTCCTTAAGAAATTTCTTCTTGGATTTTTCTATTTTCTTCTTTTCAACTTCTAGTAGCCTCTTCTCTTCCTCAATTTGTTTTATCTTATCCTCAATATCTTTAGTGTCTGGTTCATTTGGTTTGGAACCACCAAATGGATTAGTGTCATCAATGTTAATAGCAACATTGGTTTGATCAATCTTCATGGTGTCACCACTTACTAACACTTCTAAGGTCCTAGGAGCTGGAGGAGATGTTGCCTATGACTCTGACAAAATCTTACTAGTAGTTGTTACAGTCTCCTTTCTCAACTTATCCTTTTCACCAACCATGAATAGAAATGATCTCAACTTATTTCTTAAGTGTGGAGCAAGGCTATTCAACAATACTTTTATTTTACCTTCATCATTAGTCTTGCAAATAGTCCTCAACATAGACTTATGAAGTTCAAAATCTTCTTCTCTTGCAGGAGTCTTCTTAATTATAAGTCTCTCATAGTCTTTCTAGTTCACTACTCCTTCAATATCCTTCAAACTTAGATTGTTTTCTATGACATATCTTACAGTAGATATATCAATTTGGTCCTTTTCAAAATTATTATATAAATCACAAAACTTGTTCATCTGAACAAAGTTTGCCTCATTGGCAAATGTTGTGTTAATCTTCTCAATCTTTGGCTTCTAGGGTTGTCAAGCTTTTCCTGTTGCTTGCTTAGGTTAAGTCCTCTTTTCTGCTTGCTTAGTTTCCTATTCCTCATCTTCATCACTTGACTCAATTTTCAACAATGTTTATTGCCTCTTACCAAGTCTTTTAGCCAACTATTTGACTCTCTTTATCTTTGTAGACACTACTTCAACCAATCTCTCTAATTTTCTTTTATGTTTATTGGGTTGAACATCAAACACTGCCGCATATGGAATGCTCTATTCTAAAGATGTCTTAGCAACTTATACTAGCAAGGGTTGTATTTTTAGTACACCTTGTTTCATTATTTATCTCACAGCCTTAGATTCACTCTTTGTTATTTCATCCTCTAATAGTGCCTTCTTCATTATTGACTCAACTTTCTTATGTGATGCCTTCTCCATAATTGCTTGATGAGAAAGCTGAGTAATCTCATCATATGTACCACACCTTTACTCTACTTTGTCTTTCTCTTAATTCAAAAATAAATCAATGTAACCAACTGTGACATCATTATTCAATTCATAGCTCAAGGGATCTAAAAATGTCTCCCAAGGTTCCATTGCTTCAATATAAGCGTGATCTATATCAACCAATATACAAATGTCTTCTTTGAATCTGTCAATAATTGTAGTAGCAATTCTAAATATTTCTTTGATCTCATTCTAGAATTTTTTCATTATTAGATTACCACTATCTAATATCTTGTCTATAGGGTGCCTTTTGCATACCTCTGAAATCTTTTCCATTGTGCATATGTCACTACTCATTATGTCTATGACTGATAAGTAAGGAAATATCTTCATTACATGGAAGAATATGTGATTTATCAATGATTGGAATATAAACACACCATTCTTTGTTCTCTTAGTCTTTTCAAGGTTTTCTAGGAGTTGCATTCTCAAAATTTCACTCAGATTCACTTCCTCTTTCTCCACACATATCCTATAAGCTACATATATAAATCCTATTGAGAGTTCATCTATCTTAGAACTTGCACAAACTAAATAAGCAATAATTCTACTAAGAAATATCACATCATCTTGCTTGATGGTGTTGATCACCATAGCCTTACCACTGCCTTAGTATAGTTTTCCACTTTCTTCTTAACCATCTTCTCACCTATAGGTACACTTCCTTATTTGCTGAGACTAGTTACCTCATGAATAAGGTCAACAGAAACTTCAACCACATTATCTTGCATCCACAATTTATCATCATGTATCATGCTTAGTATAATTTGAGTCCATTCATCTTTGTCTAGCTCATGGTAGAAATGATACTTAAACAAGTCTAATTCCCTTAGATGTTCAAATCTGGGCTTCATTATCATGTTGTGGTTCAAAACTAGTTCCATATCTTTATTCATGAATTCACTACCAATCGACTCAAACTTGTGATTCAAATAATTTTCTACATCTTCAAGGTAAACTACATTGTTCAGAGTGATAGACAATGTTGAGTTAGAATTTCCTTCATTAGGTTTTAAGGAAACTATCTTAAACTAAGGTCTATCCTAATTCTCAACACTATGTACTATTGACATATCCATGATCTTTATCAAACAATATCTTTTATCAAAAAAATTGTGAAAAAATAATGAAATACATCTTTCCAAAAATAGGGTTTGCTTTGAAATCACTCTAACAAGTCACTTTTGAATGCTCTTTGCTTCGGATGTGTTTGCAATGAAGTGAAAAATCAATTCTATACTCCATTTATTCAGCAACTTGAACTTGCATTAATTGCATAATTCACAAATATGAAAAAGTTGTCAATTGCATTTTCTAATCAAATAACTACTCAAGATCATCTATCTAATCTTTAGATGTCACTTAAGGTTTACTATACCCTCCTTCCATCATGACAAACATCCTCAGGACTTTGCATCATGAAATTCTCTGCAAAAACATACTTTTCATCTTATGTTGTAGAATTAACCTTTACTGTAATACTAGTAACTTTGAATTCCTTCATAACTTGTTTAGATGAGCTCCAAATCACAAGCAAGCTTAGGTACCATCTAAACATAACTAGATACACCTTTTTCCAACTTCACTACCTTCAATTCGGTCTCTGAATAAAGTTCTCAAATTATGATGTTGTGAACAAGCTTAATTCAAATTAATTGAATCAAACTCAAAAACTAACTTTGATTTTCCTATCTCATAATCATCTAACTTTTCTTTTGAGATATCTACTCCTTTCACAAATGCTTCATTAATCTCCTCTCAAAGTTCACTCACAATGTTTCTTTTTTCTTCATTGTTTCTATTAGTTCTAGAGTTCCTATACTAGTTTCTTCTATCATTCCTTCTATTTATGAATTTTCTTCCATTGGTCCTTCTATCTTTGAAGTTTCTATCCATTCTACAATACTTCATTGTGTTTCCAAATTTATTTCATAATTGGCATATAGGTGCTCTACTTCTAGGAATCATCAAGTGCATGACAATTATGAGCAATGTTTCTTAAGTTGTTACACTTTTAACACACAATTTCTCTTCTGACTTCATAATATATTATTTCTCTTGATGTCCTTTCATTAGATCTTCTTCTATCTACAAGGTAAGTATTTTTAGACATTCTACTATTTATCATTATCATACTTAGGTTTCCTCCAATCAATTGCATCATGACCCATACCATGACAATTGTGACAATAAAAGTTCTTAACATGATTAAATGACTTATTAGTACAATCTCTTTTCATATGACCTATTTCATTACATAAAAATAACTTACCTCTAAATTCATAAGTGGTTGCCTTAGGAGTCTCCACCTACTTTGGAGTCTCCACCTACTTTGGTTCATCCAATATTTTAGCTTCCTGGTTAGAGGATGGACCTTGTTAGGAGTCAATGGGAAAATTCAGTATAAGTAGTCCCTATTAGAAGATTCCAACCCTGTTAGGAGTTGTGACAACCCTATTAGGAGTTGTAGTATAATGTATGCAAGAAGAGCCCATTTTCCAAACATGCAATTTCAGCTACAAGAATAATCAATTAGGATAGTAGTGAGTGCAAAATGAAGTTAGTGACTCAATACTATAGGTCGAAGCTTGAAATTGTAAGAGATAATGACATAGATAGATTGCTGAAAAGTTTCCAATCTGAGATGAAACTAAGGTATAGGATACCTCCTTCTATGGTGGAAAATTATAAGGATGATTTATGCTTCATGGTGGAGATTGACAACACCTACATGGAAGCATTCATTCCGAGAGTGCAATTCATTGATCCTATGGGCTATGAGATGAGCTCAGAGATGATTGAAGGGTATATGTAGATCATACTCAAATCTAAGCAAGATACAAAATATCCCAGATGGGGAACCTATGATGAGATATCAAGAATAGTTAAGTCTGAACTATGTAGTAAAGAGAGCAAGAAAAAGGTTGAAAAAGAGATATATTATATTCTTAAGGAATTTGGCATGACAAGGGAGGATTTTAATGAGATTAAAGGAATTGTGTTGGAGATGAAGGCCAGTGTTCAAACTGAAGTATTGATAGCAACTCCTATTTTTATGGTAGGACCTTTAGAAGGGGTTATTATGGCACAACCTTGTGTGCAAGCTCCTATTACACCTTATGCAGTAGTTGCACAAGTGCAACCGGTAAGAGTTCAACATGAATAAACAAGGAGTCAACCAGAGGCAAAAGCACCTTTTTCTTAGAGGAAGTTTGGTAGATTGGTCAAGGTTAAGCAAGAACCTACACCACAAGTGAAGAAAAGGGTTAAGAAAAGTGCCAGTGGACCTAGTAAGAGGAGAAAGACCATGCAGATAAGCAATTTTTAAAGTTTAGAAGATGATGTTGAAGATAAACTTTGAACAAAGTATGCAGGAAGCAAGGACATCAGTAGGTGAGAAATCATGGAAACCTAAGGTAGAAGATGTGGATATGAAAATTATTAATGATGATAATTTTGTTCAATTGAATAAATTTTATAATATGTACAATAATATGGATAGAAGAATGTTGTTATAAGAAATATGATTTTGAAAAATAAAAAGTTTGAGAGTATACAAAATAAGAATCCTGAAGACCTATACAATAGGTTGGTGAGTAGGAAGAAAATATTTTTAGAAGAAGATTTGAACAAGAGGATCACATCTATTAATAAGCTATGTGACATTGGATTAAAGAAGAATTAGATAGAGTTTTGAGGGGTATTGAGCCCTTGCTAAGGACCAAAAGAAGAGCAATTCTTCTGATGGGCGGTAGTTATGAGGATGTTAAGCAAGAGACAAAGGAGGCTATAGTAAAATATATGTCCTTACTACCTAAGTTGAATGCATAGACCAAAGAAGATAGTGCAATATATGTATAGATAGAAGAAGATGTAGAGGAGAAATAACAGGCACTTTCACCACCTCACATTATTATGGGCACTAAATCCATGCCAGTGGATAGTACGCACATAATAGTAGATGTCCAAGAAAATCCCTTTGTGGAATTTGGCCAATCTATTGTTGACAATATCACTACACATAGTATCTTAGATGATAAGGAAGACGAAAAGAAGAAGGAAGAGAAGGAAAAGTGGAAAACACATGAAAAGTTACAGTGATACTTCTAATGATGAAATTGAGGCACTGATAGCTAGGAGATTTAGAAGAGGCAAAGGAAAATACAAAGGTAAACTTCCCATAATCTATTTTTCATGTAGCAAAGTTAGTAATATTATTGGTAGAAGTCTTGATAGAGAAGAAAAGGATGGGAGAAAGGAAAGCAATTACAAAGGAAGAAGAGAAGACTAAGACAAAAACAAGAACAAGGACTACAAATACAAAGGTAAGAAGTCTTGTCATATTGCTAAAGAGGAAATTGGTATTGAATCTAAAAGTAATGATGAAGAAGTTATTTATGTTGCTATGAAAGAAGATGATGATGAAGATGAGAAACTATGTTAATCTCTTGTGTGAATAAAACTAATAGATGGATAATTGATATTGGTTGTTCAAATAACATGATTAGTGATAGAAGTAAATTTGAGAACATTGGACTATACAATGGTAGTTGTGTTAAATTTGGTAGTGATGTTCCATGTCTTGTGAAAAGTAAAGGATCAATTCAATTGACTGATAAGATCAATTGTGACAATGTTTATTGGGCTAAAGGACTTAAATATAATCTATTGAGTGTTTCAAAATTGAAAAAATAAGGTTATAGAGTTGAATTCCATCACAGAAAGGCCAAAATATTTTATGTTGATGGTAAACTGATTGGAAGTGGTGATCAAATAAGAGGTAACTTGTCCTATCTAGATTTATGTGATGAGACATGTTTGTTTACACAACATGAAGATATTTAGTTGTAGCATAAGAGGTTATTTTTGGAAATATGGCTAGTTAGATATCTTGATGGTTGTGATTTATGGCAACATGTATTTAGTATTTCATTTATGCATTTAGAGTTATAAAATTGTCTAAGTGTTAGATAGTTTGCAATAGTATAGAGAATAGATCTTAAGAGTACAAAAAACTCATTGAAAGTTAGCTCATGTGCAATTAGGGAAAGATTTATGACACTTTCATGATGATGTGGTTAAGTGTATAGATGTGCATGGATAGTATGGTGCAAGATGTGATTAAAATACCAATGCGAGTATTTAACAAAGCATATCAATAAACAGAGCTATATGGCTTGAGGAATTAGTTTGGTTACAAAATAATTACTAAGTTATGATGAGCTAACTATGTGGATATTAATCCATAAGTTATTTTATATTATTTCAAGCATCTAAGCACATGAAGGCTAACTGAGCAAAGTTTTGTGAATGTGCAAGGTGTAGAAGTTTTGAAAACCAACTTCATAGATCGCCAAGAACACCTACATGCAAATTACCTATACTAAAGAGAAATCAAAAAATAAAAAAGTAGAGCTTGGAAAATCTCAATGGTGTGAGAGCAAAAATTGTATTCCAAGTTATGAAAACAATAAGTACAAAAGTTCAACCTTAAAGGTGATCAAAACCCTAAAGGAAAGAAAACTAGGTTTGTGCATTATAATTAATATAAAATATTAATTATATGCACCTAAAAGAAGCTTAAGTAGATAAGAGTAATACATGACTTAATTAATTAAATCAACATGATCTAATTAATAAGCATAAATAAATAGTACTCTAACACCCCACTTAAGTGAATCATAGGAGGTAAGCTAACCTAGCAAAGGTATGAAAGCAAGAAAATTGGATCCGAGCAATTAGGCCTAATCAGGTACCCAAAATAAGGAAATCTCTATAAATCAGAGACAAAAGAGAAAACCTAGTGAGAAAAACCCCTCTCCAAAAGGAGATAGAACAAACATGTATAAAAACATGAAGGGAGGAAGGCCTCAACAAGACCCCCCAAGGACAACTTCTGTAACCCCAAGCATAGACTACAACTAAAGATAGCAAGGCGATGCAAATGACTTAGTGAAGATGTCAGCAACCTAGGCATTAGTGGAAATATAGTCCAAAGATAGAACACCATCCTTGATTAGCTAATGGATGAAATACATATGAAGCTCAATGTCTTTAGTGCGCTAATGCTTAACCAAGTTGCAAGAAATATGAATAGCACTATGATTATCGCACCAAAGAATAGTGGGATGATCAAGAGGAAGACAAAACTTATCCATCAATTGCTAAAGCCATAAAATCTCCTAACTAGCAAGCACTACTACTCCATACTTAGCCTCTATTGATGAAATTATGTGAGCATGCTTCTTCTTGAACGACTATGTGATAGGACCAAAGCCAAGATAAAAAACAAAGCCAAAAGTAGACTTTTGATCATCAAAATCATCAGTCTAATCTAAGTTAGTGTAGCCAACAATATGAGGAGTCCCTAATGTGTAATACATGCCATACATAAGGGTGCCCTAAATTTATCTCAAAATACACTTGGCAGCTTTCTAATGACTCTCATGAGGCTCATGTGAAAATCAAGAGACAAGACCAACTACAAAGGAGAGATTAGGACAAGTGTGAGTCAAGTACAACAAGCTACCAAAAAACTGCCAATACAATGTGGGATCCACTAAAGGCAAAGTGCAAGAAGTAGACAAAGTAACACCCAACTAAAAAGGTTTGCGAGTAGGCTTGCAATAAAGCATGTCAAGAGCATACTTCTGCTGGTAAACAAAGATTCCAGAAAAGGACTAAACAATATGTAAACCAAGAAAATAGTGTAAGAGACCAAGATCAATCATCTCAAACTATTACATCAATGCTCACTAAACATCCTAAATCATAGAGGATGAGCTACCTATGAGAAGAAGGTCATCAACATGTAGCACAAGGATCAAAACCTTAGCCTCAAGAAGTTGAATGTAGATTTTAGGATTGGAATGACAATGTGTGAAACCTATTGAAAGTAGAAAGGGGTCCATCTTCTCATACCAAGCCTAAGGGGCCTATTTGAGATCATAAAATGAGTGTTGAAGTTTTCATACTAAGGAGGAATCCTACACAAATCCCTGAGGCTGCTCCATGTAAATCTCCTCAGCAAGATCATCATGCAAGAAGGCACTCTTCACATCCATTTGAAAAATGGGTCATCCCTATGAAGCTATGAGGGATAAGACAAGGTGAATAGAGTTCATCTTGGTGACAGGGGAAAATCTCTCAATGTAGTCAATACCCTCAACCTACAAAAAACCTTTCACAACAAGACAAGCCTTGTGCTTATCAATTGAACCATCAATAGCAAACTTAGTATGATACAACCATTTGCATTGCACTAACTTTCTTCTCTTAGGAAGAGAACAAAGATCCTAAGTATGATTCTTCATCAAAGAAGAATACTCCTTCTCCATTGTACTATCCCACTCAAAATGTCCTATCACTATTGCAAATATCTAAGGATCATCACAAATAGCATGACCGAGAAGACTAAAATCTGTAGTATGAGATCGGGTGCAACAGGAAGTGGAAGGGTCACCAACTAGAGATCCTGTAGCCTCAATTGTAGCTCAAGCCCATTTAGGCATTTGGGGAGGATCATGTGGTGGAGGTAAATTAGGATCACCAACATCATCATCCTCATCATCTAGAACAAAGATTGGAAAGAATGAGGGAATAGTGGTAAGTGAAGTAGCTCTAGAGATAGGGTATCTACTGCAAGAAAGTGATCATCAAACTGGATATCCCATCAAAATAGGACCTCTCTAGAATTAGGATCAACAACCTATAAGCCTTAACATCCTTGCAATAGCCAAAAAAAATGAGGTGTCAGCTCTTCTGCTCCATTGCTCTCCTCTAAGCATCTAGTACAAATGCCCATGCTTCATTACAAAAAACTCAGAATGAAGATACATCATGCTTAACATGATACCAAGCCTCCTTAGGAGTCATATGTCAAACAACCTTGTGAGGCATTCAATTTTGAATATAGTTGGCACAATTGACTGCCTCTACCTAAAAAGATGAATCCATGGACCTCGACTAAATCATACAATTAGCCATCTCCCGAAGTGTTATGTTCTTTCTCTCTGCCACACCATTCTACTAAGGGGTATAGGGCACTAAAAACTAATGTTGAAGACCATGTTTAGAGAAAAAATCCCTTAAAGCTTGGTTCACATACTCCCCCCCATTATCTGTGTGTATCTGCTAGATAGAATGACTAGACTAGTTCTCTAAAAATGTCTTAAAGACTCAAAATGAATCAAAGTAATCATACTTGTACTTCAAAAAGTATACCTATGTACATCTAGAGAATTCATAAATGAAAGTAAGCACATATTTGGCACTGAAAAAGGAGTGAAAAATGACATGAGGATACTATGAATCAACTCCAATGTTGCCAAAGCACGAGTGGCTTGTCCATGTGGAAAAGGATCCCTATGTTTTTTCCCAAGTGCATAACCCTAACAAACACCATTTGTGCAGGAAATATACAGAAGCCCAAGAACAAGTGTCTATGTGCTCATCTACTGAAGATATCTATAATTGACATGGCCCAAATGCTCATGCCAAACTTTGTTTACTATATCTGCATGGGCTACAATATAGGAACCTGTGTCATCAGAAGACTCAAATCCATCAAATCTGTAGAGGTGAGATGTAGAGTGAACACTCCTTGTAGCCACAATCAACTCAAAATCAAGTAAGTCCCACATAACCACATCATGTGCTGAGAACTCAACTATCTTACAAGAGCCAGAGTCAAAATTTTGATAAATAGATAATAGGTTTGTTGAGATGTTAGGGACAAAAGGAACATCTTGAAGAGAACCCCTAGCTAATGTAATAGAACTAGAACCCACAACTCAAAGATGTGATGAGTTCCCAATAGTAATATATGAAGTAGCACAAGGGGAAAGTGAAATGACCAACTACTGAGTGTTTTGTCATATGGTCAGAGGCATTGGAATCAAGAATCTAGGTAGGCCCAAAAGTCATAGCTCGTTCATTAAGAGTATGACCTTTCCCTACAGGGGGGATGAAGACTTAGGAGCTAAAATGTGATGCTCCTGCATGGGTTCCTCTAAAGCCTCCAAATGTTTCCAACACCTAGAAATAGGATGTCCATCCTTTCCACAAAAATTGTAGGTCTCAATTGATTTCTTCTTAGTCTTGGAGGTAGACTCAGTAGACTTTGAAGAAGATTTACCCTTGGAAGGGTTAGCTGGAGGTTTGGAATTAGTTTTTGGTGTATCTTTCTTCAGTTTGGCTTTTTGTTTTGGTTTCCCCTAAGAAGTCTGAGCAACCAATACTTGGATGGAAGAGCCAGAGGCATCCACATGTTGGATCTTTGCTTATTCCCATGTCAACTAATCACAAAATTTCTCAAAAGAAGACATCTGATATCTGTTACCTAAGGCATCCATAGTGGAGTAGAAAGTGGAAGAAAATATCTAATACTATCCTCACAAGTTTGAGAGTATCAAAAAAATATACTCATCATATGTTTTTTTCTTCCCACATCCCCGAAAAACTCTATGTAAAGATTTGAATCTCATCAAGATGTCCTCAATGGTGGGGAAGCTAGTAGGTGTCAAAGAAGTCAACTCTGCATCAAGTTGTAGTGCCCAAAACTCATTCATTGCGCCAAACAAGTTTTCAAATTGGTCCAAATAGCCCAAGGACTGGTCAAACTATCCAGGTGAAATAGTAGAATATCTAAGATGTTTAGTACAATCAATCCCATGGCTTCATCCATTTTGTTCCTATGTTGAAGAACCTCAAAAGGGCACTACAAGAAAGGTTGATTCTCATCCAGACATGACCATAAGCCACATGACATAAGAAGTTGAGTCATTTGTGCTTTCCAATTGTGATAGTTGTGTGGTGTTAGTCAAGCCACAGAGGGGTCCGACATTGAGAGAAGAAGATAGAAGTAGAGGGGTCAATTCTGAAGTAAATTATATATCCCTCAAAAACCAAAGAAAAACTACAAGAAGCACGAAAATTGAGAAAAAAACTTGGACGTCAAATGCAAAGAGGGAGGAAACTGAAGCCTCTACTTCAACACCAAAAATAAGAGCCCAAATAGATTAGAATGAAATAAAACTAGCATTATTTTCTCCATCTTGGAACTAGTTTTCCAACACTTCTTTTGGATTGAAAAAAGACCTCTATATGCTCAAGTTATGGTCAAAAAACCAACCATTGCTCCAAAATCAAGCTCTCTAGAAAATTACAGTCACTGCAAAAATTTGATGCTCATATAGCCATCAAATGCCTATCATCAAAAAAAATCCAACTGCCAAAAAATGACATCAGTAGTCAAAATATGATGTCATCTTACCAAAAAGTGACATCAGCAAGGGTGGCCAAAATGATGACATTAGCAAGTCAGTTTTTTGCATCAACAACCATGAAGATGATGTTAGTGGCCATGAGTAGGCTATGGCAGCCTAGCAAAGCTCTACAATGGTAGTGGTGAGATTGGGTGGCTCCACTAGTGGTAGTGATAGTCAGGTTGGGTAGAGGTGGCTAGTTGGTAGCCTGCTAGTAGCAACCAAGTGCAAGCTATGTTGCGACCAATAGTGGCTGAGCCTAAGCTGAGCATAGATGGCACTCTAGCAGTGGTGGGGTGGCCAAAGGGTGGCCACTCAATGAAGCAGCTTGGATAGCCAAAAAAGTGATTTTTTTAATAAAAAAATATTTTTTCATCTATACGGCCCTCTGAGAGGCCAAAAAAAATTTCTTGAAGCTACAATGGCCAAAAATCAAAAGTTTTATCTAATTTTTTACTATACTAGGCATTTTAAGCACAATGGCAGCATCCATTTTTGCCCAAATTGCCCCAAAAAAATGTGCCTCCTCTTTATTGAAGAAAAAAACCTTTAAAAAGCTAGAGTTTTTGTCTCTAAATCATGGCTTCAAAATCTCCAAACTAGGAAGCAACAGGGATGCTCTAATACCATGTAGAAGTTGTGAAAACCAACTTCATAGATCACCAAGAACACCTCCATGCAAATAACCTATACTAAAGAGAAACCAAAAAAGGAAAAAGCAAAGCTTGGAAAATCTCAATGGTGTGAGAGCTAAAATTGTATTCCAAGTTATGAAAACAAAAAGTACAAAAGTTAAACCTTAAAAGTGATCAAAATCCTAAAGGAAATAAAACTAGGTTTGTGCATTATAATTAATATAAAATATTAATTATATGTACCTAAGATAAGCTTAAGTAGACAAGAGTAATACATGACATAATTAATTAAATCAGCATGATCTAACTAATAAGCATAAATAAATAGTTACTCTAACACAAGGTATAAATAAAGATCTTATATTACATAATTACTATGATGTGATGTGCAAATAATGTGAAGTCATGAGATATTGTAATTGTGATGCAAACAATTATGCAAGCCTTATGTGATGAGAAATCTAATGTTTGATCAGAGCAAGTGTGAGTTATAGTAGGAAAGAAAGTATTGTATGTACACCTATCTTGTGAAGAACTGAATTGTATTATTGCATGTTAGGTTAGTAGGCTCTTCTTGCATACATTGTATTTGTTCTACCAACTCCTAATAGGGTTTAGGCTTCTAACAAGGCCTAGTCTCCTAACAGGGACTCGAGACACTATATGTATTTCATAGACTCCTAACAGGGTCAATATCCTTAGCAGGATCCTATTGTTTAGTGAATCATCTAATGAGTATCATCCCCACCAAGGTTTCCCCTTTGCCAATGTTTCCCTAGTTAAAAAATAGTGGTTTTATGAGTTATCTATGTGCATGGTTATATTTATTTTTCAATGTTGGTTTACTTTCATATGCAAGTTATAAAGTAAATAATAATATTTAGTTGTTGGCAAAAGTTTTTACAATATTGATTCACCCCCCACTCTCAGTATTATCTATTTCTAATAGTTATGTTGTGTAATTTTTGACAATTTGGTTAGAATTAGTAAAATAAAAAGAGTAAGAAGTTTTCCAAAACTAAAGAAACCTGATAATGCTATGTGTAAACAATGTCAATTGGGAAAATGACAAAGTCTAGTTTCAAGTGAAAAGAATATTTATTTAATGAAATCTTTTATCTGGTTCATACTAACTTATGTGGAACTATTGGTGTTCAAAGATATAGTGGAGACAAATGCTTCATTCTATTTTTTGATGACTATTCTAGAATGATGACTCTGATGTTTCTTAAAGAAAAATATTATTCTTTTTAGTTGCTTAAGTGGTATTTTTCCAAAATTGAAAAGGAGATAGGCAAGAGTTTGAAGTGTTTGAGATCTAATATAGGTGGTTAATTCATTTCCAATGAGTTCAACATATTCTACAATGACAAAGGAATCAAAAGACAAATTTTAGCACCCAGGAACCCTCCTCAAAATGATATATCTTAAAGGAGAAATAGATCAATAATGAACTATGCTAGGACATTGATGATGGAGAAAAAAAATGTCACATAAATATTGGAGAGAAGTTGTAAGTATAGTAGTTTATACTTTGAACAGAGTGCAAGTCAAGAAAAGCAAAAATGCTACACCTTTTGAATTATGATATGGATATGCTCCTAATGTTAAGTATTTCAAAGTTTTTGGAAGTAAATGTTTAAAGATAATAGGAATGGAAAACTTGATGCTAAAATTGATGAAGGAATATTCCTAGTATATTCCACTAAAAGAAAAACTTATAAGTGTTTGAACTCTAACACTAACAAAGTTGTGGAATGTATAAATGTGAAAGTTCATGAATATATAGAAAAGAGTGAAGTTCAATGCAAGATAGAACCTATAGAATATAGATCATTTATATATGTGAATGATAGTTCTCCAAGCACTCCACCTGAACAAGAAAACAAAGTTGTAGATCCTCGATAGACTAGGAATCTCGTGTTGCATTAGCTAGTTTTCAAGTAGCAGACTGTGGGTTTTGAGCAATAGGGAGATAATGTCAAGTCACAAATAGAGGAAGCCAAACATCAAGAAGGAAATTTGAAGCATGCAAAACCTAAACAATAACCTAAACAAGAGAAATATAATGAATTTGAAATAATTTTTCAAGATGTACTTGATGAAGAGAAAAGAAGAAAAGAGTATGAGTTAAAAAAAATATGTAAGGAGACATCATGCACCTCAAAAAATTAGTAGAGATAAAGAATCTAGTATTATGACAAGAAAAAGACATAGAAGTGATACATGCTTACTTTGTGAGTTTGAGCCCTAATTTGTGAAAGATTCTTTAGAGGATGAATATTGGATACAAGCCATGAATGAAGAAATTGAAAATATTGAAAATAATAAAACATGGACTCTAGTACCCAAACCTAAAGACAAAAATATTATTGTAACCAAATGGGTATTCAGGAACAAGGTAAATAAAAAAGGTGAAGTTGCAAGGAACAAGGCTAGATTGATATACAAAGGGTATGCACAAGAGGAAGGTGTTGACTATGGGGAAACATTTTCCCCTATAGCAAGACTAGAAGGAGTTAGAAAACTTCTATCATATTCTTCTTATAAAGGATTTAAGTTATATTGAATAGATGTCAAATCTACATTTCTAAATGGGATACTTAAAGAAGAAGTATACATAGATTAGCCTGAAGGATTTTTGGATTCTGGCAAGAGAACTATGGTGCGTAAGTTGCACAAATCTTTATATGATTTGAAACAAGCCCCTACAGCATGGTATGAAATATTGCATAACTACTTGGTGAAGATTGGTTTTGTAAGAACAAATGATAACACCAATCTATACTTGAAGACTAGTAAGAACAATGAGTTATTGCTATCTAAAATTTGTGTTGATGATATGATATTTAGAGGCAAGGAAGCATTATGAAAATCATTTTTTGATGAAATAAAGAAGGAATTTGAAATGTCAATTTTTGGTGAGATCAAATTCTTTGTTGGCTTATAAGTGTATCAAATGAAGAAAAGTATCTTCATTACTCAGTTCAAATATATCAGAGAGATACTAAAGATATTTAGGATGGAAGATTCAAAACTAGCTAGTACACCTATCATTATTGGGCACAAGTTTTCTAAGAATGATGATTCTACTGATGTGAACCAGACACAATACGGATCAATAATTAGGAAACTAAAATATATTGTTTATAGAAAACCTAATAGTGCATTAGCAGTTGGGATAGTTACAATATTTCCTACAAATCCTAAGGAAAACCATATGATGACAGTGAAAAGGATACTAAGATATCTGAAAGGAAAATAAGATTATGGATTATATTACAAGAAGAATGATAGGTTTCAACTAAAGGTATTCATTGACTCTAAATGGGAAGGAAATGTAGATGATAGGAAGAGTACAAGTGGTGGTACACTCTTTCTAGAAAAAAGATAGATTTCATGGACAAGCAAGAAGTAGAATTGCATTTCCAATCAACAACTAAAGCTAAGTATGTGTCAGTTATAGTGAATTTTTCATATTTTATATGGATTGAATAACTATTGAAAGGAATAAAGGAATAAATACCTGATCCAATGGTTATTTATTGTAATAACACAAGTACTATTAAAATATCAAAGAACCTTGTTATTGTTGGAAATGTAAGAGAGTAATAGTGAGGGAAGGTGTGAATTAGTTACCACAAAAAAAAAAATTTGTCCCTTAAATATCAATACAAATTTTCTCAAATCATGCAATATTGTCTAGCTTGGTTAACACTAAAATATTACTGATACTCGATTAACAAAACAATCTTAGGATTATCAATCTATTATAACCTTTAGTAACTTAATTTTATAAACTTAAAGTATAAATAAAATAATTTGAACATAGATTAATTTGGGAAAACCACTATGCAACTAGTTACAATATTTTTCACTCTTCTAAAGTGAGCCTTGTTAGGAGCTAACCATGTTAATGGTTACAAAACATATTGTTAAGTATGATCCTGTTAGAGGATTTAGATCACCCTGTTAGGAGTGGCTTAGTTAGAGGTCTTCAAACACTTCAATCTTCAAATGTCATGATGATAGAGGATTTTTAAAATTACTATTAAGTCAACTATGTTAAGAGATTTATTTTTTGCTACAATTGTTAGAAAGTAATAACAATTTGACCTAATTCAAGAAGCAACTAACTTTGTGTTAGGATTAACCATGGATAGAAATAAAAATTACATGAAAATATAAACAATATCATAAACTAATAAATCACACAGAAGATAATACAAGTCATCAAGATTTAATGTGTTTCACCTAAACTCTGGGAAACGTCCACCAAATAGCAAGTCCAATATTATTACAATCTAGTGATTACAACCTAGTTACAATCCATAATGCCTTAGAGCTCAATACCATCATAAGAATAAGTTTTTTTATCACACATTATGAAAATCCCTCACCCAAAGAATTATGAAGTATGTACAGTACTTCCCTAATCAGTCATCACAAACTAACACTTTGCATATTCAGATCTTTGTTCTGGCTTGACCTATGGATCCTTCTTAATCATATGTTATTTGCAACTTATCTTCCACTCTTTCCTGCTTTGCCTTTGTTAGATTGTGGTGACTGATTAGGAAAGTACTGTACATACTTCATAAATAGTGGGGTTCGGGGCATCGCCCCGAAAATTTTTTTTTTTTTTGGAAGTAGCCGACATGGTAGCCGACATATTATGGCCAACATATGGCCGACATGTTATAACCCTAAAGCGGTTTCATACTTGTATAGAAAGGGCTTAGGGTTGGGTTTTTTTTATGTGTGGTGATACAAAATTGGTTCTTGCGGTGGTATTGAGCTGTAAGGGATTACGGATTGTAATCAGGTTGTAATCACTGGATTGTAATAAGATCGAACTTGTTGTTTGGTGGACGTAGCCCAGGGATTGGGTGAACCACGTTAAATCTTGGTGCCTTGTGTTCATTTCTGTGTGTTCTATTATTTTTGTTATTGGTTATATTTGCATGTAGTTTTTATTTCTGTCCGTGGTTTATCCTAACAAGTGGTATCAGAGCCTAGTTGTTTCTCAGTTATCCTCTGCAGGAAAGTCTCTTGGTTAAGTGGGAGTCTCACAGTTGAGTGGGAGCAATGGTAGATGATGGTAAGCTGAGGGTTGATAGGTTTAATGGGCAGAACTTCCAGTTATGGAAGATGCAAATGGAAGACTATTTATATCAGAAGGATTTATGGAAGTCGTTGGAAGGAAAAGCCAAGAATCAGGGAACTATGTCAGAGGCTGAATGGGATCTTTTGGACAAGAAGGCACTCGAAAGCATTCGGTTATGCTTGGCACCATCGGTGGCATTTAATATTACAAAAGCAAAGACGATAGAAGATTTGATGAAAACCCTAGCAACACTGTATGAAAAGCCCTCCACTTCAAATAAGGTATTTCTCATGAAGCGTTTATTTAATATGAAAATGGCAAAAGGTGGATCTGTTGCAGATCATTTAAATGAGTTTAATACTATTACTAGTTAATTATCTTCTGTGGGTATCAATTTTGATGAAGAAATTAGGGCTCTCTTAATTTTGTGTTCTTTGCCTGAAAGTTGGAATGGCTTGGTAATGGCGGTGAGTAATTCTGTTCCTGGATCAAGTACCCTAAAATATGATTATGTGATCGGTGTTATTTTAAGTGAGGAAACTCATAGAAAATCCTCAGGTGGATCTACATCAGGAAGTGCTTTAAATGCACAAAGCAGGGGCAGAACGACTGAAAGAGGAAGTAACTCTGGAAATTGTGGGAAATCAAGAGGAAAGTCAAAGGGGAGGAGGTCTCAATCGAGAGGACCAAATGATTGTTGGTACTGTGGGAAACCAGGGCACAAAAAGAAAGATTGCTGGACTCGAAAGAAAAATGAAGGAGATAAATCAGATGGAGACAAAGAGGCAAATGTGGTAAGTAATAAATCTAAAGAGGATGCTTTGCTTCTGTCTTTAGAGAGTGTTGATGATTCATGGGTTTTAGATTCTGGTGCTTCTTTTCATGCTACACCTCATAGAGGTTATTTCATTGATTATGTCCAAGGGGATTTTGGGCTTGTTTATTTGGGGGATAATGAACCCTGTCAGATTGTTGGAAAGGGAAAAATTAAGATTAAGTTGCAAAATGGGAATCATTGGCTACTACATGAGGTAAGACATGTTCCAAAGCTGAGTAGGAATTTAATTTTAGCAGGGCAACTCGGTGATGAGGGTTGTGTAATTACTTTTAATGATAAAAATTGGAAGGTTTCAAAAGGTTCCCTTGTAGTAGCAAAAGGTGTGAAAGTAGGCACCTTATATCTTTGTATAGGTCATATTGTTCCTTCTACTTTGATTGTTTCAGAGAAAAATGAATATTCAGGAACAATTACTGCAGTTGAGCAGGGAGAACAAATAGCTGCTGTAGATTCTGATATAGCGTTGTGGCACAATAGACTTGGGCACATGAGTGAGAAAGGTATGAAATTACTTCATTCAAGGAAAGTTTTACCAGGTCTAAAATGTGTGAATATGGATTTCTGTGAAAGTTGTGTGTATGGAAAAAAAAAGAGAGTGAGTTTTGTAAAGACGGGGAAGGAAAACAAAAAGGAGAAATTAGAGCTTGTGCATACAGATGTATGGGGACCGGCTCAGGTATCTTCCCTTGGTGGCTCTCATTATTATGTTACATTTATTGATGACACAACTAGAAAAGTATGGGTTTATTTCCTTAGATAGAAATATGATGTATTTCAAACTTTTAAGAAATGAAAATGCTTGGTTGAAAATGAGACTGGTAAGAAATTAAAATGTCTCAGATCTGATAATGGTGGTGAGTATTGCAGTCATGAATTTGAAGATTATTGCTCCACTAATGGTATTTTTAGACAAAAAACTATTCCAAGGACTCCACAGGAAAATGGAGTGGCTGAACGCATGAACAGGACTATAATGGAGCGCGCAAGGAGCATGAGGTTGCATGTTGGGTTGCCCTTACACATGTGGGCAGAGGCTGTCAATACTGCAGTATATTTGATTAATAGAGGTCCCTCTACTCCTTTGGGCTATGGTATTCCAGAGGAAGCATGGACTGGTAAGAAGGTGAGTTATTCTTTTCTCAAGACCTTCGGTTGTGAAGCTTTTGCTCATATAGACTCTGAAAATAGAACCAAGCTAGAAGCGAAATCAAAGAAATGTGTCTTTGTTGGATATGGCATTAATGAATTTGGCTATAGGCTTTGGGATTTTGAAAATCATAAAATTATAAGAAGTCGGGATGTCATATTCAATGAAAAAGTGTTGTACAAAGATCTGTTGCAGCAACATGAGAAGAAAGAAGATGATTATGTAGTGTTGGATAATACTCCAAAAGCTGATGTTCCAGCCATTCCTCATGATGTGCAACAACTGCAACAACAAATACCACACACACCAGTGAATGTTAGACGGTCAACAAGGCCAATTAGACCTCCACAAAGGTTTTCTCCCTCTTTGTATTCTATTTTACTTACTGATGCTGGTGAACCTAAAAGTTATGATGAAGCTGTGCAGGTGGATACTAAGATTCAGTGGGAGTCTGCAATGAAAGATGAAATGGACTCTTTGCTGAAAAATAAGACATGGGATTTGTGCAAGTTGCCTGCAGGTAAAAAGGCTTTACAGAATAAATGTGTTTACAGGTTGAAAGAAGAGGAAGGAGGTAAGAAAAGATTTAAGGCTAGGTTAGTTGTAAAAGGATTTGCACAGAAAAAGGGAATTGATTTTGATGAGATATTTTCTCCTGTTGTTAAAATGACTTCTATTTGTACTATTTTAAGTCGTGTGGTTACTAAAGATTTGCATTTAGAGCAGATGGATGTTAAAATAGCCTTTCTTCATGGTGATTTGGATGAAGAAATATATATGGCTCATCCACAGGGTTTTGAGGTCAAAGGTAAGGAGAACTTAGTGTGCAAATTGAAGAAAAGTTTATATGGCCTGAAGCAAGCACCTCGGCAATGGTATCTGAAATTTGACAGTTTTATGCATGAGCATGGATATAACAGGTGTCATTCATATTAATGTGTTTATTTTAAGAGGTTGGATGATGATAGCTACATTATTTTATGTCTATATGTTGATGATATGCTTATAGCTGGGTCTAACATGCATCATATTAAGGGGCTAAAATGCCAGTTAGCACATGCATTTGCTATGAAGGATTTGGGGGCAGCAAAAAAATCCTTGGTATGAAGATTTGCAGAGATAGGAAGAACAGAACATTGACGCTATCTCAAGCTGATTATGTTGAGAAGGTGTTGCAACGTTTCTCTATGGAGAATGCTAAAGCTGTCAGCACACCTTTACCTAGTCATTTGAAATTGACTAAGGAGATGTGTCCCAAGACACAGGAAGAGGAGGATAAGATGTCCAAGGTACCCTATGCTTCAGCTGTAGGAAGTTTGATGTATGCTATGGTATGCACTAGGCCAGATATTGCACATGCAGTGGGAGTCGTTAGCAGGTATATGAGTCATCCAGGTTTTGAGCATTGGAATGCTGTCAAGTGGATTCTCAAATATTTGAGAGGAACATCCAATAAGTGTTTACACTTTGGGGGCTCTACTACTGATTTACAGGGCTATGTTGACTCAGATTTGGCTGGGGATATTAATACCAGGTGGAGTACTACAGGTTATGTCTTTATTGTTGGTGGGGCAGCCGTGAGCTGGGTTTCTAGGCTACAGAAGATTAATGCTCTCTCCACTACAGAGGCAGAGTATGTTGTTGCTACAGAGGCAGCCAAAGAGATGATATGGCTTCAGTTCTTCTTGGAAGAATTGGGACATCCTCAGAAGGATAATTATTTGTTCACAAATAGTCAGAGTGACATTCATCTTGCTAAGAATTCAGCTCTGCATTCTAAGACCAAACACATATAGTTGCGGTACCATTTCATTTGGTTAGTTTTGGAGGATGGATAGTTAAAGCTGGAGAAGATACATACCAATGAAAATCCAGCAAATATGTTGACAAAGGTTGTCACAAGGGAGAAGCTGAACTCCTTTTCAGCTTTAGTTGGTCTTTTAGACTAAATGTGAATAAAAGAACAGCAGAGTCCAGGGTGGTTTGATC
Organism: Cupressus sempervirens; assembly: GCA_028749045.1. Classification (NCBI taxonomy): domain Eukaryota; kingdom Viridiplantae; phylum Streptophyta; class Pinopsida; order Cupressales; family Cupressaceae; genus Cupressus; species Cupressus sempervirens. The sequence goes on along the minus strand of CM053791.1, from coordinate 808,767,625 downwards.
CAGTGGGAGCCCCATGCGGTAGTTGAATTGCTACAGGATCAGTCTCCAAGTGGGAGATTGTTGTTTAGTGTGGAGCCTGACCAGTCCCCAAGTGGGAGATTGTTAGATTGTGGTGACTGATTAGGAAAGTACTGTACATACTTCATAAATAGTGGGGTTAGGGGCATCGCCCCGAAAAAAAAAAAAAATTTGGAAGTAGCCGACATGGTAGCCGACATATTATGGCCGACATGTTATAACCCTAAAGTGGTTTAATGCTTGTATAAAAAGGGCTTAGGGTTGGGTATTTTTTTATGTGTGGTGATACGAAATTGGTTCTTGCGGCGGTATTGAGCTGTAAGGGATTACGGATTGTAATCAGGTTGTAATCACTGGATTGTAATAAGATCGGACTTGCTGTTTGGTGGACGTAGCCCAGGGATTGGGTGAACCACGTTAAATCTTGGTGCCTTGTGTTCATTTCTGTGTGTTCTATTATTTTTGTTATTGGTTATATTTGCATGTAGTTTTTATTTCTATCCGTGGTTTATCCTAACAGCCTTTTCCTTTAGTCACATATTAATCTCATTTCATTTTTCAATTGTACATTATATCCTCACAACTTGACCTTTCTTATATATCATAATCTAGGATAAGTTAGCTTGAATACCCTTCCAAAACCATAATAAACATCCAAATAGTTTGCCTCAATCAATTAAGTATTTGTCAAATGCATTCTACTATCACTTGGTCAATACTAGGATTGAATTCTTAGTCAACATTGCAAGTCCTTTAATGCCCAATCACTTGGTCAATACTGTTAGTCCTTTGATGCCCGATCATTTAATCAATACTACAAGTATGAATCCCTTTACTAACCAATTTATTGGTTAATACTAGAAAATTCTTCTTTAACTAACTGCTTGATTAATACTGAGATATATAAGGTTAATACTATAAACTCTATATTTCTTGGTTAATACTGGCATTTGTGTAATAGTAGTGACAACATACAATTGAAGAATTATTTTTAACATACTCCCTCTTTAGCATTGATGGAAACACAACATGTCAACATAAATTTATAGAGTGTGATAAATTGAATAATATCCTCAATTTCATTATGATTCTCATCCATACCCTCTCTAAGATTCTGCTTGATTTGTCTTTGTTGCTTCCCTATCAATCACTCTGTTGTCAAATTTTGTCAATTTCTTCCTCTTTGCTGAGTAATCCATTATTTGAAAATTTTCCTTCTAAGATAAAAATTCTCCCTCTTTCTCCTCAATCTTCCATGTTCCATGTTGACACACTAAATTCTCCCTCTTTGACATCAAATGCCAAAGAATGAAAACTTTTGAAGTTACAATGTACCTTTGTACTTATTCGTATGCAATATGCTCTGCATTTCCCACCTAAATTTGACAATCTACATCAACTTAATAGATCTTCAATGAAACTTGGTCGATGCCTCACTATCTTTTTCTTTAGTGAGCATCAGATAGGGTAATAACCCCTATTTTACCTCTTAGATATATAAATTTATCCTTAGGTAAAGCTTTGGTGAATATATAAATGTTATCTACTCCTTGGTGTTCATATATTCTAATCTCACCTCTTTGTCTTGAACAATTCTCTTAAGAAATGATATTTGATCATAATGTGCTTTGTCTTTGTGTGCATCATATGACTTTTTGATATATTGATTGCACTTGTGTTATCACAATAGATTACCACTAGTTCCTTGATTTCTTCCTTCATTCCTGACATTAATTATTGGATCCACATTATGTTAGAATATTTAACTACTATAGCAACATACTTTTCCTCTGTTGTGGATTAAGAAATATAATTTTGCTTCTTGCTTGTCCAAGACACTAACCTTTTTTCAAGAAAGAATGCTCATCCACTAGTATTTTTTCTATCATCAATGCTTCCTGACCAATATGCACCAATAAATTCTCTCAACTCAAAATTTCCTCCTTTCTTATACTATAAACCATAATCTTTAGTTCCTTTGAAATTCCTTAGAATTATTTTTACTACCATCATGAAATTTTCTTTTGGATTAGTCGAAAATCTTGCAACTATGCCAACTACCAATGCAATATCATGTCTAGTGTGTACTACATACTAAAATTTTCCAATCATCGATCTATAAGTAGTTTGATTTACCCCCTTTGAATAATCACTATTTAAGAGTTTATGTCCAGTAGAAATAGGTGTTCCAACTAGCTTGGAATTTTCCATTCCAAATACTTTCAATGTTTCCTTGCTGCATTTTCTTGAGTAATGTATTTGTCATCCTTCATCTGATGAACTTGTAGACCCACAAAGAATTTAATATCTCCAAACATAGACATTTCAAATTATTTCTTTATTTCTTAAAAAAATTATTTGCATAACATCTCATGTCCTCCAAATATGATATCATCTACAAATATTTATGCAAGAAATATCTTGTCCTGTGGTCCTTTTTTAATATACAAATTGCTATTATCATTTATCTTTTCAAAACTAATTTTTACCATATATCCATGGAGTCTTTCATAGTATTCTCTCAAAGCTTGCTTCAATTCATATAAATATTTTTGAATTTTACATATCGTATCTCTTTTTCTTAGATCAATGAAACCTTCAAGTTGTTCAATGTAGACTTCTTCTTCTAAGACTCCATTCAAGAAATTTGATTTAGCATCCATCTGATATACTTTGAATCCTTTTGTGTAGCATATGCTAGAAGCATTATGACTCTTTCAAGTCTTGCAACAGGGGGAAAATGTTTCCCCATAATAAATACCTTATTCTTGAGCATAACCTTTGTATACTAGCCTTGCCTTGTTCCTTGTTACTTCTCCTTTCTCATTCAACTTATTTCTGAATATCCATTTTGTTCTAATCACAATCTTATCCTTAGGTCTAGGAACAACAGACTAAGTTTTATTCTTTTCTATTTTCTCAATTTCTCCCTTCATTGCCTCCATCCAACCTTCATTTTCTAATGTATCTTTTACAAATCTAGGCTTCAATTCACTAAACAAGCATGGTAAAAATCTTAACACAATCGAATCCAGAAACACACCAGTACAAGCATGTACCTTTTAATTTTTTCCTTGTCATTATACCTTCTATCTCTCCTCCAATTATTTTTTCAGGTGCATGATGTCTTATGACATACTTTGCAAGTATTGGATCTTTCTTTCTTGATTCTAAACTTGGATCATTTGGTTCACCGTGATCTTTTGTCTTCTTCTCAAGCTCCTCTAGTTAATTGGGTTGTAACTCAGGTTCCTTTGACTATGACTCAGATTGCACTTCTTGTGACTACAACTTAAGTTGAACTGTATGTGACTTGGGTACCTTTGTCCTAGACTTGGTTTGTACTACCGACTATTGATTGACTACAATTGATTGTGGAAAATTCTTAGGTTCTGCCTCATAGTAAACAAAGTCTATGTAATATTTAGGTTCCTTGTTGCTCTATTCTTCACTTCTTTCTATAAACTCATCAATCTTTAGATGTGCACTTTCAATGACTTTGTGAGTAGCAAGATTCAAACATTTGTATGCCTTTCTTTTATTGGATTTACTTGGGAATATACCTTCCTCACTTTTTGCATTGAGCTTTCTTTCCTTACATCTTTCAAAATATACCATTTGCTTCCAAATAATCTAAGATAACAAACATTAGGTTTATACCCATACCATAATTCATAATGTGTTTTATTTGTACCTTTCTTCATTTGAACTTGGTTAAGTGTATGAACTATTGTGTTGATTTATTCTCTCAAGTATTTTGGTGTAACATTCTTCTTATTCATTAGTTTCCTTGCACATTCCATGATGGGTTTGTTCCTTCTTTCTGCTATTCCATTTTTCTCTAGAGTTTTAGGTTCTAATACCTATCTTTTGACTCTTCTTTCATTGTAGAACTCATTGAATTTTTTTGAGATGAATTCTCCTCCTCTATTTGATCTAAGGAATTTTAGATTCTTCCCTATTTCTTTCTCAACTTTAACCAAATACCATTCAAACTTTTGAAAAGCATCAAATTTATCTTTCAAAAACATTATAGTCATCATCCTAGAATAATCAACAAATAGAATAAAATATATATCTCCATAGTATCTTTCCACACCTATTGGCCCACAAATATCTATATAAACTAGTTCAAAAAATTCTTTAGAATTATAGGACTTACTTCTGAAGCTTCTTTTTCTCATCTTGCAAATTTGACATTGTTTACACATGCACATCTCATATTTCTGTAGATAAGGTATGCCTCTTACTCTTTTATTCTTTCTTATGGTAACTAGGTTATTAAAGTTAACATTACACATTCTTTTATTCCATATCCAACTATCCTCTATCTGAGCTAGCAAACATGTGCTTTCAGTGAGATCTAGTAAAACAAGTTTCCTTTTGTCTGGTTACCATTTCTAACTAGGTTTCCTTTTCCATCCTATACTTTAGCTTTGTCATTCATCCTATATTATTTAGTTGATATATATTGATTATATTATGTCTTAATATGTCAACCTAATAGGGATTTTTACATTTGATTCCTTTTGTTAATTCTATGATTTCTTTTCCTTTCAAATAACATGGTTCATTCTTTCCAAGTCTAACACTTCCACCATCATAGTGTTCTAAATGTTCAAACTTAGTTTTTTCACCAGTCATGTGATGAGAACAACCACTATCTATGATACATGTATCATTTTTTTCTAACATGAGAGATAAGTTCCATCTTTTCATTTCCTTATTATCATATTCATCTTTAATAACAATGTAAACTACTTCTTCATTATCATCACTATCAGAATCTTTAGCAGTGCAAAAAGATTTCTTACCTTTTTCTTTGTAGTCCTTCTATCTTTTATAGTCTTCCTTTCCTTTGAACCTTTTATTCCTTTTCTCATCGTTATCTTCTTTTTTTGGATATCTTACAAAAATATGACCAACCTCTTCACATGAGAGGTAGATCAATGGGATTTTGCATCTAAATTTTCCTTTCCCTTTTGACACTCTTTTTTCAAGTAGGGCTTTAATAAATTCAAGGTCTTCATCAAAATCATTTTCTTCATCACTTTCAACCTATTTAACTTTTTATTTTCCTCCTTTTCTAACAAGGGTTAGTTTGGCTTCGAATGCATATTCAAGATTTCTAGAAGTAGGAGCAAAGTTATCAAGGTTATCCAACTCAAAAGCAATTAATCTTCCCACAAGTGCATCCAAGGTTATATCATTTTCAAAATTGCATCTCATCTCTTGAATTTCTAAAACTCTAACTGCATAAGTAGGAAGATGTGTGTTGGCATTAAGTTATGTTTTTTATTAGTGACAACACTTATTCAGATTTTGAATGGCTACTGAGTTCATCATTTAGTCTCAAGTGTTTGCCAAGCAATTCAGTGGTTACCAAGTTTCACAATTCATACCGATCATTCTAGTGGTTACCAAGTGAATACAAATAGTGTGAAGTCTAGCAGTTTAGACTAAGTAGTTTAGTTCTTACCAAGCAATTAGTGGTTACCGAGCTTTATAGTGTCTACCGAGTTATCAGGTTTTGTGATGTGAAGCTAGTGTTAACCAAGTGATGGGATGAGCAATGTTTACCGAGTGCAAGCAAGGTAAAAATGGAGTTTAGTTTCTACCAAGTGACACTATATCTATCAAGTCTCCAATATTTACTGAATTCAAAGCTATGTTGAGTAATTAGTATGGACCAAGCCTCTACTTTTATCAAATGCATGACAATGTCGAATGCAGTAGATGCCAAGTATCAAAAATCCACCAAGTTAGCTTTTAGAACCCGATTTTCTACATTTGGGCCAACTCAATAATATTGGTTTTAACTTGTGTTTTGGACAACCTTTTAATTATGAGAATTGGGATGGTATATATGTAATGTATTTTATTATACTCAATTGTGTAAGAAGTTGTAATGTTTTTAGAAAAGTGAAAAGCGAATGTGATGATAAGCATGCGAATGTAAATCAGCAACAGAGTAAGGTATACAACAAGGTCAAATTAAGAGTAGTAAAGTCAAATCTATCACATAATAGTGATCAACATTTCAAGGATCTAATCACCAATTCAATTGTAAGTCAAATCTACTATTTCATCCTAACAGGTGAATTAGATTCAAATCCTTTGACAAGGTAAACTTAACAGTCTTTTCTTTAAATCTCTTAACTAAGTGAATACTTCATTGTATGTTTGTAAAACCTCTAACAAGGTGGACCTAGTAGTCCTAATTTCTCCTAATAGGGTACATCATTAGAAGTGATCATTGTAAGCTTTAACAAGCCAACTTTATACTGTAGTATTGAAGTTTTGTGGGTATCATCCCCACCCCAATTTTAATTTGTATTTGGAAGGTTTTTGGGTCACTGAATATTGTGTTCAAATGTGTTTTTAGTTTCTCATGCATGTAGTAGATTAGATCAATTAATGGTGAATGAATTATGTTATTAAGTCTTGAATTTGTTTTAAAAATTGAGGTTACTAATTCACCCCTCCCCTCTCAGTAACCTAGCTAGCCTTGATTATTTCCAACAATTGTAATCAGAGCTTTGTGGTTCTCAAGATAAAGTTTGATAGCTTGACCAAAGATCAAGGACAATGGAGATATTAAGACTTGACAAAGCTATTGACAATGAGAAGCTAGATCTAGAGATGGCCATAGCTCATCTTTCCCAATCTCTAAAAAGAAGGAAGGAACTTACAAAATAGATGAATGATCACCAGTATGTTGAAGAAAAGATTGAAGAATTTTTCCCTTCAAGCCATTCAGATGAAGAAAATGATGCAATCAAAGAACTCCTAGAAAAGAATGGCTCCCTACAAGAAGAGGTAAGAAAATTGAAAAGAGAACAAGAAATCCAGTCAATAAGATTGTGTGAAACTTTGGAATAGAGAAATAAGGAAAATGGAGACTTGGAGACAAGGAACAATGAAACTCAAAATAAATCCCTTTAGCAAGAAAGTCTTATCAATTAGCTCTCCAATGCAAATGAAGAAATCATGAGTTTGAGATCTAAAAATGAAAGGTTAAGGAATGATTTAAGCACTGAAAGGAAAATCAATGAAAGATTGAAAGTTGGTCTAAATTCTAAGAAGCAACTCAATGAAAGAATAATGAAATCCAAAGCAAACATGGATCAATTGAACCAGCAAAATGAGTAGAATCTTTATAGGCAACAGGGAAAAACTAGGATTTGGATACAAAGAAGAAGGTGAATCCTCCAAACAAGGCACTCAAACGAATCAAAGACCTACTTGCAATCACTATGGTAAGATAGGCCATACATCAAAAAAATGTTAGAGTAATGGAAAGGAAAAATTCAATGGAAAATGCTACAATTGTAGTCAGCATGTTAATAAAGCTAATGAATGTAAGGAGAAACCAAAGTTTGAAGGCAAATGTCACAAATGCAAGAAACAAGGTCACAAGGCATTTGAATGTAGATCTAAACCATTCAATCCAGCTAAACAATTTGTAAAGGCAATATTTGGTTGGGACTACAATACTTGGTGTAGATGTCATTACTATGGATAATATGGACACATTAGCATAAATTATGCTAGGCATCACTTGAGAAGAAAGGATACCACAATAAGATGTTACACATGTACTGAACTTGGTCATATAGCTAATAATTGCATGAATATAGGTAGATTTGAAGATGAAAAGAAAGAAAAAGCTGATAACATCAGGAAGCAAATGAGATAGCAGTGGATTCTCAAATCTAACGAGCAAGCCAATTCAAGTGATGATGGTCATGTCACTCAAGAAGTGGGTGACTCCACCATTTCCAATTAAGTTTGTAAGGAAGAACTAGAAATATATTTTCAAGGCAATATCTCAAGCAGTTCCAATAGAAAGGAAGCAAAAAGATCCAAATTAGTATTTAGAATATATAGGGATCATAAAAGGATAGCATTAGTATTCATCGAGCAAGGTCAGGAGTAACAAAGTTTTGTTTGGTCGTCGAGTTACAAGGTTCTACCTAGAAATCTACATAGATAGTGGATGATAGCTTGTCAAGCACTATGTCATTATGGCTCTCATTGTATCGAGCATTAATGGAAAATTTTCATCACAAGGGTACAATTTTGACTTCATTTTCACCACAAATTCAATATATCTAGAGTAGAGTAATTTGTAGAGCATTCAAGCAATATTGAATAGAGTTTGCAGCAAATTTTTTTGAGGAATTTTCTCAATCTACCAAGTGATCATGGCATCCACCAGCAGTAGTAGCAAGATAAAGAAAGGATTAGAGATATTGGTACGAGGCATTGAATGGAAGGCTCTAAATTTCAAACTGGTACCAGCGATTATAGAATCCCTCGACCCCAATGGAGCTTAGTCAAAAATTCCACCAAAGGTACTCCTTATCAACAATATTCGTACTCATTTCAAATGTGTTGAGCAAGAAATTGGAACCCTAGAAATGGATAGTTACCTAGGTGAATTGTGTGTGGATGGAACTCTTAAGCTTGAGAATAAGCACCTAGAGGAGAAAGGTTTAACCCACATTTTGCACCTACAAAGAAACTTTCAAATAAAATGGATTAGGTATATCTTGAGTTGAGTCCATAATGGTTAGTTGTTGTTAGAGAAGCCAATCTTGATAATGAAGAAGATTATTCATAGAATTATAGGTCTCCCTATGCTCAACAAGGTCAAAGTTACTAAAACCCTAGGTTGAGATGAGCTTCAAAAGAAAACCCTAGTTGAGTGGGATGGTAGAGGACTAAAAATCAGCAATGTATATGATGTGGAGCTCAGGTTTGGCATTCATATTATTGCTCACAAAATATACAATTCTAGTTGACTAAATAGTGTGTCGTGTGAGGCTATGGACCTAGCATACAAGGTTGTTAAGAAGAATTTGGAATATTATTTAGTAGACTTAATGTTGAAACAATTGAATAAGAACATAGAAAGAATTAAGACCTCCAAGAATAACCCATGTAAATTTTATTCTCTATTGACTTGTTTGTTCTTTTATGTTCAAAATTTTTTCCCCTCCAAAGGATTAGTGGTATGGAGAAAGGACATTCCAGTTTTGTATCAGATAAATGAGTTTATTACATAAATGGGTGAGAATTTTGATAGCATAATGGACAACTATTATGAAGCATTTAAGGAAAATATGAACAACAGGTTCCAAATTCCATCAAAATTGGTTGAAGACTACAAGGATGATATATGTTTCATGGTTGACTATGAGAGAGGGTACATTCAAGCAATTAGGCCCAGAATAGTATGGGTGAAACCTCTTCCTTATGAGTTAAATATTAATGAAACAAAGGAGATAATTGAAGCCCTAGTGAATTATCTTGTAGATCCAAAAGTACCCATCTTTGGAACTTATGATGAAGCAAAGGCCAAAATAGAGCTTGAAATTAAGCTTCCACAAGCAATAAATAAAGGTAAGAGGAGGATTTAAAAATTGAAAATAGAAAGTGCCCCTCTTATGCTTATTGAGGGCAAAGGTGAAGATGAAGAATCCAAGAATGAAGAAGACGAATTAGAAAAAGAAGAAGAATCGATGAGATAGAAAGGCAAGGTGATTATCACCAAGCCACCCAAGGCCTCTATAGTTGTATTCACCAAAAGATCTAAGAAGAAAGGAGGCAGTGAAGTTGTGTTCAGTAAGCCCCATCTCACCTTCTAGGGAAGATTGAAGCAATTGGAAGAAGGTGCAGGCATTACAAATTTTAAAGCATTGAAATATGAAACTAGAACTAATGTAGAGAAGATGCAAATTGAGGAGTTGGTGCTAACAAATATGGTAAAATAGAAATATTCCCTTGATCAAATTGCCCCTCAAATTTCCAATGAATTATTAGCAAGGTTGAAACCAAGATGGGAATCAGCTATGCAAACTGCAAAGGACATATATGAGCAATATTTGAGAAAGTTGCTACCGAGTCTTACCAATGTAGAGGTAAAGGAAGAAATGAAGAAGAATGAAGACAAGATGACAATCAGATTTCATACTTGTTTAATTTTGATAAAAGATATTGAGCATGTAGTCAAGGATGTTAAATCTTTGTGGAAGAATGTTTATCATATGCACAAACCTAGTGAGAATCTAGTATAAATTAATGATGATAATGATAGTGACAAGGATGAAGACAATGAAGAAGGTAATACTCCTTGTGTCACTATTGATGCTAAAGATTATAATGAATTGATGAAGGATGATGAAGTAGGAAAAGAGGATGAAGCTAAGGAGGAAGATAGGGAAGAAGAAGGAGAAGAAGAAAGTGATCTAGTTAGGATATCTACAAAATTCATAGCCTCCCTTCCTCACTCTCCACCAAAAACTACAGTATCATCAAGCATAGTGACAACTTTAGTAAGTGTGATTGCAATCACAATAGATACATCATCTACCCAATCACTCTTTTCTCCCTCTCAACTCTAAGTATCTCTAATGGAAGTTTCTACCACTTCATCTACCAAGCTACAGCTTTCTACTTCTTTAGCTCCTGAGTCTGGAACATTAGCAATAACTGTAGCATCTAGTTCTACAGTTTTGTCTACTTCAATTTTACACATTCCAATAAGTGCCCCTATTGTAAATACTTCCATCAATATTCCTCCTATAATCACATCAGTTTTGGGAAGTACATCAATTTTAGATTCTTCTAGTGCTCCAGTTAGCATTTCATCAGTAGGCACCATTCAAGTTTTCACTACAAGCCCTACTATTTCTACCATTGTTTATGTTTCAAAGTCCAAAGCAATAATGTCAGAAGTTTAACCAAAGACACCACTTAAACTTCTAATTAGTGGAAAAGAGACTAAGGAATATATTGATTTGGAGAAGGAAATTGAGATACCAAAGCTAGATTTTGATAATGCTACTATTGAACAAATGAGATTGGTCAGCAAGCTTCTTGAATAGAAGGCTAAGCAGGAATAGCTTAGACAAGAAAGGGACAGAGAATTTAGAATCATTGAAAGTGCCAAGAAAATTTTGATAGAGGCTATGGGTATTGATGTTGATTCATCTCAACATATTTTGCTATAGTTAGAAGAACCAATAAATAAATTCAATGAGGATTCTACTGGCCAGGATAAGTTGATAGAAAAGGAAGAGAAAAAGTTTGAAAATAAAGTGCTTGAGCACATTGCTCAGGATATTTCTATTCATTATATAGATCTTTCCTCAATTTTGGCTAATCTTGAAAATTCTTTCACGAACATAACATCTCTTTTTGCTAAGCTATCTGATGTTATCGAGTATACAAAGGAAATAAAGGGAAAAATGATTAAGATAGATGAGGATCTGAAGGCCAATGTTCAAAAGTTGTAGCTTGACCCTAGCTCAAGCCTAGAACATTCATGCAGTCTAGTCTCTCCTCTCCTACTCAAAACTAGGGCAATTGCATTGCTTTAAAAAGTCTTCTTCATGTCATTGATATTCAAACTTCTTTGAAATAGTGTTGTTTCAACACTATGTCAAAGAGAGGAAAAATGTAAACACCTAAATCTAATTACATCACTAGGTAATCATATTTAGTCATCTCCTAGGACATTATTGATTAAATATTTATTATTTAATTAATTAATCATCAGCCCCTAGTTTATTTATTTATTTAATTAACTATAGTCCAATTGATAAAATCAAATGATAACCCAAAATCAATTTATCAATTAAATCCCTATTTTTCTATTAAATTGAATAAATCCTCAAATCTATACTCCCATTTTATTGAATAATTATTTAATAAAATATCTAAAAACCTAAAAGCCTTCCTAAACCCTATCCTAACCCCTAATCCAACCCATTCACCCTTACTAACCTCACTTACTCACCTAACTAACCCATCCTATCAAAGTTAAGCTACTTGCCCTCCTAACCTCCTTTCTAAGCTAATCCTAATCCCCCTCCTAAGAATGTACACAAATTTAAGCAAGGGCTAAGACTTGCTGACCCAAGCTAAAGTCAAAATATCCCTTACACCTCTTACACCTCCTTAAACATCTCTTACATCCCCCTTTATGACTCTTACAGAGAATTTATGGAACCCTTATCTCTTGAGCCTCCTTTGTTGACCATCCACCTTGCCTTCCCTTCATCCAATCACCCTCTGATATGTGTCAACTCCCTATTGGTGCTAAATAAGCATACTTCACATGCTCTCTTCTCCTTGCATCCTAGCCCTCCCTCATCATCTCATCATCTTTGCATCTTGACCATCCATCTCTCTACCCCTTGGCCTATAAATGAAACTCTCTCCCTTCACAAAATCATCCACCTTTTCATGCAATGTTATAATTCTATTTTGAGAGCCTAAAAACTACCAAAATACCATCATAATGCTAAAATACCTCCATTTTTGAAACCCTCATCCATGCACACACTTGGTAAAAACCCCCATCTATTGGAAGCTTGAGCACAATGTGAGCATACATCCCCTCTTATAAAGGACATAGCTTCATCATCATGAGAAACATTTGAGGAGTTTACCATTTTTGGTCTACTTTCCTCCATATTATTTTCTTTGGTCCTATCTTAAGTGTTAGCTTTTTTATTGTGGTAAAGCTTCCATTTAATAGTTAGTTTTCAATTTGCAATACTAAATTAGGTGATACACACATAAGGGTTAGATTCATATCAGACATGCAGGCAGAGCTATTGAGAGAGGAAGTAGGGATCAGGTCTACACTAATAGACATCCAAAACATGATCCTTATTATCATGGATATAATTCAGAAGCACATTTCTTATTCAAAAACTTTGATCCATGATAACATTTTTTCAATTGCAAATCATATGATTGAACTCTCAGCAGAAGTCCAAGTTGCAGTTCAAACCTGCAAAATTTTGCAAGAAAACTAGGATAAGATGTTAGCTCTTATTTTTAAGGTACATTCTAAATTTCTCTCTCATTTTAGTGTCTCTATATAAGTATGTTGTGTATAAATCTTAGGCATTATTGTCAAAAAGGGGGAGAGACATATGTACAAAATAAAATGGGGAGAGACTTGTGCATAATAATAAAGAGGGAGAAATTAAGAAGAATAAATATTTGTATATACACTCAGTATGATATTATGCCTGATATAATATGTACATTGTATGGGGGAGATATATACAATAGAGTTACAAAGAAAAATTTTGAAAAATCAAAAAAAATTAAATCAACATGACACTGTACATAAGTTTTGGCTAATAAGTGTTTTTGTCACTAATGCCAAAGGGGGAGATTGTTGGCATTAAGTTATGTTTATTATTAGTGACAACACTTATTAAAATTTTGAATGGCTACCAAGTTCATCATTCAGTTTCAGTGTTTGATGAGAAATTTAGTGGTTACCAAGTTTCATAGTTCATACAGAGCGTTCTAGTGGTTACCAAGTGAATACAGAAAGTACAAAGTCCAACAGTTCAGATCGAGTAATTTAGTTCTTACCAAGCAGTCAATGGTTACCAAGCTTCACAATGTCTACCAAGTTATCAGGTCTTGTGATGTGAAGCCAGTGTTAATTGAGTGATGGGATGAGTAGTGTTTATCGAGTGCAAGCAAGGTAAACATGGAATTCAATTTCTACCAAGTGACACTATATCTACCAAGTCTCCAGTGTTCACCAAGTTTGAAGCTACATTAAGTGATTAGTATGGATTGAGCCTCTACTTCTTTCGAATACATGATGATGCCGAGTAAAGTAGTGCATGTTGAGTATCAAAAATTCACCAAGTCAACTTTTAGAACCTGAGTTTCTACATTTGGGCCAACTCAGTAATATTGGCATTAACTTGTGTTTTGGCCGACCTTATAATTATAAGAATTGGGATGGTATATATGTAATGTATTGTATCATACTCAATTGTGTAAGAAGTTGTAATTTTTTGAGAAGAGTAAAAGTGAATGTGATGATAAGCATGTGAATGTAAATCAGCAGTAGAGTAAGGTATATAGCAAGGTCAAATCAAGAGCAGTCAAGTCAAATATATCACATAGAGGTGATCAGAATTTCAAGGATCTAATCAGCAATTTAGTTGTAAGTTAGTTCTACTATTTCATCCTAATAGGTTAATTAGATTCAAATCCTTTGACAAGGTACACTAATACATTTGGTACCAAATTGCAACGGCAGTGCCATTGCAATTTTTCCATCACAACCTTGTCATCATCGCAATTGTGATGGCCTACCATCACAATTGCAATGATAACAAGGTTGTGATGAAAAAAATGCAATGGCACTACTGTTGCAATTTGGTACCAAATGTATTAGTGCTAGACTTAATAGTATTTTTTTTAAATCTCTTAATTGAGTGCATACTTCATTGTATGTTTGTAAAACCTCTAACAAGGTGAACCTAGCAATCCTAATTTTTCCTAACAAGGTAGATCATCAGAAGTGATCATTGTAAGCTTTAACAGGCCAACTTTATACTACAGTATTGAAGTTTTGTGGATATCATCCCCACCCCAGTTTTATTTTCTATTTGGAAGGTTTTCAGGTCACCAAATATTGTGTTCAAGTGTGTTTTCAGTTTCTCATGCATGCAGTAGATTAGATCAATTAATAGTGAATTAATTATGTTATTATGTGTTGAATTATTTTAAAAATTTGAGGTTACTAATTCACCCCTCCCCTCTAAATAACCTAGCTAGTCTTGATTATTTCCAACAAGGTGTTCTTAGTACCTTGCTGACTATTATTTCATCATTAATTTTTGCTCTTGCAACTCTAATTGTTCTCACACTTTCTTTAATTATTTTACTGTATTGGATAATATTCTCACCTTATTTCATTTTCATTCAATCAAACTTTCCTCTCAAGCTTTTTACATTGGCTCTTTGAACATTTTTATCACCTCCATAGATACTTTGCAACGTTTCCCACATATCAAATATAGGAGGACAATCTTTGACCTCATCAAATTCAGAATATTTCAAAGAAAAAGCTATATCAATCATCATTATAGTGTAATCATTTGCCTCTTTCATCTACTCCATAGTCATAGATTTAGGTGGTGGCACATAGTTGTTTTCCAAGTAGAATAGACCAATATCACTAATACTTGATAGATGTAGCTTCATCAATTCTTTCCATGCTTAAAAGTTATCTCTGTTGAGCTTAGGAATCTCCCTTCTATAAAACATCTTGATCTTTAGCTTAGGTCCTTGAAACCTTTTCTACAAGCACCAAATTCTCTAATGCCAATTGTTGGAAATGTAATAGAGTAACTAAGAGGGGAGGGGTGAATTAGTTACCACAAAAATAATTCCTTGTCCATTAGATGTCAATACAAATTTTTACTAATCATGCAATGTTGTCTAGCTTGGTTAACACTAAAATATTATTGATATTAATTAAAAAATCAATATTATGATTATTAATTTGTTATAACCTTTAGTAACTTAGTTGTAGAAACTTAATCATAAAGAAAATAACACGAACACAGATGACACCAATATTTAATGTGGAAAAATAATTTGGGAAAATTGTCATGCAACTAGTTACAATATTTTTCACTATTTTGAAGTGAACTCTTTTACGATCCAACCCTTTTAAAGGTTACAAAACATAAGTTATTAAGTATGACCATGTTAGAGTATTTAGATCACCCTACTAGGAGTGGCCTAGTTAGAGGTCTTCAAACATGTCAATCTTGAAATGTTACCTTGTTAAAGGATTTACAAAATGATTGTTAAGTCAACTCTATTAAGAGATTTCTTTTCTACTATAATGGTTAGAAAGTAATAGTAATTTGACCTGATTGAAGAAGTGACTAATATTGCAATTTTAGATCTCTATTCTAACTTGACTTCTAGATCCTTCCTGATCAAATGTTATTTGTATCTTATCTTCAACACTTTCTTACTCCACCTTTTCCTTCACTCACATATCCATCTTATTTCATATTCCACTTGTACATTTTATCCTCACAACTTGACTTTTCTTATATATCATAATTTAGGATAATTGAGTTTGAATAACCTTCCAAAATAATAGTAAACATCCAAATAGTTAACCTCAATAAATTAAATGTTTGACAAATGTATTATGTTGTCACTCGGTCAATACTAGGATTGAACACTTGGTCAATACAAAAAGTCCTTTGATGCCCACCCACTTAGTCAATATTCCTAGTCCTTTGATGCTCCACCATTTAGTCAATACTACAACCAGGAATCCCTTCATTAACCAACTTCTCAATTAATAATAGAAAAGTCTTCTTTACCTAACTGCTTGATTAATACTGATATGTACAAGGTTAATATTATAATCTCTACATTGCTTGGTTAATACTCACTTTTTTTAACATCAATGACAACATACAATTGAGGAATTGTTTCCAATAGTTATGCACACAAAGATAAAGCACATTGTTATCAAGTATCATTACTTGAGATAGCTAGTTGAAGACAAAGAAGTGAAATTAAAATATGTGAATGCTAAAAAAAAAAAATTGCTGATATATTAACTAAATTTTTACCTAAAGATGCTCATGAATATCTTAGAGGTAAATTAGGGGTGATTCCCCTAGATAAAGCTACTTAAGAAAAAGTGAAGCATTGCATCAAATATATTGATCAAACTCTTACAAATTGATGTAAAAAATCCTACTTTAGGATTTGCCTAAGGTAGTAGTAAATAAGAAGGATAGAAATCAGTCATATAGAGATGATAGATGATGTTGAATTTAGAACTGACATTAAAGTATCGACATGAGAAAGATGCATGAGATAAAGTTGAAAGTACATTTGGAATTCCTATCAAAGAAGGAGAGATTATCTAGATAGACACCAAGAGGGAGAGATTACCTAAGTTACCATAAAGAGAGAGAGAGAGAGAGAGAGAGAGAGAGAGAGAGAGAGAGAGAGAGAGAGAGAGAGAGAGAGAGAGAGATCATGAAGGAGAGATTATTCAGCATAGGAATATCAAAATGATAGAGGGAGATAACAAAAGCTCACAGAGATATCTATGTAAGGGGAAGTGATTTCTTAGAGGGAATTCATAAGACTATTGGTGTTGCCAGGAT
Source organism: Cupressus sempervirens (assembly GCA_028749045.1). Lineage (NCBI taxonomy): Eukaryota > Viridiplantae > Streptophyta > Pinopsida > Cupressales > Cupressaceae > Cupressus > Cupressus sempervirens. The sequence goes on along the minus strand of CM053791.1, from coordinate 808,750,619 downwards.
CATAATGAAACTAAGGATATTAATGTATATCTAATATATTGAGGGTGTTTCTCAAAGATAGTAATTTTTTTGGATTTATGGTAACTTGAAGTATTCTATAAATAGATTAGAGGTTTTTTCATCAATACCAAAGAGGGAGATTGTTGGAAACTACAATGAAAACAATTTTTATGTTTTCGTTGATATCAAACCAATTGGTGAGATAGTTTTCTATCTAATCTAAATGGCATATCTAGCGAAGTTATGAAGAGAAAACTACAAATGGAAATTTGATTAGTTTGACTTTGACAAGATATATTGATATTTTAAATCATGTTACAAGTGCAGAAGAAAGTAATGTTCAAGTCTTCAAAGTGTGAACAAATATAGATCAAATGCATTGGCTTGACCAAGCAACACAGCAGAAGACTAAATAATTTTGTAATACATGTTGAGTGATCCTAGTGTCAAGTGAGCCACAGTAAGTGTCAATAAAAATTAGTATTGACCAAGAAAAAATATCAACCAAGTGATAGAACATGTGCCAAGAAAGAATTTTAGTGATGACTGTGTAACCTAGTGATGACTTATTGTTAGAACATAGTGTTGGCTAAGGAACGGCATTTTAACTGTTTATGATAAATCGTAATTTCCAGCCGACTAAGTTGATTTCTTAGAATATGGAAAGCATGTTGAACATAAGGATCACTAAGTTGGATCATTTAATTCTAGGAGAGGATTAGGTAAATGGCCTAAGAGATGGATTCCAAGAGAAGTTTCTAGAAAAGAAGAGCAAAATAAAATGGTGATCAGATACATTGTATTTGATGAATTTGATCATGAACCTTAAGATCTATGGTATTGATTAAGAAAAAAAAGATTAGAATTTCCTATTTAAGGAGGCACAAAGGAAAACTTATAGAGATTCTATGTGTGTGCCTATATGCAGATGCTTGCAAAGTTGAAGCAGTGATTGATGGTATTGACTAGTGAATCTAAGAAGAAGGTTGAGAAGAGTTGAGAAGAGAAGAAGTGTGATTTATTGAAGGGTTTCCAAGTGAATTAGAGATTAAGATAACAATGGAGGCTAGACAATGAATTAGTACATGAGAGTTGAATAGAGATCTATACATGCAAAGTGAGTTGTACTTAATATATCAAAACCCTGTTGTGACTTTCTAACCATTGTAAATAGTATTTGAAATCCTTTAATCAGGGCTGACCTAATAGTCATATGTAAATCATTTAATAGGGTCACATTCTAATGGAATATTCTAAAGTCCTCAAAAAATCTCACTCCTAACAAGGTCATTAAATCCTTTAACAAGGTCACATTTAAGAGTTTGTTTTGTAACCTTTAATAGGGTTGGCTCCTAATAGAGCTCACTTCAAAAGAGTGAAAATTAGTAACATGTTGCTAGTGATTTTTCCCAAATTGGGTTTCCATTTAAAATCCTAGTGTCAAACTTGTGTGGATGTTATTATGGTGTGTTACTAATTAATGTTTACATTTTACAAGTTTTTTATTTTACAACAGTGAACTAGCTAATGTTACTAAAATTGTATAGTAGAGACTAAGAAATGAAATGATAAGATTTGAAGTTATTTAAGTGTTTGTTGTTCAATTGGTACATGTGGACCTTGGATAACTAATTCACCCCTACTCTTGGCTATTCTAAATATTCTAACAAACTTCATCTTCTGGCTATGTTCACTTCATGTGACAAATATGTTTCTATAAATGATAACATCAAAATGTCTAACCTAGGCAAATTGTCAACAAATACATCCTTTGTTGGGCTAACCTCTAGTTCATCTTCAATCATAATTGTATTAGTCTGACCTTCACTTTTTTGAATAGTATCATCATAGATGTCCTCTTTATTATCCAACTCTACATTTTCAAGTTCATCTTTCTCATCCTTGTCTTTCTTCTCTTCATCTAGCATTAGTCCATATATTTTCTTCCATATAAATTTAATTTACTCAATTGATATAAAATTACTCACATATCTACTTCCAATGTCAATGGCACACACTGATATCTTCTTAGAATCACTTAGCCATGCACAAAAATTGCTTACGTTTAATTTTCTCTTCACATCTCAAATGAAAAGTGATCAAAATGAATGTAAAAATTCTCTATATAGGTTGAAAATGTGATTTTAGGGCCTCATTAATGTTTCATACAAAGAGTGGGTGCATCATAAGCTATCTTGGCCACTACTGTGAAACTTGGCAATAACACTTCTCAATTTTCTAAGCCTATTAACAATTTCCAATCTCCAATACTAACACTCAGCCATTACTGACTTTGCAACTTGGCACCAAAATACATTCACTCGATTGATATTACTAGTTCTTCTTCATACTATAAATTTTTCCTTATGCATCTAATCTTATACTCATTTGGGCTTTTATGCTTTCAGTCTTAGGAGATGATGTATAATTTGACAATTTCAAATACAATTCCATAATTACTTCTTTATCTTATTTTATGATGTTGGAATCACCTCATCCATTAGATTGGGTAATCACAACTACTTCATTTAACCTATTGCTTCCTTTAGATTTCTTCTTCTAAGTTTGATCCATTTTGCTTCTAACTTCTTCAACACAAACTTTTGATTTTCCTTTGTTCTCTTCATCATTGGGTGCTAGAGCTTGGTTCCTACAATCTCTACTTAGATGACCAACCTTTTAACATTGAAAGCATACCATATAAATTTTCTTCAAATTTCCATATCTACCTCTGAAATGTGTTCTTTCATCATTTTATGGAATATGTTTATTCCTTCCACTTAATTGACAAGTGACACAATTATTGTAATCCCAATTTATTGCAATACCTTTCCTAGTTGTATTTCCTTATCCTTTAGGTGGCATACTATATTTTGCATTAGATATGAAATCTTGTGCCTTGTGACCAAATTTTTGACATGTGTAGAAATAACCTTCAAAACTAGATATAACTAGTGTCTTACTAATTTTTGATCTACACTCATATTCTTTGTGTCCATACTTGTTGCAATTAAAGAAATAACCATCAAATTTTTTTTTAGGATTGGACTTACTATTTTTTCTCTTACAAAAATTTTTTGTATGACCTAGTTTTTTATAGTGATAGCACATAGGCTTCTTGCTCTTTGGTTTCCCATTCCTTTGTTCTCCATGCTTTGACAAGTCACCTTTCTTGGCAAATGATGTGAAGTCAATATAACCTAATCCAGTAGTATCATGAGGTCTTCTTTGTACTTTCGACTATTCAACAAGTTTTCTCATGGCCTCTTCAGATCTCTTCATTCTCTCATTGACTTATTTTTTAGATCTCAATTCATTTTTCAAATGATTATTTTATGATCTCATATTTTCAATCTCTTCGACCATACTAGAAATTTCATGGTTGAAACTTAATAATTGATTGACTATGACAAGTTGATTGTGTGTTAGCCTTTGTACTTCAATGACCTTTTCATTATTCCTTGTAGGCATTTAACTCTTATCTTCATTAGCCACTACTTTATCATCTTCAACTTTTCTCTTTTGTTCCATGACTTTACATAGTCTCATTAAATGCATTTCATGTTCTCTCTTTAGTTCCCTTACTTATTTATTCAGATTGTTTTTCTTTTCAAATAGATTTGTTATTGTTACATCAAATTCACTAGATCTTCCTTCATCACATAAGTCTTCAATGATTTCTTCCTGGTAGTGTGTATCATTTTTTAATCTCATATTTATTTTAACATATGAATGACAATATACTTAAGTCATTTACTTAGTTCATGTCAAACAAGTAATATATTTTTGAGCATAAGTTAACAGATAGTATATGCCAAGCAATAGATATTTAGTATGAGCCAAGTAACTAGTAAGTGTTGACTCACTCAAGTGTCAAGAAGATAGTATGTGTTGAGTTATTCAGATGTCAAGTGAACAATGGATGCCAAGCTACTCAAAGGCTAAGTTATACCATTGAAGTTACAATTGATGTTGAGCATTAGGGACTTCAAGTGTCAAGTTATAGAGTTTTGACATAGTTAAATCTCTTAATAGAGTAGTCCTAACATGCTATTGTAAATCCTTTAATAGGGTTCTTACTTCATTGTAAATCAAAGTCCTCTTACTAGTAACACTTCTAATAGGGTGTTAAAATCCTTTAACAAGGTAAGGTCTAACAATCTTGTAAGCCTTTAACAGGGAAAACCTTTCACAAGGTAGATTATGTTTCATGATCAAAACATTGTAATCTTTATTAAGTACACTTTATTACTATAGTAGTGAAGATTTGTTGGTGTCATCCCCACCCTAGTTTTACCTTCTCCTTGGAGGGTTTTTGAGTAACCAAATATCTTATTTCATATATGTGATTGAATGTTTTACTTTCATGCTATGGATGTATATGCTTAATTTGGTATTTCAATTTATATGCATAGATTATGAGATGGATGTGTGGTGAATGGTTTTAAGGTTGAAATTTTTAAGTGTTGATTCACCCCCCTCCCCCACCTTAGAGTTTACTTCCCTATTGTATTTCCACCAATTGGTATTAGAACTTAGTTCTTTGGAAAGTAAAGCTTTGTAGCTTTGAGGAAAAATCTTGGAAATGGAATTCTACAAGTTGGGAAAGACTATTGAGAACCAAACAATTGAAATACACCTTGCCCTACATTAGTTGAATGAAGCAAGAGATGAGTTAAAGAGATCATTGAAAAGAAGGAAGTATCTATTAAAGAGAATGATATAGAATACCAAGAAATTGACACTACTGAATTGTTTGAAGATAGAATAACCAATGAATTTGATATAGTAGTTGCGGATCTAATGGAAAAGAATGGAACCCTAACTAAAGAGGTCAAAAATCTCAAAAGACAATGAGAAATCCAATAAATATTGCTTTGTGAAGTGGCTAAGTAGAAAAAGAAATTTGAAGAAGACAAAGTCATGATTGAAGATGACAAAAGAATTTTGATCAATAGATTGGAAGAGAAAATTTGAAAGGTCAGTAGGATTACTAACATGTAATTGGAAAATTTGAGTCAAATGATGATTGCAAATCATGAATTGAATGTAAAGGATATTGAGATCACCACATTGAAGTTTTAGAATGAAAATTTGAGAAATCATCTAAAAAGAGAAAAAAGAGTTTGCTAAAAGTTTCAAAAACCTAGTGAAGCAATCAAGTACTTTAAACAATTGATGAGATCCCCTAGATCCAATAGTGACACTTATGGATTGGGTTACACTAGTACTGAAGAAGGAGAATCATCCAAAAGTGGTGAAGAAAGAAGTAACCAAGGTAAGGACTCCAAACCTACTTTTAATTATGATAAGATAGGCCATACCACTAATGTTTTATAGGAGAAAGACTGTAAATCAAAATCCTAAGTAAAAGTTCATGGGTCATTGCCACAAATGCAACAAATAAGGAAATCGGGCACATGAATGCAGAACCAAGACCATAAGCACACAAATATTTGAAGGATACTATTATAACTATTATAAGTATGGACATAGAGCATATGAGTGTACATCCAAGCCCAAATAGTTATCAAACAAATAGACAAAGGTAAAGCACAATGACAACTCTTATAATTGGGATTATAATACTAGGTATAGTTGTCACTATTGTCAAGAGTATGGACATATTGCTGAAAATTGCATAATAACACATTTTAGAAGTGACAACAAAAGATGGTTGAGTCAAACTACATATTTTAGTTATTTGAAGATGGGTCACATAGGCAAGAATCGTCCAATAAGGTCAAAGGCACCAAAAAATGAGTTTAATAAAGGTAAAGGAAAGGTGGATGTTGAGAATTTTAGAGATAAGATGAACAAGACATGGAAGATAAAGGAAGATTGCATTACATCAAGTTCAGATGGGATCACTTCACCCAATGGGTCAGGTGTGTTGCCCCACTTTTCACCATGTATCCATTTTGTAAAAGTGGAAATTTTTGTGTCTTAGTTTGGTCTAGGTATGTCTGGGTCTAGTTTTTCCCCTTAGGTGAAAAGAGTCTTCATTGGATTTTTCATCTTTCCCTTCTCCCACATTTTATGGCCGGGTGGGTTTTCCTTGATGTCGTGAGTCCATGGGTAGCTTGGTACCTAATTCAATGGGGATTCTTGCAATTCACAAAATTGAACTTGTTCATGGCTAAACATGTTTTATTTCCATGAAAGAATGAAGTTTGTAGAAAATTGAGCATTGCCTTCTCCTTGGCAGTTTTTCAACCCATGAAGGTGATTCCCTACAAAGATTAACAAATGAGGCTTACAGATTGAGGTAAGAAGATAATGAGTTGTTTTATGGAAATTTCCTATCTTCATTACAATTTTTTGCCTTGGGAAATATTTGGGATTCATCATGATTCTCATAATCATCTTAAGCAAAAAACCCAAAAATAACTTCTCCTTGGTGTGCTTTTGACCCATGAAGTCTATTTTCTACCAAAGGTAAGTGTGAAGGAAAGAGATAAGGAAGTGGGGCCCCCTTTGACTTTCATAGTCCTTTCAAGATTTTTTGAATCTAGAGGAAATGTTAACTCAAAAGATAAAGTGTAAATAAAGCCTAGGCTAAAAAAAAATTTGTTTTCTCCTTACTGGGTTTTCAACCCATGAGGGTGATTTTCTACACTCATAAAGAAATCAAATTTGTAAGGAGATTGGGCTCATGAATTACACACAAGACATCTTAAGATGATGATGGAAACAATCTAACCAATGTTGGAAAAGTATACTAAGCAGAATCCAGCTAGGCGGATATTTCCTTATGGAGTACTCTATTCTTAATTCTCTAAAACTGAATGGAAAATGGAAAATTAAGTATGAAAGAAAGGAAAGTTACCATTGGTCCAATAGAAATAGTGAAAAGACACCAAAATTTCCATTAGAAGCTCTCACATTTACTGATTCAATGTATTTATCCATTAATTCATTTGTGTGGCGCAGATCCTAAAGATTAATGGATGAATTAGGATTCCTTTATAGAGGGAAACATAATAGTTTTTCAAACTACTGCTCTTTCTTGAACTATTATGATGTTAAATTTCACAATGCTTTCAAATATCCTATGTTTGTGAATTCAATTCCATGTGCCTCATCTAAATTCAAAGTTTCAATTTACTTCATTCTCAAATAGAATGGCAACCAGATTTGTAGGGTTTGATGGGCTAAATGGGATCAAGTCCATATTGTAGAACTTCAAAGATACTTCACTCTACTTTTATGATATGAAAGATTTCCAAGGAGGCTAAGGTCAGAGCTGATTAATCCTATAACTAAGAAGCTTCGAGGAAGTGGACTAGTGGAGGTAACTAGTTTCCCAGTGGTAGTCCAAGCTCCAAAATTGATTAATGAATGCATAAACCACTACAATATAGATACCAAACAAATTATGCTACCTAATCATACAGTACTAATCTCCATTGATAGCCAAACTATGGTGAATTTCCTCTAAGTCCTAGAATGAGAGGAGTTTTTAGAATTAATAGTAGGAGGAGAAGTCTCTAAGTTCTTTGCAAAAAAGATGGTGTGGAGGAAAGAAATTATGAAATCCTGGTTCCAAAAGCCATAGGGTGCCAAGAGTAAGGTTCCCAAAACTCTATTTGGTACTAATCTCAAGCTTGAGATTGTATACATTCTAGTTCTCCTACACAGATTGAAAGGTGAGGTAAAGGCTCTAAATTTTGTTGAACAGTGTTTATTTTTTATACAAGTTATTTGATTAGATACGTAGTATATTGATTGGGCCCATGTGGTAAGTGAGCATCTATCCAGAGCTCTTAGCACCGCAAAGTTTTACAACACCTTTTATATGTCTTCATTTCTAATTTATATGCTAGCATCTCTACATTTGTGGTTGGGCCTTCCAAGAATAAAAAACTTTCCTGATGATGTGAAATGTTATGAGTTCTATCCAAGTTTACAATTGCAAAATAGTTATGTAGAATATGTTAAAGTTAATGATACGTTTACAATGAGAATTTGTAGGGAACTCCAAGGATGCCTAGAGAGGAGATTTAGCCTAGAGGCAATGATGGCTATTAGTCAATTTAGGAACAATTTTAACCAATTCTCATCTTTCTCATATTTGCATCTTGTAACTTTCAATGGATTTCCCTTTAAGTTTCCTAGGTATCCAAGTGACATGATCGTGCTATTAGAGATCATGAGGTAGGAAACCTAGGTGAATGTGCTAAGTGGAAGCTTGAAGAAGAAAGGGTATTAATTCCCTATGAAAGTCAGAGCTTAAAGTTGTGAGTCCCACTATAATGCAAAGAATATGCTCAAAGTGTTCGAGATGAAATACAAATTGGAGCTGTATTAGGTTGTGAGACCTATGTTTGATCTGAATAGATATGCAAGGGATGTGTTGCAGATTGGGATTATGATCAAACACATTACCATTATTGAAGATTATTGGGTAGATTGTAAAGATGAATTGAAAAGCCAAGATCATGCTTTCGCCAAGCTTACAATGGAGAAAATTAAAACAAATGGTATCAATTTCAATGTTGAAGGATTGGAGGATGATGGAAAAAATATGTATAGCAATAAATATTTAACTAAGATAAGGAGCACTCCTATCAGTTCAAAGCCTTATGAGGATGTTGAGGAAGATTTAGATGTTATGATGGCCAAAATCATGAAAATAACTAGGAAGTGGGTTGAATGGAAAACCAAAAGAAGTTGAAGTAAAGGTACAACCACTCAAGCTTCTCTAGCAACTGCAACACCTTCTTCATCCCAAATTACAACACTAGGTGTAAAAATAGCTACTACTCAAGGACCAACTCAACCTTTAGGAGGAGGTGATCAACCTCTAGACAAGAGCATTCCCATAGCTAAGACTTGTCATGATGGCTCTCTCCTAGTTATTGGAACCCAAACTAGTACTGAAGAGAAGAATATAGAGGAGCCAAAGGATAGTGCTACCACTCTAATTCCATCTCCTCGTGTCACACCAATTCCATATCCTCATGTTTCTCTGGTTCCATCCCCTATGTTACTCCAATTCTCTCTCCTCATCATAGCCCAGTCCTGCCAATAAGTGCCACACTTCTGCAACCAAGTGGCTCCCAAATATAGATAGAAGATTTAGGAGATGGAAAGAGCAATAGTAGTGAATCTAATAAGTCTAATGAGGCAACGAAGAAAACTCCAAAGGTAGATAAAGGCCATAGCTCTTCCAAGTTTATTTCTCAAGATCTGAAGAATCCCTTCTCTCCAACTATAGTGATAATCACTCTAGCTAAGAAGAAGATATTTAGTATAGAATCAATTGGGATGGCCTCCAAAGTGATAGGCACTAATTCTTGGTTGGAGGATACTCTAGAAAGAAAGAGGAAAAGGAAAGATAAAAGCACTTCTGCCAAAGACACTATATCCCTTGCAATTCATTTTGGATCTACGTTAACCAAGGTAAAGAAACAAAAAACTTTATTTATACTTGGGAAAGATCTAGAAACAAGGCACTTGACAATGGAGATAGCCAAGCCCAACAAAGAAGGAAGAATTGAAGACATGACTACTGATGATTTTACTCTGCACTCAGTGGACCTTGGAGAGGCTAGGGATGATACCAAGGTTGGCTTGTGGAAGTCAACCAATGAGGCGATTGAGGGACAATTAGAAAGTCTAAAGTTGTCAAAGACTAGAATGAAGGTTGAGATAGAAGAGTTGAATAGCTTCATCAGATAGTTGGTTACTCCATTGGCAAATATATCTAGAGTATCAATAACTAAAAATCCTACTGTTATTGAGGTTTAGGCCCTCATCTCTCAACTTTAGGAAGATAGGCACTTTAGCCAAATTGGTAAGGAATGGATTGGGAAGCTCAAATTAGAAGGAGTTTCTATTATAAAACAAATTGGTAATGTTATCCTAAGATTGGCAATAGAGAAGGATAACATCTTATCAAATAGCAATACTCTAGCCAGAGAAAGGATGAAGTGTGATGATTGTGTCTCTCTTCTGAAGATGATCATTTAGATGAAGGCAAAGGAATTTATTGAAGCAAAAATCTTGCCAAAAGGAGATGAACCTCTATTCAAATGGCTTTAGAGCATGCAGTTTATGATAGAAATGATCCTATCAATAGAAAAAGGACTTAAGGAAATAGAGGATGAAGTGAAGAAGACCCAAGATAGAGGATTTGAACTCATGAAGGGGCTACATACAGATTCACAAACTAGTGGCCAAGGAAAAACACTCATAGGGATAAATTTCATGAAGGAGAACTTCTCCAAATTCTTGGATAGTTTGTCTGGTGTGTCTTCTAATAGTCAAAATAGAGTTACAAAACTCCAGACACTCAACAGATGCATACACATGGCCATGGAGGAGCTACCAAATCAATTAAATGTTGTGAAGGAGTTGGCCAAAGAACATTCCAAATGGCTCTTGAGATACACCAATATACACATGCCTAAGCATGAAGAACTAATCCCAATTATTGTTGTCACTAAGGCCTATAGAGAAAAAGCAGAAAAGGGGAAGAAATCAAAGTGATTCACATTTTGCCCCATTTTTTCTTTCATATGTAATTATTTTAATATGACAAACTAGTGTGTTGCCATCTATCATTTTTTAGAAGATGAACCAATTCTACTTCTATTGTAACAGTCATCTCAAAATCATATATGTATGAAATTGAAAGATTAATGAAAGGTCAAAAAAAATTTGGTGTGAAGTACTTGATGTTGCAGAGACAATTGAATGGTATTTTAGTATCAATTATTTTCTATTCCATTTCTATTAGTTATAGTTTTATGCTTTCTCTTTTGTCTATATTGAAGCAAGGAAAGAACAAAGTTTTGCTTCTCTATTTCAAAGTAGCAAACGGATGTGATAAGTAGTGCCAAAGCATGTTCAAAGAGAGATCCTTCAAGAATTTTTCCATTTAAGCTAACTATATTTTAGATCCAAATTAACTAAGATTAGTATTAATAATCATACTATTAAGCTTTATGAGTTCATAAGATGTGTAGGTTCATAGACTTAATCAATTCTTCAAAAATCCTTCTTTCCTGAGTTAGATTTTGTTTAGGTCTGGCTTGGTTTACCTCTTCTGTTATTGGGTCAAGAACATACCCCCATTTTAGAAATAAAATACACCATTTTAGAAATAAAATACACCATTTTAGTTTTAGAAATAAAATACAATTTGTTGCAAATCTACCATAGGGAGTTGTACCTATCAATTTAGAGGAAATCCAGTCTACTCATAAGTGGCTTTTCAACTATTTGTAATCAGACATTGTTCCTAATTTGGGCATTCAAGAGTCATAATCAAAGAAGAACAAATATATTTACCAACAAGGTGATCACACCACCTCGAGTTAAGCAATCAAGAGGTATGTGTGGGACTAATATTTAAAATATTTACTATACATCAATTCCAGGGAATTAGTTCTAAAAATAGTATATTTGCATGAAGATCATGCAAAGTGTTGTTAAGAATCTAGAAGAAATTTATAAGTTTTGTCAGGTTTCATGTTACTCCCAACCATGAAAAGTTTCACTATGCTTGTCAAGTGAAATGTTAGTTTATGTCAAGCTATCACAAGGTGATAGTGTTTACCAAGCCTGTAATGGTTGCCAAGCATAAAGGAAACTTCATGGAAGTTGAGTGATCAAAATCTCTATTGAAGCTGAGCTTACAATTGTGTAAGAACTTAGCATTAAATGCAAGGTTTTAAGGTCTATATGATCAATTTCTACATTTGACATCATTTGAATTTGAAGGAGAGCATCAAGAGAAAAAGGTGAATTAAAGAAATCATTCATAGCATTTGCAAGTAGGATTCAACATTTGATTGACACCATCACGGTGATTGTCAAAGGCATTTATTGTGTGCCAAGCTACATAGTTTAAATTTTTGCAAAACCTAGTTTACACAATGGCATCTAGTTCTTTAGCCCCTAAGATTAAAGAGGGTAAAGAAGCTTTGAATGTGTAATTGGTAAGCAATGAGATCAGTTAACCTAATTTTAGATCCATTCCCAATATTGCTTACAAGCAAGATCCATCCAATGCATTGTTGATAAAACCACCTTGAGTTTTGATGATTCAAGACATAAGATGTTTCTACACATGCAAGATGGGTAGCATAGGTGACATTGATATTAGAAAAACCTATGGGAAATTATGTGAAAATAGAGTGTTGAAAGAAGAATTCCACATTGTAGAGAGGGAAGGGTTAACTCGTGCCCTAGATTTCCCAAATGTCTTCAAAGACTGAATGGATTAAGATAGTTTTGAGTAGAATTCATGATAATTCTATATGGTTGGATAATGGACCAGTGAAAATCACAAAGAAAATTGTACACAGAGCAACTAGCATCCAACACTTGATTGACCTAAAACCATGAGGAGTGAATCTAAAGAGGTCATTGAGAAAAATATAGGGGTAGTGTGGAACAAATGAGGCATGAAACTTGATACAATCTCAAATCCCCTAATTGCTTTTTCAGTGAGGATTATAGCACATAAATTCTATCAATCCAACAGGCTCAACAATGTACCATGTATTATTGTTGACATGGGCTATAATATTGTTAAGAAGGATCATACATATGAGCTTGCTGAGTTTTAGATGCAACAACTATTAGAAAATGTGGGAGCTATAAGGAAGACCAAATGTGCACAATGTAAATTTGGTTCAATTCTTGTATGTATATTCTTTTATGTACAAAATGCATTACCTACTTTTAGTAAAGTTGCATGGAAAACTAATATATCTATTGCAATGTAGATAGGTAAATTTATTAAGCAACTTGGAAACAACTTTGAGTCAGTTATGACCAGCTACTTTGAAGATTTCAAGCAGTCAATGAAGGAAAGACTGAGGATACTAGTTTCACTAGTTAACAAACATTTCAATGATGTTTTCTTTTTAGTTGACATTGATTTTACATATGTTCAAGCTATAGTTCCAAGGGTAAGGTGGCTAAGGCCACTAGGCTATTAAAAAAAAAGGGATAAGGCCTCTACAGCAATCACAGCATTACTTGTAGAATATTTAGATGTTAAGGCTACTACCTTTGGGAATTATGATGTGGCAAAATCTAAGATAATAATGGATTTGAAGGTTGCCACAAACATAAGGAAGAAGAATAAGATTTTGAAGAAACTATTTTAGAAATTTGGTGAAGGAGAAAATGAAGAAGAAGAAGAAGATATACCTACTCAAGCACCAGTAGCCTTAACTCAAGGTCAAGGAGAAGATCAAGAAAAAGAGATAGAAATTGAAGAAGAAACTAGTGAAGCATCTATGAAAAAGAAGAGGAAAGCTAAGACCCCAGAAGTGAGAAAATCAAGGAAGGTTGCAAAACCTAAGCCCATAGTTCCCTCTACTAGAGCAAGCACAAGGGCTACTACCAAAAAGGCTCTAGAAGAAGATAAACCAAAAGAGAAGAGGGCTAGATCAGCTAGCAAGGAAGAGGATCCTGAGAAGAGATAGAGAAGAAAATGCATAGCTCTAGCTAAATCTGATGAAGAGAAGACTGAATCTGATGACAATAGCTAATTTCAAGTGGTAAGTCACCATTATTCTTTAGGTTTAGACAATATATGTGAAGATATAAGGAAAAATGTTTATTTATCTAGTCTTTCACATATTGAGTTTGGAAAACTTGGAAAATTTGAGATGAACTAAGTGGAGAAGTCAATATATGTCATGATGGAAACATTCAAACAAACTCCAATAAAGATTTCCAACTCTCTACTAAAGGAATTATCTAATAGAGTTGAGAAAAAGTGGTAGTATAGTCTTAATATAGAAAGACAAATCAGAGAGACTATACTTGCACAAGTGATGCTAGGATTGGATAGGGTGACAATGTCTAAGTCACTAAAGAAGCATGTAGGGAAATTTGCACCAAAATATAAGGTATTTTGCATACTGTAGAATGATATTGAGGATGTTGTACAAAAGACCACTAAATTATGGAAATCATTATATGGTTTGACAGCATCTAAGGCAATTGAGTAGGCACCTATTGAGGTAGATAAGGACAAACATGAACACCAACAAGTAACTAAGGTTACTGCAGTTGACACTAAGATAGTTCCACAAGAGGAAGGCATTGAGACATAAGAAGAAATACAGGCATCAACTAAGGATGAGAAGCAAACACAATAGACTGTAACAAATACACTAGTGTCAAGCTCTAGTCCTCCACATGAGGTGAATAAAGAAAGTGATACTATAAAGATAAAGGATGTTTGAAAAACTATCACTCAAAACATCAATCCCCTTATAGAGGAAGACTTGAAAAAGATACTGGTAGAATCCATTACCTAGGGTAAACTAATCAACATCCAGTCAATCCTAACTCCAAATATGGAGATATTGCACAAGGAACTAGCCTTTTCTAAAACACTCATGATGAAATATTTGCATCTTTCTACTCATGAAGGCTTAGTTCACCTTTTTTTTGAACTATCAATCCAAATCAAGTCATTGAAGCTAGCTTGTGACAATTGGGATGCCACTCTAAAAATAATGCTTGAGGTCTTGTTGGTAAACAGATTTGTCATAGTAGAATATGCCCAATGGAGTGTGTGGCAAACCATTCACAACAGTTGGATAGGCCTTTGATATCTGGTCTTCCTCTACATTTAGAGGGGCAGCTCCCTCGTAAGATAAAATATGTGATTTTTCAATAAAGATAAAGAACTTAGAGAATAGGAAGGAAAATGATGGAGGACACAACCCAACAACAGAATAGACACAATAGAAAGGGGGAATTATATTAACTGAGAAAATAAGTTGGTACAAATAGTGCAAAGAAAATAAACTTCAAAACATGCCCTACGGGCTTACAATAGCATAAATCTGGAGAATATTTCTCCTTTTAGCACCTCCTCTCAAGCTCCAATCCGAACTGCCTTTTACAATGCCAAAAATCTCCTTAAATAGACCCCGAAGGGTTAAGGACTAGGAGTACATTCCAAAAAGTGCTAGTAGGCATCCACCGAAAAAATAGAAGGTTCCAGAAGCCGCGTTAGAAGTTGGTGCAAATCTAGAAGAATCCGGAAACGGTAGCCGAACTTTCGGGAGGCATAACTTTTGAACCATAGCTCCGATTGATGAATCGTTTACATTTTCAGAAAGCTCTCAAAGTGCTCTATAGCCCTGTGGACAGCTTTGCTTGTCCCCCATTTTTTGACCCTTTTAGAGGTCATTTAATGCCCCAAACCTGACTTTGAAGCATTCTTAAGAGGTCTCCAAAACTCGAAAAACTGCAATAACTTTCAAACCGTGGGGCCTTTTGACCTGATTCTTTTTCTAGAATGCTCTAAATCTCAATTACATTCATCTGGCCAAGTCACATCTTCTAGGTCACCAAAATGATGGCCAAATTGCATGCTCCTATTTTTTCGAGATTTTCAAATGCACTGATAGTTGAACTATGAGAGTTGGAACCTTTATTTGAGCCAAATGGGTATCTAAAAATGTAAAGACATGAAACAGAAACTATTTCTAAGTACATTTTTTTGGGTGACACAGGATTGCCCTTATACCTCTGGATGCTCCTGCATCAGACACCCAGGGTAGATTGAAAAGTGACCCTGTCACTTTATGGATGGTAGAGGAAATCCCAAATGGGAAACCTCGGCTGTTGAAATCCAAGTTGAGTCCTCAATCGGTCGTCCTTTCCATTTGACCAAATACTCTTCATACTGCCTGTTTCTGGTACTCCTACCCACACGATGATCTAGAATGTCTTCTATCTCCTCCTTCTTAGAAGCAGGAATTGGACATGGCTCTAAAACCAGCTCTTCATTTGCACCATCATCATGATACTCTGTTAAATCTGTAATGTTGAAAATGGGAGAAATGTGAATACCATCTGGCAGCTCCACCTCATATGCATTTCCTGAGTTATGTTTCTTCAAAATTTTGCAGGGGCCAAATTTCTTCATTTTCAGCTTGTTGTAAGTACCCACTAGAAATCTTTCTTTTTGTAAGTGCACCATGACTAAATCCCCTACTTGGAATTCCTTATGTCTTCTCCTTGCATCAGCCCTAGCTTTATACTCTTGATTCATCTTGATAATGTGTGCTTGAACCTCCTCATGTAGATGCTTGATGTGTTCAGCAAATTCCTCAGCTTCAGCACTTGTTCTCTCCCCTTGTTCTATCTTCCTCAATTCTGGTGCAGTCCTTGGGCTATTTCCATATACAATTTGAAATGGTGATTTTCCAGTACTCCTATTTACAGAGTTATTATAAGAAAACTCTGCCTATGGTAGAATCAAATCCCATCCCTTGGGCTTATCTCCAACTAAACATCTCAGCAAATTGCCCAGACTTCTATTTACCACTTCTGTTTGGCCATCAGTCTGTGGGTGATGCGTGGAACTGAATTTCAAGTCTGTTCTCAACTTCTTCCACAATGTCCTCCAGAAATACCCCACAAATTTAGTATCTCGGTCAGAAACTATACTCCTTGGAAGACCATGTAGTCTTGCCACCTCTTTGAAAAACAAGTCTACAATATGGACAGCATCATGAGTTTTGTGGCATGGAATGAAATGTGCCATTTTGGAGAACCTATCAACCACCATGAATACTGAGTCATTACCCCTTTGTGTCCTTGGCAATCCAAGAACAAAATCCATACTTATGTCCTCCCAGGGCCTTGATGGAATAGGCAATGGCTGATATAGGCCAGTATTGTGACTAAACCCCTTGGCAACTTGACAAACCTGGCAACTCTGTACAAACTTCTTCACATCCTGTGTAATTTGAGGCCAAAAATAATGTTCTCTAAGAATGGCAATGGTCCTATCCCGACCAAAATGTCCTACCATCCCTCCACTGTGTTTCTCCTTAATTAGATTTTCCCTCATGGAACTCCTTGGAATGCACAATTGACTACCTTTGAACAACATGCCATCCTGAATCAAATAGTCTAACCACTTGGTTCTATCTACAGCAACAGGTTCTTTACAAGCCTTCCATGCTTCAGCAAAATCAGGATCCTCGGGGTACAAATTCTTGAGTTCATCAAACCCAACTACTTCAACCTGCATTGTTGTAAGCAACAACTGTCTCCTACTTAATGCATCTGCAACCCTGTTAGATTTTCCACTTCTATGCTTCAACACAAATGTATAAATCTGCAAGAATTCTACCCACTTCATATGCCTCTGATTCAATTTACCTTGGCTATTTAGGTACTGTAATGCCTGATGATAGGTATACAAAACAAATTCCTTTGGCAATAAATAATGCCTCCATTTCTTTTTAAGGCCTGAACTATTGCATAGAACTCTTGATCATAAACAGAATACTTCTTCTTTGCATCATTCAATTTTTCACTAAAATATGCAATAGGCTTACCTTCTTGGCTTAATACAGCCCCAATAGCGCTACCACTAGCATCACAATCCACCTGGAATACTTTTCTAAAATCTGGAAGTGCCAACACAGGCTGTTCAGTCACCTTCTTCTTCAGCAATTCAAAACTTCTCACAGCTGTTGCAGTCCATTTGAACTCTTTTCTACCCCCTCTTATTGTATCAGTTAGAGGTGCACATATGCCACTGAAATTCTTAATAAACTTCCTGTAAAAACTAACTAGACCATGAAATGATCTTACCTCAGTAGCAGACTTTGGAGTAGGCCATTCCAAGATGGCTTTTACCTTCTCTGGATCCATTTTGAGACCTTCAAGTGATATAACAAATCCCAAATAGACTAACTCCCTTTTTGCAAAGACACACTTCTTTAGATTAATTAACAGTTTCTCTTCCCTTAGCCTTTCAAGGACACTATGAATATGTAGTAAATGTTCTTCCAAAGTCTTGCTGAAAATTAAAATATCATCCAAATAGACAATAACAAATTTTCCCAAGAACTTCTTAAGTACCTCATTCATGAGCTGCATGAAGGTGCTTGGGGCATTCATCAATCCAAAGGGCATGACTAACCACTCATAAAGACCCTCCTTGGTCTTGAAGGCTATTTTCCACTCATCTCCTTCTCGAATCCATATCTGATGATAGCCACTCTTTAGATCTATCTTTGTGAAGTACTGAGCTCCACTCAAGCAGTCCATAAGATCATCCATCCTTGGTAAAGGAAACCGGTACTTGATGGTTATCCTATTTATAGCTCGAGAATCTGTACACATCCTCCACTCTCCATCCTTCTTTGGTGCAAGTAATGCAGGTACTGCACATGGACTCAGGATCTCTCGAATCAAGCCCTTCCTCAACAGCTCCTGAGCCTGTCTATTTAGCTCCTCTGTTTCAGTAGGAGTCATCCTGTGAGCAGCCTTGTTAGAAAAACTAGCTCCTAGAATCAGATCTATCTGATGACTAATTTGCCTTACTAGTGGCAATCCATCTAGAAGATTATCAGAGATAATATCTCCAAATTCTCCTAGTAAATCTGAAACTTCAAATGGTATTTCACTACTACCTTCTTTATCTTTCCTAGGAATCAAAGCATAGCACATACGCTGATGTTTCATGCCATCTAAAAACTTCCTTCCATCAACAAGACAAATCCTAGCACTGCTACATACCTTTTCACCTTCCTTTTTCATGGGCTTCAATTTGTGGCGAACTCCATCCTTTGTCAGAGAGTATGTGTTTGCATGTCCATCATGTATTGCATGTCTATCAAATTGCCATGGTCTACCCAACAATAGATGGCAAACATCCATCAAAATAACATCACAGAGAACTTCATCATGGTAACTCCCAATTTTGAATTTTACTAAACATTGTTCACTTACCAGGACCTTATGATCATCTTTTACCCAAGAAATCCGATAGGGCTGGGGATGTTTCTCCCTCTTGAGCTTCAGCTTAGAGACCATCTCTTCAGATACCAAGTTATCAGTGCTACCACCATCAATGATCACATCACAACATTTATCCTCACACTTGCATCTGGTATGGAACAAACTCCTCCGTTGTCCTGGTTCATTTTCACCACTTACTAGGACTCTTTCATTTACCAAGGTCTCTCCTCTTTTTGCATCCTCTAAATGTGATGATTGTGCATCCTCATCCACATGAGCAACCCTAGCTTGGCCCTCAACTCTCCTATCTGTCCTTCCTTGTCGTTGAGGGAATTCAAAGGCACGATGACCTTCTTCATTGCAATGGAAACAGGTACCATGAAAGCCTCCTCTTCCTTGTCCACGTCCTCTACCTCTTCCTCTTTGATTTCCAAAATCTTGATCACGGGAGCGGTTGAAACCCTTATTCCTCTGGTTCCTGCTAGTAACCTCATCTTAATTTTTCTTTTGAGTTTCATTGCGGCCTCCAGATGATCTACCACTTCCCCTTCCTCCTTGACCGCGCCCTCTTTGTCTTCCTTCAAACCTTTTACTCAGCTTCTATTCAACTCTTAGGGAAAACTGGTATGCTTCTTCAACGCTGGTCATTCTTACCAGAATTAATTCCTCTTGGATGCTAGGTCGTAACCCACTGATATAACGAGCAACCTTCTCCTTATTTTCTTTTGCATGCCCCTCTCTAATCAGGAGTCGGTAAAACTCCTCTGTATATTCTTGGACTGATCTTCCTGCTTGCTTTAACCCATGCATCTTCTTAAACAGATCAAGCTCGTAGTCGACAGGAATGAACTGCTTCTTCAATTTGTCCACCATGCGATCCCATCTTGTGATCTTCTCCTTTCCTCTTCTAAGTCTTTCCAGTTGAACCTCTTGCCACCAGATTTTGGCATGGCCTTTTATTTTGGCCTTTGCAAACTTAACCCTATCTGGGTCCCTTATATCCTCATACTCAAAGTATTCTTCTAGTTCATTGATCCAATCGATCAACTCATCTGGTTTCAAATTTCCCAAAAATATACCCACTTCAATTGTAGGTCTTTTTCCAAACCTAGTAATGGCCCAAAAAAGCCTTTCCTCTATAGGATTCAGAACTTCCCCGTCAACTTCCATTACTTCCTCTTCATTGTCATCCTCACTATTGTCATCTGCAGCAATATTTTCTCCTCTACGAAGCTCCTCTTGCAATGCTTGTACCTGTCTTTGGAGGGCTCTAACCTCCTCAGGATCAATAGCTCTGGCCCTTCTGCCACGCTCTCTTCGTGGAGGCATCTTCTAACTTGAACCCACAACCACACAGTCCTGGTGCAAACTGCCTCACAGTCAGTGCTCTGTCTACACACTCAGGAAAACCCGCTCTGATACCACTTGATGGGGGACACAACCCAACAATAGAATAGACACAATAGAAAGGGGGAATTATATTAACTGAGAAAATAAGTTGGTACAAATAGTGCAAAGAAAATAAACTTCAAAACATGCCCTACGGGCTTACAATAGCATAAATCTGAAGAATATTTCTCCTTTTAGCACCTCCTCTCAAGCTCCAATCCGAACTGCCTTTTACAATGCCAAAAATCTCCTTAAATAGACCCCGAAGGGTTAAGGACTAGGAGTACATTCCAGAAAGTGCTAGTAGGCATCCACCGACAAAATAGAAGGTTCCAGAAGCCACGTTAGAAGTCGGTGCAAATCTAGAAGAATCCAGAAACGGTAGCCGAACTTTCGGGAGGCATAACTTTTGAACCGTAGCTTCGATTGATGAACCGTTTACATTTTTGGAAAGCTCTCAAAGTGCTCTATAGCCCTATGGACAAGCTTCACTCATCCCCATTTTTTGACCCTTTTTGAGGTCATTTAATGCCCCAAACCTGACTTTGAAGCATTCTTAGGAGGTCTCCAAAACCCAAAAAACTACAATAACTTTCAAACCGTGGGGCCTTTTGACCTGATTCTCTTTTTGGAATGCTCTAAATCTCAATTACATTCATCTGGCCAAGTCACACCTTCTAGGTCACCAAAATGATGGCCAAATTGCATGCTCCTATTTTTTCGAGATTTTCAAATGCACTGATAGTTGAACTATGAGAGTTGGAACCTTTATTTGAGCCAAATGGGTATCTAAAAATGTAAAGACATGAAACAGAAACTAAGTCTAAGTAAATTTTTTTGGGTGACACAGGATTGCCCTTATACCTCTAGATGCTCCTGCATCAGAAAACCATTAATAGAGAATGCACCACACACCTTAAATGTTTTCATAAAAATGACGTAACTATTAATGAGAGCTATCAAGGACTATGCTTAAGAACTTTCACCAACACAATGTTAATTCAACCATCCACAAATACTCACATCATACCATGAAAATAATCATAGATGAATCAACACTTTAACAATTCAGATTCCTTGGAGAGAGAATGCCAAATGCACTTCCTTTTATTTCTTGCACCAATAAAGAAAGAAATAACTAATTACACAAAAACAACAATTGTACACACTTTCCAAAAATTGCTTTGTTATCAGAGCATAAGTGTTCCCTGTATCCAAGTCCAAAAAGTCCCTTATTACATTGAGATTTTAGAATTTATAGCTATTATGGAATAACCAACCCTTTGGGTTCATAACTACCTGAAAAGTTAGAGTTTTGAAATTGGCAAGCATTTGAAAACTAATTCTAACTCTAACTCATGTAAAATTTTGACTTCAAAAGCAAAACCTTAACCAAAGGAAAGTTAGGATCCTAACTTATGAGTTACAATATGTGACGCATGTCACTTTCTACCACAATAAAAAGACCAAAATATTGATTTCCTTGAGGCATCTTTCTAGTTTCATCTTTTTCTTCATTGACCAATAATATTGAGAGTTCTTCATAGGTAGAACAAAATTGTAACATATTCAAGGCACGATATCTGCATGTATCGCCAAATGTAAATTCCTTTGATCATAGTTATTTTTAAATATCTTGCTTGAACATTGCTCAAGATCAAATTTCATAAGTGTTATAATTTATGGGAAGATTGGATTATGGTAGAGAGATTCCAAATAACAAATGTGTCATATGGACATATGTTCCATTTTACCAATGTTCTAAAGACCGAATAAGAAATATCCTCAAGCTAGATAGGGTAACATGTGTCTACACCCTCGGTATTCTAGAGGAAATGTGTATAGCTACCATCATGAATAGGATTCCTAGGATCTACTACAATAACATCTAAAAAGGCTTCTTCTATAATTTGATAAAAATTGGGAGGCCACTTCTGAGTAGAGGGCATTGGGATTTAAGGAGAGCCAATCCCGACCAGTCAAAGTCTTTACTGCAGCCTCAACATGATCCTAAGAGATATTGAAAACCTTGCCTAGCTTTTATTTATCATACTATTTTGGATCTCTTCTCTCCCAGAAGCAACATGGTAGCTGAATTCTCCAACTATTCGCCATGCTATCTCTATTGAAAGAGCTACGCGAAGGAAGTGTACATTTCTCTCTACACACTACTCAAAAGCTCCCTTATCTTTGTTCTTCTTTCACTTCAAATTCCACAAGGATAGAGGCAATCTGACATTATTGACCTTGTTCTCCAAACTTATAGGAGAAATTCTATTCACTTTCATGCTCTTTTCATTCCCATCTGGCTCAAGTCAAATAAAATGGTGTCAAGCTTAACATAAGGAAAATGCATGGAATGCACAAATCTAGAATTATAATTGCCCCCCCGCCCCCATTTCCAAAACTACTACTTTCGCCTCCAAAGCTCTTGCCATGGAATTCTATGAACTGTTCCTCACTATGATCTATAGTAGGGTGCAATACGACAGTCCCACCTTCTTCTTCCTGGTACCCATCAAACTGCTCATATCTAGGCTTACATCTATCAAACTTTACATCAATACAACGACCTGCTCAAACTTCATTGCTCGAAATGGCCAAGATACAAGAGGTCAACTTATGCATTTTATGTTAGGCTAAAAACTAATCACACTCTCTACATTGGTTGCACTTGTCTTCTCAAATGAACATCATATGATTAAAAGATTCTTCTCACAATCTTTCTAATCAACAAAGACAATTGAATGTATACATGCCATTCCAAAGGGTTGCAGGTATGTTCCATATTATAGTATTTCTTTGAGAGAATTTGGTTAAACATATCGTGGGTACCCTACCTATGATTCCACATTCCCATAATTTCCATGTGCACTTAAATTAGGAATGGTGACTAAGAGCATAATTTGGGAATATGAAGCTGCACATTACCCAATAACTTCCACAATTCTGGATGCCATAGTCTGCAAGCTTAAACATGTTTACTGAAATAGTTCACATGTCTGGCTCATGATAGATGAGCAGCATGCATTTATGAGGTATTCTATTAAATAGTTTGGCACCTTTTAGATTGGTGATCAACGTACATTAATTCAAATTCCTTTTTAACATGAGCAATCCTTATTCATCCAGCTGCATTGAATCTTCTGATAGCAAGTTGACTTTTGATGTAGCCATAGCAGTTGATGAACCCTTGCAAAGAGTATTGTTGATATAATGGCTCCCATGAGTTTTTGTGAGGCTTTTGCCAAACGTGCCTCTTGATTTATGCCTGAGATTGAAAGTTACTTTTCTATTCTGCTTTGGTAGCTATCCATAGACATTTTCACTGCACATTTTTCTAGTGTAATGATTTCCAAAACCTCTGTCAGGAACCAGTTTTAGATTGCATCTTACAACTTTACTTCTAGCCGGCATTCAATTGGAAGTTGGGATTTAAGTTTGGGTTAGGATTAGGTTTAAAAGTTGGAGTACGGGGAGAGAGAAAAGTATGTAGAGAGAGAAAAATTGAGTGAGAAAATCCAAACTCAAACCCTATACTTCTCTCTAAATTTTTAATACATGGAGAGAGAAAAAGTGAAACTCAAACCCAAAACCAAAACTTGTACTTCTCTCTAAAAGTTGGAGTATGTGGAGAGAGAAAAGTATGTGGAGAGAGAAAAGTACGTGGAGAGAGAGGATTTTGAAAAAGGAGAATGAGACTCTAACTCAAACCCTGTACTTCTCTCTAAAAAATTTAGTACGTGGAGAGAGAAAAGTACAGGGAGAGAGAAAGTTTAATTTTTTTAATGAGTAATCTCTATCTCTCTCTCTGATTAATTAATTTAATTAAAACTCTCTTAAAATGTCTGGGTAATAACTAGCTCTATCTGGGGACAAGGACTGTGCAGGATGCTAAATGAACCCAGAGTTAAGAAATGACAGTGCTTTATCACAAGGGCTATAGAGTCACATAAAAAGGAGATAAATCCAAGAAAAAGGGACTAAGCACAACAAAAATGGGAACACAACTGAACTGAAAGGAAAAGAAGGCACAAAAAAAGCTCTTAGCTAAGATATGTACAAGGTGGCAGACTGGACACCTTACTAATGATAATGTTTCAAATGTTGCCCATTGTAAGGCAAGGGCAACTAAGTACCACTTAAGTATGACAAAACATAAGAGTTCTTTCCACATACCTCTTTAATCTAGAAAGGGCCTCTCCATAAGGAGTCAAATTTTCCATGTAAGCCCTTTGGTTCTCAGCGTTTATCCCAAAGCAAGACAAGATCACCTTTTTGAAACACCCTCTACTTAGCTTTCTTATCAAATAACTTCTTAACATAGGCTTGATGTTCTTGAATTCTATCCACAACCAATTCCCTCTCTTCTTCCGACTTGGTCAAATACAAGATTCATTTTTCAAGAGCATCTTTGAATTCATGATTCTCAATAGCATCTTGTAACTTCAAGGTAGATAATTCTAGAGGAAGAGGAAGAGTTGGCTCAATTCCATACAGTATCTCAAAGGGAGATAATCATGTTGGTCTCTTCTTAGTGGTGTGATCTGCCCAAAGTGCATCATATAGGTGTTTATGCCAAGATCTCTTATTGACATCTATCAATTTTCGCACAATGCTCATAATATTCTTATTACTTGATTCTGCCTGACCATTCCTTTGTGCAAAATAATCTGAGGAGTGAGAGAGAATGATTCCATATTGATACTAGAAGGATGAGATCTCCTAGGATGAGAAGTTGGTAGCATTTTCAGTAACGATTTTGTTAGGAACTCCAAACTTAACCAAAATATTTTTCTTGATAAAATTGCACACCACTTTTGAAGTCATTTGTTTGACTGGAATAGCTTCAACCCACTTTGTAAAATAGTCAGTTTCCATCAAAATGTGAGTGTGTTCAACAGTGGAAGAAGGATGGATAGGACTAATGAAATCTAAACCCCACTATTGAAAGGGTTCTTCAATCACTACCAGTTTCAAGGGCAATGTTGCTAATTGAACTCTTCCTTTGAAATACTGATAAGAATCACACTTCTTCACCCATTCTTCTACATCTCGAGCCAGTAAAAACAATTCCTCAAAATTTTGTAAGCTGTTACTAATGCTGAGTAATGACCTCCACATGCTTCATTATGAAACAATTGAAGCAATTCTTTCTTTTACTCAGAATCTACACACCTCAAAAAGGTACCATCTATCCCTTTTTTGTATAAAGCATCACCCCAAAGAACATACTTCGCAGATTTCAATTTCAAGGTCCTCTTCTCTTTAGGTGATAAATGAGCAGGACATTCTCCATATGTTAGAAAATAGGCAATATTTGAAAACCAGTCATCAACATTGCTAATGAATAAAACTAAAGGCATTTCTTCCTCCATTTCTTCTTCACCTTTAGAAGATCCTTCTGCAGTTGCCTTACACAAACCTTTTCCTCTGACAAGCTTTGTAGGTTTGATATCAAGATCATATTCTTGTACTTTAGCTATCTAGGAGGCCCTTTTGTTCACACCAATTTCTTGTTGTGTTAGTATAGTCTTCACTACTGAATCAGGAATAAAAACCTTAGAATGAGAGTTTAGGATGTGTAACCTAAATTGTTTCACTGCTCTGACTAAAGCATAAGCATTCTTCTCAATCAAAGAGTATTTCAATTCATATTTCTTAAGAGGTATGCTCATGAATTCTATTGGGGCCTCAATATTATCTTTGTCAAGTTGGGTAAGTATAGCAGATAAAGTGTTCTCAAATGCATAACAATACAAATGAAAATCTTTAGAAAAATCTGGATAAGAAAGGGTAGGGGCATTAGCAATTTCAATCTTGATTTGTTCAAAAGAAGCCTTACCTTCTTTTGTCCACTTAAAACTAGTATTCCCTTTCATCATATCGACAATTGACTTTGTTATCTCAGAGAAGTCTTGTACAAACCTCCTTATAAAATTTATCTACCCAAAGAAAGATCTGACTCCTCATTTACTCATGGGAAGTGACAACTGTTGAATAGCCTTCACCCTTTCAGGATCTATCTGAATGCCCTCTTTAGATACAATATGTCCCAATAGCTTTCCTTCTATCACCCCAAATATAGACTTCTTAGGATTCAGTGAGATGCCATGAGTTTGACATCAGTGCAAGATACCTTCCAGATGGTGCACATGATCTCTTCTATGTTTTGAAAACATTGTAAGATTGTCAAGGTAAATTACAATAATTTTATTCTTGAGATCTTCAAATGAATGATCCATCACCTATTGAAAGGTTTCCCCAACATTTATCAAACCAAAAGGCATATGATTGTAGGCAAACATACCCCATGGAGTGGTAAAAGTTGTTTTATGTTGATCTTCTGGTGCGACACTGATATGGTTATAATCGGAGAAGCCATCTAGCATTGACATGAGTTCTGAGCTAGATACCAATTGTAGAATATGATCCATGACAAAGAGCCCATAATTATCCTTAAGTGACGCCTAATTCAAATTGTGAAAGTCTACACATATTCTTATCTCACCATTCTTCTTCCTGATAGGAACAATATTGGCTACCCATGTTGAATGGTGAATGGGATAAATAATCTTTGCTTTAAGCATCTTATCAACTTCATTGAAAATAGCATCAACTACCTTAGGATTGAATTTCCTTTGCTTTTGCTGAAATGGAGTTGAACTAGGTTTCAAAGGAATCTGATGTTTAAATTTCCCGTTCATGAATTCCTTTAGATCTTCATAACCTCAAGAAAAAACATCTTGGTAGGTTCTCAAAAATTTCATGAATGCTTCTTTCTCTTCTACTGTCAAATCTTTACCTATTAGGACCATTTTTGGATTTTCCTCAGAACCAATATTTACTTTCTCATAACCCGAACAATTAGAAGCTTTAGTGTCCTCAACTTTTTCTTTCCTTTTATCTTCTTTATCAAAAAGACTTTTTAGGGTGACTAATCCTCTCGGGATAAAATTACCTTCCAATTGAATAACTTTAGGGTCATCTCTTAGTGTTCCATTATGATTACACAATCCTTCAAATTTCAAGTCTAAAAATGGAGGCCTTCCCTCAAGAAATGCAATGATTTTCCCATCATCATCAAAAACTTGCCAATGTTGATTATTTTTAGGCACACTGGGTCTATGAATCATCTCTACTATGTAAACATCTCTATTGAACTCAAGGTGAGGAATAAGGAGAGAGGCAGAGACTGCAAGACAATCTGCTTTGGAATTTTGTTCACAAGAAATAGTAAATAAAGAAAAAACATCAAAATGCTCAATCTCATCCCACACTCTATTCCTAGATGCCTTCAATTTTGCATTATTTGTTTGATATTGTCTACGTACCTGGTTGACAACTAATTCTGCATCTCCTAATACCTTGAGTTGTTTGATTCCTTTTTCTCTTGCATACTCGAGACCAAGTAGGAGAGCTTCATATTCCATAGTATTACTGGTGGTTTCAAAAGCCAACTTGTAAGCTTTTGGGAATTTCTCTCTTTTTGGTGATATCAACACTATCCCAGCACCTGAACCAGAAGAAGAAGAACTTCCATCAAACTCCATTGACCATAATTCATTAGTTATATTAGGCATAAGAAGCTCAGTTACATCTTCTTCAGTGGATGTCATCATATACGTTCCATGCCCAGTATCAACATACAATATTTTAGCTCTTGGATCATATGATTTCAGGACCGTATATTTAGCTTTAGGTTTAGGATTAAGCTTAACCTTTTTATCTCCAATCAGAATAAGAGCATGAGACATGTCCATCTTGATCTCACCACCAAGGTCTTTGCAAAAACTTCTACTCAAAAGCATCCCGTAACTAGCAGGAATATCAGCAACTAGGATATTCAGTTTTAACTTCTTCTTAGGATGTGTTGCAAGTGCTACTTGAGCATCTTTTAACTGGCCAACTAGTGGGACTTGTTTCACCTCCATAGAGTACACTTTTCTAGATGGTTTATTTATAGAAAGTCCTAAGGCATGGGCTACCTTTGAAGGCATAACATTATTGGATGCACCAAAATCAATAATACAATTACTTAACTTACATCCAACTATATAAAGAGAAACATAGAAAGGGTTAGGTTTATCTGATAAGGACACTGCAACAAAAGATTCCTTCTTAGTCATGGGACCTTCCAAATTATCTTCTACTTCTAGAGAGACTTCTAACTCATGGTTGATAGTGATCTTAGGTGAACCTTTTCCTTTACCAACACATTGGATCAACCTTTCTAATTGATGAGGGTTTGCCTTAAGGTAGTCCAACTGAGAATTTTGTACTTTGGTCTTTTTACAATGATCAATAAAATCAAAAGAGTCTTCAACAATGGGAGAGGTTTTATACTTGTTTGCTTCCTTCGCTTGTGAAGGCTCTTCTGGAGTATGCTTTTGAGATAGAATTTGCTTAGCAGTCTCATCAGAAGCTTTATCCTTTGCTTCTTTCACCCACTTCTCTTCTAATCTTTGTCTCCAAGTTGGTGTAGCCATATTGCAATAATGATTGTTGATATCTTCAGCTTTCTCATCATCAGATTCATATTCTAGAAAGTTAATAGAAGAGGTCCCAACAGTAGGTTTTGTTACATCTTCAGGAGCCACATATTCTTCTATCTTCTCCACTGTCAAATGCATTTGCATGAATCTAGCCATCTCGGGATAGTTTGCACCATCATGATATGTTGTTAGGTGAAAATCACACATAGCAGCCTATTTACTAGATGATGAGGGATGTTCAATGGCTAATCTTGGTGTTGATTGGGGTAGCCATTTAGTTTGTCTATTTTGCTAATATGGCATATAATTCCTCCTTGGAATATCTTGATACAAAGGTGGAGGATTATGAGAAAATTTCTTTTTGAGTTGTAACAGATCATTAGCCAATTTTTGATATAAAGGATCAGTGGTAGCGATAGGAGCTTGTTGACCTTTTTCCCTTTTGTAGATCACGACTCCATTTTCTTGAACTAAGCAAGTCATCTTCCACCTCGATAGCCAAAGTTTGTGCAGTCGCTAGATTAGTAGGTTGTGTCCTTTGTATTTGAAAGCTTACATAAGAAGGTTGAGCACTGATGAAGAAAGTCATTTGATTTTCTTCAATGGGTCTTTTGTTGACAGGAATTTGATTCACCATCTAATTAAAACGAACAATGAATTCTCGCATGGGCTCATGAATTTCCTTCTTCATCTGAGTCAACTAGGAAAGGAGCAAATGTTCATCTTCAGTAGTCTTAAATCTCCTCTCAAAAGCTTGAATCAAAGTTACCCATGAAGTAATTGATCCAACTGATAGTTGTCCAAACCATTTAGCTATAGCTTTAGTGAGTGTTTCAACAAAAAGACAGACAAAAACATCTTCATGTTGAATTGCAAGAACACCGCTTGCTATAAAGAATGCACTTATATGTTGATCAGTATTTACTTTTTCGTCACCAAAAAACTTGGGAAGAATTTTTCGAGAACCAACAGGCATATCATGTAATTGGTTCCCTAAATCTAGAGGACCAATAGCAGCTCCCCATGGGACTGGTGGCTATGGTGCTTGATCTGCCATAGTTGGAAGAATGATATTCAAGGGCTGCAAATTTATAGCTAAAGGTACAAGAGTACCTGGCAGAATAAAAGCTTGAAAGGCACAGGAGAAACAGTAGCCTTAGTTGGTGAAGAAGACCTACTAACAGACTTGACCTTTTTCTTCTTCTTAGGAGTAACTAGCTTAAAATCTAACTTCCGAAGGGCTTCAAAATCTTTGTCTACCAAACCCTTTTGTCTATCAACCCGAGTGTATAGTTTATCAGCCAGCTTAGTGGTTATTATTTATTTGCCCTTGAATGTGACCAAGATTCTGCCTATTTCTTCTTGGAATGACCACTATCCTTTCAACAACTACAACGTTCTGACCAATAGGATCTCTTCGCAAGATTTCTCCGAACTCTTCTTCTTCTTCAAGAACTTGATTCACTTGATGATATGGTTGTGCACTTTATCTACACCTCCAAGCTAGAGTGTTCAAGTCTTAGATGATATCTTCCTTGGTGTCTTGAAAGCCAAGGCTCGGTTGGAGAACAGGAAAAATCTTCTCATGCGAAATCACCATTGTGCTTCATTACAAGCGACTGTCAATCTTTCTTGTTCAATCTCCCCAATAGAGTCACCAAAAATCTATTGGTAAATAGATTTTTCATAGTAGAATATGCCCAACAGAGTGTGTGGCAAACCATTCACAACAGTTGGATAGGCCTTTGATATCTGGCCTTCCTCTAAATTTAGAGGGGTAGCTCCCTCGTAAGATAAAATATGTGATTTTTCAATAAAGATAAAGAACTTAGAGAATAGGAAGGAAAACCATTGATAGTGAATGCATCACACACCTTCAACATTTTCATAAAAATGAGTTAACTATTAATGAGAGCTATCAAGGACTACACTTGAGAACTTTCACCAACACAATGCTAATTCAACCATCCACAAATACTCACATCATACCATGAAAGTAATCATTGATGAATCAACACTTTAACAATTCAGATTCCTTGGAGAGAGAATGCCAAATGTACTTCCTTTTATTTCTTGCACCAAGAAGGAAAGAAATAATTGATTACACAAAAACAACAATTGTACACACTTTCCAAAAATTTCTTTGTTATCAGAGCATAAGTGTTCCCTATATCCAAGTCCAAAAAGTACCTTGTTACATTGAGATTTCAAAATTTATAGCTATTCTGGAATAACAAACCCTTCGGGTTCATAACTACCTGAAAAGTTAGAGTTTTGAAATTGGCAAGCATTTGAAAATTGATTCTAACTCTAACTCATGTAAAATTTTGACTTCTAAAGCAAAACCTTAACCAAAGGAAAGTTAGGATCCTAACTTTTGAGTTACAATAAGTGACACATGTCACTTTCTACCACAATAAAAAGACCAAAATGTTGATTTCCTGGAGGCATCTTTCTAGTTTCATCTTTTTCTTCATTGGCCAATAATATTGAGAGTTCTTCATAGGTAGAACAAAATTATAACATATTCAAGGCACGATATCTGCATGTATCACCAAATGTAAATTCCTTTGATCATAGTCATTTTTAAATATCTTGCTTGAACATTGCTCAATATCAACTTTCATAAGTGTCATAATTTATGGGAAGATTGGATTGTGGTAGAGAGATTCCAAATATCAAATGTGTCATATGGACATATGTTCCATTTTACCAATGTTCTAAAGACCAAATAAGAAATGTCCTCAAGCTAGATAGGGTAACATGTGTCTTCACCCTTAGTATTCTAGAGGAAATTTGCATAGCTACCAGCATGAATAGGATTCCTAGGATCTACTGCAATAACATCTAAAAAGGCTTCTTCTGTAGTTTGATAAAAATTGGGAGGCCACTTCTAAGTAGAGGGCATCAAGATTTAAGGAGAGCCAATCCTGACCAGTCAAAGTCTTTACTGCAGCCTCAACATGGTCGTAGGAGATATTGAAAACCTTTCCTAGCTTTTCTTTATCATACTATTTTGGATATCTTCTCTCCCAAAAGCAATGTGGTAGCTTAATTCTCCAACTATCCACCATGCTATCTCTGTTGAAAGAGCTACAAGAAGGAATCGTACATTTCTCTCTACACACTACTCAAAAGCTCCCTTCTCTTTATTCTTCTTTCACTTCAAATTTTGCAAGGATAGAGGCAATCTAACATCATTGACCTTGTTCTCTAGACTTATAGGAGAAATTCTATTCACTTTCATGCTCTTTGCATTCCCATCTGGCTCAAGTCAAATAAAAATGGTATCAAGCTTAACATAAGGAAAATGCCTGGAATGTGCAAATCTAGAATTATAATTGCCCCCCCCCCCTCCCCCCCCCCCCATTTCCAAAACTAATACTTTCACCTCCAAAGCTCTTGTCATGGAATTCTATGAACTATTCCTCACTATGATTTGTAGTAGGGTGCAATACGGTAGTCCCACCTTCTTCTTCCCAGTACCCATCATACCACCCATATCTAGGCTTACATATATCAAACTTTACATCAAGACAATGACCTCCTTAAACTTCATTGGTCAAAATGGCCAAGATACAAGATGTCAACTTCTGTATTTTATGTTAGGCTAAAAACTAATCACACTCTCTACATTGGTTGCGCTTGTCTGCTCGAATGAACATCATATGATTAAAAGATTCTTCTCGCAGTGTTTGTGATCAACAAAGACAATTGAATGTATACATGCCATTCCCAAGGGTTGTGAGTACATTCCATATTATAGTATTTCTTTAAGAGAATTTGGTCAAACATATCCCGGGTACCCTACCTATGATTCCACATTCCCAGATTTTCCATGTGCACTTAAATTAGGAATGGTGACTAAGAGAATAATTTGGAAATATGAAGTTGCACATTACCCAATAACTTCCACAATTTTGGATGCCATAGTCTGCAAGCTTGAACATGTTTACTGAAATAGTTCACATGTCTAGCTCGTGATGGATGAGCGGCATGCATTTATGAGGTATTATGTTAAATAGTTTGGCACCTTTTAGATTGGTGATCAATGTACATTCATTCAAATTCCTTTTTAACATGAGCAATCCTTATTCATCCAGCTGTGTTGAATCTTCTGATAGCAAGTTGACTTTTGATGTAGCCGCAATAGTTGATGAACCCTTGCAAAGAGTATTGTTGATATAATGGCTCCCATGATTTTTTGTGAGGCTTTTGCCAAACATGCCTCTTGATTTATGCCTGAGATTGAAAGTTACTTTTCTATTCTACTTTGGTAGCTATCCATAGACATTTTCACTGCACATTTTTCCACTGTAATGATTTCGAAAACCTCTGTCAGGAACCAATTTTAGATTGTATCTTTCAACTTTACTTCCAGTCGGCATTCAATTGGAAGTTGGTATTTAAGTTCGGGTTAGGATTAGGTTTAAAATTTGGAGTATGAGGAGAGAGAAAAGTATGTAGAGAGAGAAAAATTGAGTGAGAAAATCCAAACTCAAACCCCGTACTTCTCTCTAAATTTTTAGTACGTGGAGAGAGAAAAAGTGAAACACAAACCCAAAACCAAAACTTGTACTTCTCTCTAAAAGTTGGAGTACGTGGAGAGAGAGGATTGTGAAAAATGAGAATGAGACTCTAACTCAAACCTCGTACTTCTCTCTAAAAGTTTTAGTACATGGAGAGAGAAAAGTACAGGGAGAGAGAAAGTTTTATTTTTTTTTATGACTAATCTCTCTCTCTCTCTTTGATTAATTAATTTAATTAAAACTCTCTTAAAATGTCTGGGTAACAGGTGCATAATACATTTTTGGACAAATACACTCTAAGTGTATAACCCTTTGACATAAGTGTCAAAATGGGTGAGAAATAAGAAGTGTGGGAGAAATAAGAATATGTATGGGGGAGATAATATTTTTGGGGAGCAATAAATGACAAGAAATAGAGTACATAGATCAGCCAATACAAATCTACTCAGCAAGAGGAATGGTTTTGATTCAAATATAGAATAACACAATCAACTTAAGGGGAGTTATTGAATTTTGAGGTTTGATTGATGAGACATAAGATTTTACAAAATTTTGAAGTTTTGTATGTAAGTAGATATTATCTGAGTTATGCTTCAAAGGCTAAAGGTTATTCATGCATGACCAAGTATTTTGTCACTCATGTCAAAGGGGGAGATTGTTAATCTTAGATTGGTTTTGACATATGAGTGACAGTATACTTAAATTATCTACTTAGTTCATGCAGAACAAGTAATACATGTCGAGCAACAAATATTTAGTCCGAGTCAAGTAACCAATAAGTGTCAAATCACTCAAGTTTGAAGAATATATTATGTGTCAAGCTTCTATATTCGACCTTTTGGGTAAGATTGTGTAAGATTTTTTAGCATCAACGTTTCAGATCATACTCTATGATCCATCATCAAGATGTTAAAGAGAGAGCTAAGAAAGTAGAAAAATCAATCTATTTAGATGTTGAGTGATCAATGGATGCCAAACTATTCAGAGTCTAAATTACATTATTAAAGTTATAGTTGATGCTAAGCATTAGGGACTTCAAGTGCTGAGTTACACAGTTTTGACATAGTTGTTTGTAATGGCACAAACTTCTATATAAACCATTTTTGGGCCAACTTAAGGATTGTCTTACGATCTTTGATGATAAGGATGAATCTTAATTTTGAATCCCTATGCATTACATGCATCCAATCAAAAAAAGGGAGTGATTAAGTGGTAATATGGATGAATCACTACCATTGATTCATACCTAACCTAAACCACCTATATCTTCTTAAGGAGGAAAAACCCTAAACTTTCTGAGAATGCTTAAGGAGAATTGAAGAGAGTTTGCACGAACAAATAGAGCATACATGGTTATTAACATGTTATGATTTGAGTTACATTCTAGAATCAATTCAAGGAACCAAAAGATAGAAGAGATACATCTAATCAGAAAAGATCAAGTATAGATCAGTATAGAGGTGATATAACATCAAGAAATAGAGTGCTAACTGAAGGATCATCGCTAAAACATTCTACATATGAATCAATTAGATCTCTTAACAGAGTAGTCTTTATAGGTAATTGTAAATCCTTTGACAAGGTGCTTACTTCATTATAAGTTAAAGTCCTTTTACTAAGCACACTTCTAACAGGTTGTTGAAATCCTTTAACGGGGTAAGATCTAACAATCTTATAAGCCTTTAATAGGGTAGACCTTTCATAGGGTAGATCATGTTTCATGATCAAAACATCATAACCTTCATTGGATACACTTTATTATTGCAGTAGTGAAGATTTGTAGATGTCATCCCAACCCTAGTTTTACCTTCTCCTTGGAGGGTTTCTAGGTAACCAAATATCTTGTATCATATATGTGGTTTAATGTTTTACTTTCATACTATGGATGTATATGCTTAATTTGGTATTTTAGTTTATATACATGGATTATGAGTTAGATGTGTGGTGAATGGTTTTAAGGTTGAAAGTTTTAAGTGTTGATTCACCTCCCCCCACCTTAGATTTTACTTCCCTATTGTATTTCCAATATCATTTTGCTAGATTTCCATCTCCTTCCTACTTTTCAAGGATTTCCTTAGTTCCTCCTTTGCACCCTTAACTTGTTCTAATGCAATCCACAAATCAAGCTTCTAATTTTCAATCACATTTTCCACTTTGTAGGCTTCCATCTCCAAGATCTTTACTCTCAAGTGGTTAGATTTCTCACTTAGAGATCTGAGCTCTGATACCAATTGTTGGAATTCTATTGGGAAAAGGAGATGCTGAGAGGGGGGAGGGGGGAGGAGGGGTGATTTAGAATCTCCAAAAAAACTTTTATCACTTCAAACATTAACCATACTAAACATAATTCACCATACACCTCATTAACCTTAATGCAAGAGCATCCTAGGTCTAAGATAAATCTTGCATCACCCAAAAATATTTCCTTTTGTTTCTTGAATAAGGGTTGTCTTACTGTAGAGTTATTGTCTATGAAGGCTTGCTACTTGGAAAGTTGGTCATACGACTTTGGAATGTCCTAATTTTAGATTTGGATGTTCATCTTGGATATACAAGCCTACCAATTGAGGTTCAGTGTCATATCATGAGTATTTGTTGATTTATTACAAATTTTTGGTTTTCATTTTTTATATAAAAACTTTAGGATCATTGTTGAAGACCATAGAGGCCCTGGATGGGCTCCAAAATGGGGTTGACTGGAGTTTGCATGAATCAGGTCCTATAGATCAAAAGTTGAGGATTCTAAAAAGTGGTTATAATAGTCAATTAGAGCAATGATTCAAAATTTATGGCATTCGAAAGTTGGGCCAACCAAAATTTCCAAAATAAGTGTCAAAGGTATATTGGGCTAACTCTATATGTAATTTTAGAGTTAGTCTTAAGGGTTAGGGTTTGATGTCTAGAAACTTCCTAGGAAGTGTAAAAATATCTATTTAAGGAATGCTTGTACATTGTCTATGATAGCTTTGGGTGATAATTCCCAACTTTGTGTTGTAATTTATTGTAAGGAAGGCACCCATGTGGTTTTGTATATTGTATTTCAGAATTTTGTAATTATGCATTTGCAACTATAATAAGTTAATTTATTTTTCTCATAAATTGTTGTTATTTTTTTGTTTATATTGTGTCTTTATAGTATTAAGGGCAACGCTATTCATCAAACCTTAACCTTGAATGTAGTCAGTCATATAATTGCATGTAATAAAAAATCTAACATCTACTAACATAATTAAAACACATAAGCAAGTAAACAACACTTGACATAATATTTGGTAATACAGAAACCCTCTAAGGTGAAGGTAAAACTATGGTGGGGATTGCATTCACAAAGTATTCACTAGCACAATAGTAAAGTGCCTATTAGAACTACAATTTGACCACTTCTGATGATCTACCCTGTGAGGGGTCTTCTCTACTAAAATAATATAAGACTTTTAAGTCTACCTTTACAAAAGGATTTAAATTTCACAACTAAGTGAGTACTCTATTAGGATCACTCTATTAAGAGATTCACTTGATACTCTAATTATAATATAATAGTACCTTGATCCTTTGGTCTACATTGATAAGATGATAATGGATCTTCTTTTTCTAATATCTAATCACCACAATGTGATTGTTTTGTAATATCTGTTCACTACACTACTTGGTCACCTTACTAGATACTCATTGATTCTCCTTCACCTACACATACATGCATTCATCCAACTCTCAACAACATATACAACCTTGAAACCCTTCTTATATAGCCATTTTAATAATCTTCCAGAATGAAATCAACTATTCTCATTCATCCTTTTTTTCCACTTAATCATTCCTATTGTCTGATTGGTTCTTTATATTGCATAGGGATTAGTGACATAGAATTGCATGCATAATCACCTCCTTGTTATTCACCTTGATCTTAGAAACATGTTTCATAATTAGGAAATAGTTTACATAAAATTTTGTTTCATTCCAAACTCATATACACAAACTACATAACTTGACACATATAACCTCTAATTCTCAAACTACATAACTTGACACATATAACCTCTGATGCTCGATTGTACTTGATTCTTCTTATTGATCCTGAGCATAAATTGTACTCATCTTGAATTTTTTATTCTTTGCATTACTCATCTCATGTGGCATATAATTATATCATGTGTTTCCTTCTACTCAAAAATAACTAAATAATTGATGAATATTATATTTTTGACACATATTGAACTTGTGCACTTTTGCACTTGGCAGCTAGGCATTCATTATGGTTCAGTCCTAGTGTTGACCAACCAACTCTACCTTGTAAATAACTAACTATTTTTCACTAATATAAAATACTAAGATTGACTTTAGGTTCAACATGTATAGCTCTACAAAAACTCAATCCACTTCAAATGCCTCTAGTTCAATTTTCCTTGACTATTCAAATATTGCAAAGATTAATTATTAGTATAGAAACTAAAATCCATAGCAAGAAGATAGTTTCTTCTCTTATTCAATACCTAAACTATAGCATAAAAATTCTTATCATTAATAGAATATTTTATGTTGAAGTTGTGGAAATCTCAACCCTACAGCTCCCAAGAATAGTTACATGTAAACATCTATAACAGAAAGAGAG
The DNA here is from genome assembly GCA_028749045.1 of Cupressus sempervirens. Taxonomy (NCBI): domain Eukaryota; kingdom Viridiplantae; phylum Streptophyta; class Pinopsida; order Cupressales; family Cupressaceae; genus Cupressus; species Cupressus sempervirens. The sequence continues at coordinate 808,712,847 of CM053791.1, read as the reverse complement.
GACCAAAGATTTAGATGATAGAAATCATAGATTCATAAGAGGATACATTATTGATGAGAAAAAGAGAAATTTCTATTCAATCAAAAATTTGTAATTACAAAGAGAGATCCATCCTTATAAAGGAGATAAAACCCCTAATAGAAACCCAACCTAGGTTGCATTATAATAATTAATAAAATAATTAGTTATTGTATGCCTAAAGTTTAGCTTAAGAAAACTAAAGATAATAAGACAATACCTTATTACTCTAACACCCCCTCCCCACCTTAAGATAAACATAGGGAGTAGCTAAAAACCTAGAAGCTATTACTAAAGGTAAATTTGGGTCCCACCATTAAGGCTTGAATTTTGAAATTTACTTTCAAAATATTTAAGTTAAATTATAATTTATACGTGAATATTTTAGTTACTATTTCCAAATGCCAATTTCACCTTTTCATTTTAATATTTTATGATATTTCATGCTTTTCTACTAATCAATTTGTAGGACATTCTACTCATTTGTTATTGTCCATGATCATTAAACATCTTGATCACAAGAATGTGGTGCAGCAACCTTACATGCAGATTAATATCATTGAAATTTCTACTACCCTTGCACAATAGTCAAAATCACAAGCTTTTGTAGCAATGGTTGGTGTTATGTTTGATTTGGAAATCCATTTGTGTAAGAGCATGCATTGTACTTATGAGGTTTCCAATCTTAGTGATGATATAATCAACTGGAACAAGCCTTTTCAGGTTGCAATTGTAGAGTGTCTAGTGCAATTTGCAAAAAAGGTGATAAGTTTAATAGTTTTTTTCTTTCTTGAATGCACATGTTGTTAGACACATATGAACTTAGTATTAAATATCCATTAATATTTAAAGATGGTCAATATAATTGCAAAGTTCAACTTGTTTAGATACAATCCTAAAGAGGTGCCAAGAAATTGTCTGAACGAATAAGAAATGCCTATAGACAAGGAAAGTGGAGTTTTCCTAGAAAAAAATAGATGTTAGATAGTAAAGGAGTTTCATCACAATAACTTGAAATTTTTATCTATAGGAACCTATCATGACATCTTTGATTAAATTTTTGGTTTTTAGGTTGGTGATGTTGGTCCAATTCTTGACATGATGCTTGTCTCATTGGAGAATCTTTCTACAACCACTATCGTAGCCAGGAAACAATTGCAGCAATGTATCTTATTGCACATATCATATCATCTATACCAAATCATTCATATTATAATAAGGCATGTATTTTTTCCTTATATTCCTAATTATTGCTAGCATCACTAGATAATTACTCATTTTTTTGGGCTTTTCTTTTTTTAGTAATTGAGGCACAAGGGTTCTTAAGATATATGATCTCTCTTGTCAAGGTTTTTTCAAGCAAAAAGCTCTCTACGGTTGAGTGGAGATCCAATGGTGCTTTTACTTTCCTCACTATTTACTCAGGAAGTATACATTGAAAATACACCTAAAAATTTTGAGGCAATTGCCAATACTTATAGTCTTGCATTATTGTTCTCTTATGTCAAGGTAATATATGTTTTAATTTTTAAGTTGTATGCCTAACTTGCTCTTTAATTGTGTGAGTTCTTTTTTTTAGGAATATTTCTTGCTTGAAATGCTCATGTTTTCCTTTACAAGTTATTGTCTAAGTATACTATGCATTTATTTACTTGGACATAAAAGTTGTATTATGGAAAATGCTTTCCTTAGGAGTTACATTATTTATCACATCCTTGTAAAGGTAGAGTCAAATTTGGCAAGTTGAATAAAATGGATATCTATTTGTTTATGCTAATTAATGGTACATTCTAAATGTGTGACAATGATTTCAATGGGTGGGATTCATTAATAAAGCTATACTTATTTTCTTCTTGAATTCTAACTTCACTACAACATATATGTATAAGCTTGAAGAAGAGATGTGTGACATTGTACTTGTGCCCTTTCCATATGATAATTTAAAAATTTTTAGTCCTTGGGATACCACTTTCTCCATTGGCACAATTAAGTACTGAAATAAGAGTACTGCATTCTGATTAATTTTTGTGATTTGATTTTAATTAACCTCTACTAAATATTAGTTTGATCTGTGTTCATTCACTAAGGCAAAGACATTTTTTATATTTTCTTAATTAGGTGTGGATGTAGATGAAATTGTTTTGAAGAGGTTAGGATTCCTTGTTTGTCAACATGGTTGTTGCATCTTTTCAATGAGCCTTGTCACAACATACTAATTTAGAGATGGAATATATATACCTGAAGAGTTCAGATCATAGTACACTAATTTGAAGTTTATGGCTTGCTTTCACATTAAGGAGCATTGCACTTAATCATGAAAGTAAGTATTTATTTCTAAACTGCTTTAGTTATTTGAGGATGTTTTGTATGAGCCTATTATATGTCATTGCCAATGGACTTAATCAATACAAATATTGTTTTGTGATATGTTTGACACGTTTATCTCAAAGTATGCCATCCAATGGTTTAGTGAACATCAATAGCATGCAACTCCAAATACATTTATGATCTATGTATTAAATATTTGTTATTTAATTCAAAACAAACATATGAAAGTTATGTTTGGCCTTATTTCAAAAATCTTGTTTGTTCAAGTGGTAGATAATATGATCCAAATGATTTGATCATTGCACCAATATGGTCCTTAGTTTCCTTAATACTTAAGTCACATGTTTCTTTTTAAAATTTTGATGCAATGTTGTTAGGCATTGTTTGAATCTCCAATATGATCCATATTGTTTCAATGACTTCAATCATGTTGTAAAAGATATTTAAATGTTGATTCAATGTGTGTCCTTTGGCCCATGCATTGAAAGGAGATTTAGGGTGTGTCTATATGCATGGAGACCTCAACCAAGGTGGAGAAAATGTAAGAGGTGGCAAGATAAAATTTCACTCACTTTGCGCACTTTCCTACAGTTTCACCTTGCATTTGAAATAACTGCTCATGGAACACTTTATCAAATAGTCCAGTACCTCATTCCTACTACAACTAAAATGGAGAGAAGATATTTTAAGTGAGATATCTACATATGCATTTTGGCTAATTTAATTAATCATTTACCTAGACCAAATTGCTAATGATCAATTAATTTGATTATAATTTGTAGTTTGACTATGCTATCCTAAGTTCATTATTTGATTAAAAAAACATGTCCCCTTTTAATTAAATAAAAGCCCCCTTTCTTCTAACCCACTTAAAGTGCACACATAAAGTCCTTTTTCTAATTTACAAATTAAAAGAAAAGGCTTTGTGACTTTTTTCTTATATGGGAAGTCAACTTCTATTTTATTGGTTGACTTGCTTATGCACATGGATCACTCCTATTTTTGAACTCCATCATTGATCTTCCATCATCTTGACCTTGATCTCTACCATTTGTGTGACTTTAAAAGAGAGAGCTTTCCCCCTCAAAGGATCCCATCTACCTTTTGAATATTGTTATGCTACAAGTTTTCAAATAGGTTTCTTCATAGCTTTGTGGAGAACTTCTCATTCCTTGTCTCATTCTATCATCACCATTGAATACTATTTTAGAAGCATCTTGCATGGTAGCTTAGTTCTTTTGTTGCAATAGTCTAGATCACATAGTATAATTAGCTTAGATATTGTAATACTTTCATGTTGTTAACATAGTTGCACTTTGCATTTCATCTTAGCTTACTTCACATTTACATTGCATCTTTGAGGAACTCCTTATGGACATTTTCATTCTTGCATCTCATCTTTGGAACCTTCCATTGCATGGTTTACTAGCAAGAAGAGTATTTCTAAGGGTAAACTAAGAGCCTCTTATTTGAATCATACTCTCTTTCACTCCATGGATAGGGAGCTATAAGTTGGCATCCAAGCATTCAAAACTCATGAAATACCTTGGATAGAATGGTTTGGAGTGTGACACTTTCTTAGTGTACATTTTTGGTGCCCACCGTGGGGCAGAACATTTGGTTTTTTCCTTTATCTAATTATCTTTGTTACATTTTGTACATGTTGTCTATACTTTTCTTTTCTTTTTACAGTCATAACTTTTAGGTGATATTTTGCCAGTTTTGTATGACATTTCTTATAACTATAGTGTGATACTTTTCAATAAAAGTATCACACAATAATATTGACCTCTATTGCTCCTCTATAGTATGTTTTGTTTCCCAACTTAGATAGAAATATTGCATGGAAGAAATCTACCGCACTCATATATTGAGAAGTATCACATGACAGACTTCTAGCATAAACTATCACCCGATTTGAACTTGCTTATTGATTGAGGGATTAGATTAGTTTCTCAATTGTACATGTTGTTTTCTGGATTTTTATAGGTCTATAGTGGTTTTACATAGGTCTAATTATAGATTACATGCTATTTTGAAGCTAGCTTGTGGGGCTAACAGTTTTGTTTGTAGGTTATTACCTTGAGATGTTTGCCCAATTTCCTTAAAAAGAATGCATGTCAAAGTTTCAAATGCAAAAGGACCACTAATAATTGTTTGCAGGGTTGCCCAAAGCATAAAAACCCAATCTTTCTTGTCTTTTCTTTATTTCATGTGTGGAAATATTACTAGTTGTTTCATTTCCATAGGCACATTAAACTTGCAATTAAGGTCCTTCGGTGATAGGAGAGTATGCTCTTTACCCTTGTGGTGAATCAAAAATCTTAAATTGCCTTTGGATTTTGAAAGCAATGGGGATAATTGGATCTTCTTGGTATGTTTGAGGGAAGTGATCAAGATAGGAGAGTATGCTCTTCACCTTTGTGGTAAATTAGAAATCTTGACTCTTAAAAGTGGATCCAATCTATGATAGTTAGAATCCTTTAGAGGTCCTACTCTTGGACAACCAAGAGGAACAACCCAAGTAGGGACAAGCAAACCTAGCTATTCGAACCCACTATAAACTCAAGGCTATCAAGGACACAAAACCTTGGTAGATTTATTGTTTGTCTTCGCTTAGTTTGATTTCTTGTAGGATTGCGACCATGAGGAGATCACTAGGGAAGAATGTTTAAGGTGCTCTTGTGACCACGAGGTTTATTACCCACCGCAAGATTGGGTGTCCCTTAATTGGGTACAAGAGGAACATTACAAATGGAAGCTCTTTCTAAACACTCTAAGTTAGTAGCTACCCTATTTTTTCCACTCAACTTCTTGGTGCAAGGATCAATCCTAGTGGATTACTTGGATCACCCCAAGATTTTGCACTCACCATCTATGTTCCTTTGGTTGTTCTTATGGCACTTCCATAAAAAATTCAATATCTCTTGTGGGAAACTACTTGGTGTTAGGTGAAGGAGCACTTAGTGTGGGCCAAGTTGTTGAGTAATGAACTGTGACTCTAAGGTAGATTTCTTGGCTAATATTTTTGAATGTGTCAACCTATGTAAACATTCTTACAAATCAAACATCTCGATAAAATTGGTAGGAATATTGTTTTGATATCACAAATTCATATTGGCAAGGTTGTTTTAACCCTTGTTCAATTGTTTTAGACATGCTAAAAATCCCTACTATTTGAAAACCTTGTTGTTGCTCAACACAAATTGAAACCTGAAAATGTTTGGTCCAAAAACTATCTAACTATCAAACTGAAACACAACAAAATTGGAGTCAAAACTTGTCCTTTTTTTACAAAAAATTGGTACTTTATTGCACACTCTCTAGAGAAATATTTCACGACAATTTTTTTCAAAAATTGTGTTTCCCTATTGTTATAGAGTTTGTCACCCTACTATATTGAAATCTATCATCCCACCTTGTGTGAACTATCTCACAAGAGAAAAATTTTACATGGATATTAAAAACTATTTTGTATGATATGCTACATTGTCCTACTATTTCTTGGGTTCTAAAAAAATATTGCTTGAGCCTTTTTGTTGTCAAAATAGAGTATGTGCTTTGCTTTATCTGATCTAAGGTCTTGTTGCTTGAGTCCTTCCTACTCCTGGTCACACATTTATATGTTAGGTATTGTCCCAAGTTTAAAATATGGGTTTAGTCTATTAAATTTAAGGCTTGAAATTTCATTGATGATCACTTGTCAAAATTTAGTTACCATTCTATGCTAGTTATTCACTATTGAGCTTCTTGCTTGCTTGCTTGGCTCGAGTCACTAGTGTTGTGAATTCTTGAGAACCTTTGACAAGCCATTTATTCTACCTTTACAAGTGATTATTCTTGATTTTAAGAGCTTCAAATCTGAAACACTTCTCTCATCCTATTAAGCAAAGACACATCCTTACATGTCAGTCACAACTAGGTTCCAAGTTGGTAACAGTAGTCATTCCCCTTTCATTTTTTGCACAATTAGAGACTAAACCTAGGTATCCTCATAGACAACCTTGTGTGGAAGACCCTAATTCTAGTCAAATTTAGATGACCAACATTTGGCACAATCTACTTTACAGTTTTGAGAACCCATTTGGAACACCCTTTGACACACCCACGGGTGAAAACACTTTGACCAACATGCACCTTGATGAAATCAAATGCTACTTAGAAGAGAAAGCACGTAAAAATGAAATACTTTTATAAATTATCCATGCTAGGGAAAGAGAAAATCAACAAGCTAAAGCTAACCATCATACACACAATGAGGAAATTGGAGGAGACTATTATCACAATCCTCTTGAACAAATCCCCATCAGTAGAAACAATGGCAATCACACACCTCAAGGACCCCTAAGGTCAACACCAAAGCATGTCCATCACCACCTATAAAATCACAATCACATCACAAAAGTGAGGATTAGATCACTAGCAAAGATGTTATAATATTTCAACAAGATGAGCTCGCTAAGAAACTAATGCTAAAAGCTTTAGAGCAAAATGGGGATCAATACTACCATTATATGGAAATGAAAGGATGGAAGCTCCCCCAATATTTTTACGTGCAATGAATAATCAAAAAATGAGAGCCTACTAAGGCTGAAATCTTGAGAGAAGAAATGCAAGAACTAAGGAAATAACTTGCACAATTGTAAACTTCCAAAGACCCAGCTAAAACTTCATTTATTGAATCAATATATGCTCTTCCATTTGATAGGATTTTATACATGCCTCCATTTCCTAAGGGTATAGAGGCTCCTAATTATGACAAATACAATGGAAATGGTGACCCTTGTGATCATATGAGGCATTTCTATGCTATTAGCATGGATTTCATACATGAAGACTCATATCTTATGTGTTTGTTTCCTAGAAATCTAAGAGGGAAAGCTATGGAGTGGTTCCTAATATTGACTCCCCCTGTCAAAAAAATTGACAAGCTTGCACAACACTTTATCCAACAATACTCTTATAACATTCAACATCTTGTAACTATGTTGGGCTTATGCCAAAATAAACAAAAATAGGAAGAACTTTTTGCAACATACCTTCAACAATGGAGATCCCTATACTCGAGGTACCCTCGGCAAGTTCCTGAAGCTAAGAAAATTGAAATTTTTGTCAACATGCGTGTACCTAAACTATACTTTGACTTAAGAAAATAGTTCTTCACAACTTTTGAGACAATGTTTGAGAGTGTGTATCGCATTGAGGATGTTTCTATCAAGAAGGGTGACATTGTTGTAAACAAAGACAAAAATAATAATGGAAATGGCAAAGACAAGGGAAAACCTTGGAATTAAAAAAATATGTTTTCAATGATGGAGTAGTGGACACTCCTAAGACCAAGGAACCTACATTTAACCTTTCTAATGTTATCTATGCTACAAAACAACAAGAAGGTTGAAAACAACAAACATCTGACAAGAACTCTATGTTTAACAAAAAATAACATGTTTATACACTAATGGTTGAGCCTTACAAAGTAGTCTTAAAAACATTAATTGCAAACAAGTTGGTTGATTTACAAAATAATTGTCATCCCTATGACCCACCTTTCAAACCCCCGTGGTAGTGAGAGGATCACATTTGTAGCTATCACCGAAGCAAAGGACACAACACTGAAAATTATTTTTAAGCTTAAAGATGTTATCCAAGATCACATCGAGGCTAGTAAAGTTGTCACAAATGCTCTTGTTAAAAAATTTAACCATGAAGCTTTTAAACAACCCTCACCATAATATGAGAAAGGTGAAACTCCTAAGGCTCCCAAGAAGAATCATGATGCCAAGGTCAGCTATACCTATCCTGACATAGATAATGTTATAGGCATGTTTGAGCCCGTTGAGTATCTATGCATGGAAAGTTCTAATGATGAAAATTGATCTGAGGATGAAAGATATAAAGTTGTCCTAAAAATATGAAATGATCCCTGAAACCATAATGATACTAGACCCAAGATGGTACTCTAAGTGGTTGAATCTTCCTCTTCATAGAGTGAATCACTTAATGCCATCACTAGGGGAAAATCTAAAGTGGTCCTAAAATTTTCTCATGATCCTAAGAATGCATCATCTTCTAAACAACCAACTACTTCCAAAATCTCCAACTATAACCTTGTTAGCCAACTACAATGTACCCTAGCTCAAATTTCCATTTTTGAGAAGTTAGAATTATCCCCTTTTCACAAGGATATCCTTGAAAAAGCTTTATGTGTTGCCAATGTTCCCACAGATATTTATGCGAAATGATTCCAAGCTATGGTGAACTATATCTCTTCACCTCACTACCTCACCATTTTAGAAGAACATGACCAAGCTCTTAGTCATCCCCACAACCTTTCTCTCCATGTCAAAGTCCAAATCTTCCATACTCACATTTGTCAAATCTTGATAGACAATGGTGCAAGGTTGAAAATAATTTCATTCAATGTGATCCAACAGTTACATATGTCTAAATTTTCCATTTACCCTAGGTGCAAGATCACTATAAAAGCCTATGATAAGGTTGAAAGACCTTCCAAAGGTCTAATTGTGCTTCCATTCAAAGTTGGTCTAATTGAGAAGGATGTCATTTTCCAAGTCCCAGACATACCACTTGCATACAATTTATTGTTGGGACAACCATGGATTCATGGCATGCAAGCAATACCCTCTATGTACCATCAGTGCATCAAGTTCCCTTTTAATGGTACTGAAATAGTTGTCCCATGTGACAACTCAATGTCTATCAACACATTATCTACTATAGAAACACTGGTTCCACATAATCGCTCTTCTCATGAGCTGACATCGTCCTTTACAAAGTGTGAACAAAAATTGAAAATGATGTGCCTTAGTATGGGTAAGTAAACTCTAGACTCAATTATGTCATCCTATTTCCCCTTCATCTTATGGAAAACCTTCTACCAAAAAGAAGCCTTTTACTTCTACAATGACTCTTTTTGGCACCTTTGTGCAATCCTCAATTCACCTAGAAGTGGAAAAAGAAGAACAAGTAATCAAAGATTAGATCTATAGGGAAGAGGAAGATGAGGAGGAAGCCACAATTACTATTCCCTTCTCTCCTAAACCCTATGGAAAAGGATAGAAATTTCTCACCAAAATGGGCTATCAGGGCCATGGATCCTTGACAAGTAATAAAAAATCCCTAGTGGAACCTTTAAGTCATACTCAGGGTTATGACACTCAAGATATTGTTGGCCTAGGTTTTAGGCTAGAAGATGAAATACCAACATTTGATCGAAGAGCGCCCATGTCTAGTGAATCAGAGGATGATGACCCTGATGAAGAGTGCTCCCCTTAATACCATAAACCATAACAAAAACAAAGAAACAATAGCAAATGTGAGAAAAAATTATGGACTTCTTATTTGTGTCGTAAATGCAGAATTACAAAATTCACAAGTACAATATGCTAACCCACATGAGCACCTTCATTACAGTAATTTGCAAGACAAGCTACGAAATATCACCCAGAGTTGTCTTAGACAATGTTCAGGTCTTTCTTAAATAGGCAATTTTATGTCACCCAGGAAGGCTCTAGAAAATGAAACTTAATACCTAGGGGCCGATAGACCCTAACAATACATATAGAGTTGTCCAAATACATTTTTTATAAATTATTTTAGAAGTTTTAGTAGCCCAAATTCCAAATTCCATAACTCTCAAACTATTTCTCTGATTAGTTGAGATAACCACTTTTTGGAAATGCCAACTCCTGAACTATAGGCTCAGAACATGTAAGTGTCCTTCCATTGAGTTTTTGGATCTCATTGAAGCACTCTAAGGCCTCCAATAGTGAGCTTGAAGATTTTGTGAAAATTTTTCCATTGAAAATCTACAATAACTTCTTGGATACTTAAGTTGGAGCAATGAGATTTTTATGTAGGCTTATAATTCCAACATGAACCTTCATGTAGAAAATGAGAACATTTTGAGCTCATATGACAAAGTTACTAAAAATAGCAAGTTCTCATAAATAGTAACCACCATGTCTGATAGTCCTTATTAAAATAGAAAAGACTGAAAAGAAAATATTTTTGGGTGATGTGAGATTTCTCTTACATGGAGGATGCTCTTACATTGAACACCCGGGGTAATTTGAGAAGTGACTTCGTCAAATCTCAGTTGTTCAAAGGAAAACCAAGATAGTTAACCTCCTCCATTGCTAGCCATGATGAATCCTCTATTGGCCTCTCTTTCCATTTGACTAGGTATTCATCATAAGTTTTGTTCCTTGTGCTTTTTCCAACACGACTATCCAATATCTTCTCAACCTCCTTTGTAGTTCAACTAGTTGCTAGAATACTCCACTACACTTTTTCAACTTCATCTCCATCACCTCCTTCATAATAATTTGTCAAATCTAAAATATTAAATAGTGGTGAAATATTCAATTCAACAATCAACCCCACTTCATAAGCATTTCTAGAATCATGCCTTTTCACTTATTTTGCATAGTCCAAACTTCTTTATCTTTAGCTTATTATATGTACCCATTGGAAAATGCTCCTTTATCAAATGAACCATGACTTCATCTCCAATCTAAAATTCCTTATACCTCTTTTTCACATCTATCTTAGCTTTATACTATTTATTCATCTTTATTATGTGCTTCCTCACCTCCTCATAGATGTTCTTCAAATGTTCAACAAACTCTTCTACTTCAGCACTACTTATCTCTCCTTTATCTAATTGCCTCAATTCAGAAGCATTTCTGGGACTACTCTCATATACAATCTGGAATAATGATTTACTTGTACTCCTATTGATAGAATTATTATATGAAAATTCTTCTTGTGGTAAAATCATATCCATCCTTTTGGTTTATCTCCAACCAAGCATCTCAAAAAGTTTCCCAAACTATGATTCACAAAATTTGTCTATCCATTAGTCTGTGGATGATGTGATGAACTAAACTTAAAAAATTTCTTCAACTTATTCCATAATGTATGCAAGAAATACCCAAAAAATTCGGTATCTCGATCTAAAACTATACTCTTTGGAAAACCATGTAGTCTCACCACTTCTCTAAAAAACAACTCTGTCACATGAACAACATCACTAGTCTTCTTGCAAGGAATAAAATGTGCCATCTTTGAAAACTTGTCAACCACCAAAAAAATAGAATCATGCCCATGTTGATTCCTCATTAATCCAAGAACAAAATCCATGCTAACATTCTCCCATGGCTTCTTTGGTATAGTTAATGGCTAATACAACCCTATATTCTGCTTTACTCCTTTTTTCATCTAACATACTCTACAACTCTATACAAAATTCTTCACATCTTGCTACAACTGTGTCCAGTAATAATTCTCAGAAACCAAAGAAATGGTTTTATCTCTACCAAAATGTCTAGCCAATCCTCCACTATGCTTCTCCTTGATGAGATTCTCTCTCATTGAACTTCTAGGAATGCACAACTAGCCTCCTTTGAACAACATACTATCCTAGGTCACAAAATCCAACCACTTTGTCCTATCAAGTGTAACAGATTCTATATAGGCCTTCCACACTTCACCTAAATCAGGATCATTTGGATACAAAGTACTAAGTTCCTTGAACCCAACCACCTCTATCTATATTTCTATTAGCAAAAGTTGTCTTCTACTAAGAGCATCTGCAACTCTGTTAAACTTTCCACTCATGTATTTCAAAACAAATATATAGCTCTACAAAAAACCAAGCCACTTCAAATGCCTTTGGTTCAATTTTTCTTGAATATTCAAATATTACAAATCTTGATGATCAATATACAAAACAAACTCCTTAGGAAGAAAATAGTGTCTCCACTTCTTCAATCCTTGAACTATAGCATAAAATTCTTGATCATAAATAGAATATTTTCTTTTTGCTTCATTCAACTTCTCACTGAAATAAGAAACAGATCTACCTTCTTGGCTCAAAATAGCTCCTATTGCAGTACCACTACATCATAGTCTACTTAAAACACCTTGTTAAAATTAGGAAGTGCTAAAATAGGCTACTTAGTAACTTTCTATTTCAACAAATTAAAACTCATATCTACTCCTACAGTCTACTTAAATTCTTTCCTATCTCCTGTCATTGTTTCAATCAAAGGTCCACAAATACTAATAAAACCTCTTATGAACTTTCTATAAAAACTAGCCAGTCCATGAAAAGATTTTACCTCCATCACACTCCTTGGATTAAGCCATGTTAGATTATGGTGACTAATCAAGAAAGTACTATACATACTTCATAAATAGTAGGGTTCGGGGCATAGTCTCGAAAAAAAATTTTGGGCCGTGGCCGACATATTATGGCCGACATGTTATAACCCTAAAGTGGTTTAATACTTGTATAAAAGGGCTTAGGATTGGGTATTTTTCATTATGTTGTGATTCAAAATTGGTTCTTGCGACGGTATTGAGCTGTAAGGGATTACAGATTGTAATTAGGTTTTAATCACGGTTAAGTGGAAGTCTCATGATTGAGTGGGAGTGATGGTAGATGAGGGTAAGCTAAGGGTTGACAGGTTTGATGGGCCCTACAAGCCATTCAAGGATAGCTTTCACTTTCTCTAGATCCATTTTTTGACCTTCTATTGAGACTACAAATCTGAGGTACACCAACTCCTCTACAAAATTGCAGTTCTTTGGGTTTATCAGAAACTTTTGTTCCCTTAACTTATCAAACACCTTGCCAATATGGATCAAGTGCTCCTCCAATGTCTTACTAAAGATCAAAATATCATCTAGGTAAACAATGAGAAACTTACCTAGAAACTCCTTCAATACCACATTCATGAGCCTCATGAAAGTGCTCGATACATTGGTTAGCCCAAAAGGCATGGCTAACCACTTATACAATACTTCTTTGGTCTTGAAAGAAGTCTTCCATTCATCACCTTCTCTACTACGAATCTGATGGTACCCACTCTTTAGATCTATCTTTGTGAAATACTTAGCTCCACTCAAATAGTCTATAATATCATCCATTATTGACAATGAAAATTTGTACTTGATCATGATCTTGTTGATAGTGCAAGAATCTATGCACATCCTCCATTCTTCATTCTTCTTTAGTTCTAATATAGCTGGTAGAGCACATGTACTTAGACACTCTCGAATCAACCCCTTCTACAACAACTCATGAACTTGTCTATTCAACTCTTCACTTTCTATTGGTTTCATTCTATGTGTTGTCTTGTTTGGAAAACTAGCTCCTAGAACCAAATCCATTTGGTGATTGATCTTCCTCATTGGGGGTAACCCATTAGGTAACTTATCTAATACAATATCATAAAACTCTCCCAACATATCTACAAATTTTGTGGGTACCTCCTCTACTTCTTCTTTACTATCTTTTGGAATTATAGAAAAACACATATGCTCATGCTCCATACTTTTGAAAAAAAAATTTCATCAACAAAACATATTCTGGCAGCACTACATACCTTTTCTTCTTTCTCCTTCAACGGCTTCAACTTATGTTTCACTCAATCCTTAGTTAGAGTATACATATTTTATCACCCATTGTGTACATTATTTATATCAAACTACCACTAGCTACCCAAAAACATATGACATATGTCCATAGGTACAATATCACATAGTACCTCATCCTGGTAGCTTCCAATCTTGAACTTCACTGAGCACTGCTCATTGACCTTGACCTTGTGGTTATCTTGCACCCAAGAAATATGGTATGGATGTGAGTGTTTATATCTCTTCAGCTTCAACTTTGAGACCATCATTTCTAACACTATATTATCAGTACTTCCACCATCAATGATCACATCACAACACTTATGTTCACATTTACACCTTGTGTGAAACAAGTTCCTTCTTTGATTAGGTTCATTCTCACCATTCAGCAAGACTCTTTTGTTAACTAGGACTTCTCCTCTATTAGCATCTTCAGAATGTGATAATCTAGCATCTTCATCAACATGCGCAACTCTGGCCTGGCCTTCTATTCTTCAATCTATCCTTCATTGGTGTTGGGTACATTCAAATGCTCTATGCCCTTCTTCTCTGCAATGAAAACATTTCCTGCAGAAGCCTCCTCTTCTAGATCCTTGTCCTCTACCTCTTCCTCTTTAATTTCTATTATTCTAATCATGGAAATTATTGGAATTATTTCCCCTTTGGTTTTGACTACTACTTCTAGTCTAATCCTTTTTCTTTTGATCATCATTATGGCCACCATATGATTGTCTATTAGATCTTCCACTGTGACCTCTTTCACTATTCTTGTTGTCAACCTTCTTGCTCAATTTTTTCTCAACTCTTAGGGAAAATTGGTATGCCTCATCAATATTATTTATTCAAACTAGACTCAACTCATCCTGAATACTTGGCCTTAACCCATTAAGATAATGGGCCACTTTCTCCTTATTTGCTTTTGCATGGCTGGTTCTAATGAAAACTTGGTAGAACTCCTTAGTATAGTTTTGAACAGATTTTTTCGCTTGCTTCATCCCTTGTATTTTCTTTAAAAAATCAAGCTAATAATCTATGAGAATGAATTGTCACTTCCATTTAGCTATCATTCAATCCCATCTGGTGATTTTGTCCTTTCACTTTCTATTTCACTCCAAATGAATGTTTTGCCACCAGATCTTTGCATGTGCCTTAAGTTTCACCTTCACAAACTTGACCCTATTAGGATCATCAATATCTTCATATTCAAAGTACTCATTTAGTTCATTTATCCAATTGATCACCTCCTCTAGGTTAATATTTCATAAAAATGTGGGAACCTCAAACTTAGCCCTTTTTCCAATCTTGGATATAGCCCTAAAAGCCTCTCTTCCTCTAGATTTACAATTGCCTCTACTTCAAAATTTTCTTCTACTTTGTCCTCATCCTCTCTTTCATCTCTTGTAGGAAGATTTATTCCTCTATGCATTTGTTCTTCCAATACTTGCATTTAACTTTGGAGGGCTTAGAAAACCTTAGGTGTAACACCTACAGATCTTCTACCATGCTCTCTTCATGGAGGCATTTTTTGCACTTTCATTGAAACCCTAGTGTACATTACCTTAAAATCAATGATCTATCTACACGCTCAGCCCAAACTATAGTCTTGGTGTGAACTGCCTCATAGTCAGTGGTCTACCCACACACTCAAGACCTCTACCTCTGATACCACTTGATGAAGGGTGCTCCCCTTAATACCATAAACCATAACAAAAATAAAGAAACAACAAAAAATGTGAGAAAAAATTATAGAGTTCTTATTTGCACCAAAAATGCAGAATTATAGAATTCACAAGTACAATATGCTAACTCACATGGGTGCCTTCATTATAGTAATCTGCAAGACAAGTTGTGAACTATCACCCCGAGCTATCCAAGACAATGTTTAGGCCTTTCTTAAATAGGAAATTTTATGCCACCTAGGAAGGTTCTAGATAATGAAACTTAATACCTAGGGGCTGACAGACCCTAACAATACATATAGAGTTGGCCAAATACATTTTTGACAAATTATTTTAGAAATTTTGGTAATGCAACTTCTAAAGGCCATAACTCTCAAACTGTTGCTCCAATTGGCTATTATAACCACTTTTTGGAAATGCCATCTCCTAATCTACATGCTTAGGATTCTACAAATACCCTTCCATCGAGTTTTTGGACCACATCCGAGCACTCTAAGGCCTCCAATGGTGAGCTTGAAGATTTTTCAGCAAATTTTTCCACCAAAAATCCACAATAACTTCTCTAACACTTAAGCTAGAGTAATGATATTTTTATGGTCGGCTTATAATTCCAAAATGAACTTTCATGTAGAAAATGAGAACATTCTAAGCTCATATGAAAAAATTACTAAAAATAGCAAGTTCCCATAAATAGTAACACCCTGTCTACTGGTCCTTATTAAAATAGAAAAGACTGAAAAGAAAATATTTTTGGGTGATGCAAGATTGCTCTAACACCCAAGATGCTCCTACATCAGATCCTCCCTTTGTTGTTGCCACTTTGCAAGATGAGGACTTTATGCCTCTAACTTCTCTCCTTTGGGGAGAAGAAACACTAACTACCAATAATGATGTTGAAGCTTCCACTTCTCAATAGCCAAAACAAAATGAATTTGACCATGAATACATGAATAGAGGATGAATTAGATGAAATATTGCTCATCTAATTGCTAGAGATCAGAGTATAGACTCTCACTAGTATGAATGGGAAAGCCCGTCAGATGCATCTTACAAGCTAGGAGTGGATGTTATTCATGCCTATTTAACCCAACTGAATGTAGTCGAAGAGTCTAGTATAGGGTCAAAAAATTTTGGCTCATAACATGCTTTAGTGGATCACACTAGTCCCTCTAGGTCTATTCCTGATCTGGACTCCTTTGTAACATTTACTCTAGGCTCGACTTAGTATGTCACCAAAGATATCTCTTTTCGTATTAACAACCTTGAAGCTTTCACATAACTCTCATTGATTCACCATGATCTCATAGATTGGTTAGTTCAAAATCAAAGACTTGAAATACCATCTTTTCAAAATAACTATGAGATTGCTTGTTACCTAAATGTCATTGAACTCATCACTTCTTCCACCAAAAAACCTATGGTTAACATGACAGAATCAAATATCAAGTACTTCAATCATAAAATTAAAAGAAAAACAAGCAATCAAATGGTGAAAACCACATTGTGGTAGTATATATCAAATGGTGAAAACCTCCTTGAGGCACTTGTGGATGAGTTACTTGGTAGTTTGTCAAGCTATTTTTAGAACAGATCTTTGGTTCTCATCGAACCTACACAACCTATCAACTTGGGGTCAAAGGAATCTCCTAAAATTATACACATGGCTCAATCACTATCAACTAAGGAAAAAGAGAATTTTGCCAAAAAAATTCAAGGCAAATAGATCAATTTCACATGAACGTACTTAGATATCTTAGAGCTTGAAGATCTTATCATGCATCATTTATCTATCTCTCCTATTGTAAAACCTATTAAACAAAAACCATGAAAGATGCATCTGTACACAACCCTATTGGTCAAAGTAGAGTTGGAAAAACTTCTGAGTACAAACTTTATCAGAGCTATTGACTATGCAGAGTGGATTTCCAACAATGTACCTGTTTCTAAACATGATAAATCCATCTAAGTTTGTACTAATTTTAGAGATCTAAGAAAAGCATGGCCCAAGGATGACTTTTCTCTAGAAAACATAGACATAATAGTGGACATGAGAGTGGGTTAGAAAATGCACTCCCTCATGGATGGCTTTTCTAGGTATAACCAAATTAAGATTGCTCTAGTTGATCAAGAGAAGACATCTTTTACATGTGCCTAGGGTACTTTCTATTAGAATGTCATGCCCTTTGGGCTCAAAAATGGTGGTGCCACCTGTCAAAGAGAAATGACCACCATCTTCCATGATATGATGCATAAAAATGTGGAAGATTATGTTGATGACACATTGGGTAAATCAATAAAACAAGACACACATCTTAAAGACCTTAGTCTAATATTGGACCGTATGGAACAATTTCAACTTAGGCTGAACCCAAAAAAGTATGCCTTTGGTGTCACATCTAGAAATTTCTAGGCTACATTATCTCAAAAAAAAAGGTATTGAGGTTGATCCTAAAAATGTCCAAGCTATCATGGAAATGCCTCCTCCATGAAATATTAGTCAACTTAGAAGTCTACAAGGACGTCTGCAATCCATAAGAAGATTCATTTTTCAGCTAGTCAATAAAGCTCTATCTTTTGACAAGAATTTTCATAAAGGCTCTACTCATATCTAGAATGACTAATGTCAAAAAAATCTCAACTAAATCAAAGGGTACTTGGCTAAACCTCTAGTTTTTATGCCACCCATTTTGGGAAGAGCTTTGATTTTGTACATCTTAGCTACAACTTCTTCTCTAGGAGCATTATTAGCCCAAAGTGATGAGACCGGTAAAGAATAGGCTATATATTATATCAGTTTAACTTTGGTAGCTTATGAAATGAACTACACTAGTATTGAGAAAGTCTACTTTTCAATGGTCTTTGCTTCTCAAAAATTCTAACATTACATGCTGGCACATACAGTACACCTAATTTCCAAAATTGATCCTCTGAAATATTTTTTGAGAAAAGTTGTGCTTACTAGTCATTTATCTAAATGGATGATGATTCTTTTTGAATTTGGCATTCAGTATGTCAAATGTAATTCCATCAAGGGGCAACCCATAGCTAACCAATTGGATGATTTTCCACTAGAGGATACAACGCCCATGCAAATTGAGTTTCCAGATGCCTCGATTATGTACATCACTGAGAGAACTTGGAAAATGTTCTTTGATGGTTCTCATACACAGAATGGGGTTGGAGTAGGTGTTTTTTTAATTTCCTTTCATGGTTGTACGATCCCAAAATCCTACAAACTCGTATTCCCTTGCACAAACAATATTGCAAAATATGAAGCATTAACAAATGGGATCAAAATGGCTCTCGAATGGAGAATCATTGAATTACACATCTATGGAGATTCTTAACTTGTTATAAACCAAGTGAACAATGAATATCAAACAAAGGATGACAAGTTGATACCTTACAAGAAGTTGATAGATGCTCAAAGGAACTATTTCACTTTTGTGACATTCCAAAAAATTCCTAGAGCAGAAAATAAGGTTGTCGATGCTATGGTTACTCTACAATCTATCCTCCAACTATAAGAATAGGAATTGCAATTTGAGTTCCTAGTGGAAGAACTACATCATCTTGCCTATGATTCCTCAAATAACTAGGTGATTTGCACTGTTATAGGTCATGATTTCTCCCATTATGCAGCTATCTTCTCTTACTCACATGATCAAATTATTCCTAAAACCTTCGTGCACAACCAAAAATGCCAACTCCTTTGTAATGCTTCACATTATGCCTTGGTCTCTGGTGACTTTTATGGGAAGAGTCTAGATGGAAGGTTGCTTAGGGTTTTAGAGCTAGAAGAGTTCGAAAAGAAACTCACTAAAGTCTACGATGGCATTTGTGGGGAACATTCTAATGGCCTTGCATTTGCTCAAAAATAGCTTAGGGTGGGTTATTACTGGGAAACCATGCAATTTGATGCTGCTTGTTATGCCAAGTCCTGTGAAAAATGTCAATTTCATGGCAACTCAATTCATTCTCTTGGACATGAGTTTTTTTTCTCTGTAACATATCGGCCCTTTCAAAAATGTTTCTTTGACTTAGTAGAAAAACTTCATCTAAGTTCCTCTAGTGGTCACAAATTCATCATTATAGCAACTACATATTTTACCAAATGGGTTGAATTTGTACCACTATCTGCTACTACAAGCAAACATGTTGCCTTGTTTATACTGAACCACATCATTTTTCATTATGGTATTCCTTCCTCCATTGTGACTAATAATGGAGGATAATTCAAGAACAAGAACCTCAAACAAATATGCAAGAAATATCAAATCAAACAACATTGGTCCTCTATCTACTACCCTCAAGTGAATGGCCAAACTAAGGCCTCCAAAAAAACATTGTTGAAAATCTTACATCGTACAGTTCATAAGTCTAGGAAAGATTGGCACTTATAGATAAATCTAGCACTTTGGGCCTAGAGAATGACCATTCGTACGCCTATAGGGGCTACACTCTTTTCTCTAGTCTATGGCTCTGAGGTCATTGTTAGTTTGTGGTGACTGATTATGAAAGTATTGTACATACTTCATAAATTCTTTGGGGCTCAAGGCATCACCCTGAAGAAAAAAAAGTTGGGCCCTATTTTATTGAGATTTTGGGCTGACATGTAGTTATTAATTATAACCCCAAAGCAGTAAAAATACTTGTATAAAAGGGCTTAGGGTTAGGGATCATTTTATAGTGGTGATGCAAAATTTGGTTCTTGCGATATTATTGAGCTATAACAAATTACAAATTGTAATTAGGTTGTAATCACTAGATCGTAATGATTTAGACTTATTGTTTGGTGGACATAGCCTAGAGATTGTATGAAGCAAGTTCAATCCTAGTGTCTTGTGTTCTTTTCTGTGTGATCTATTATTTTCTAATATTCATTATATTTGCATGTAATTATTATTTCTATCTTTGGTTTAACCCTAACAAGTGGTATCAGAGTGAGGTTGTTTTTTAGTTGTCCTCTATAGGAAAGTCTCATGGTTGAGTGGGAGCAATGCCAGACAAGGGTAAGCTAAGGGTTGATAGGTTTAATGGGTAGAACTTTCAGTTATGAAAGATGCAAATGGAATACTATCTTTATCACAAGGATTTATGGAAGTTATTGGAAGAAAAAAAAAAGAATCAGGGATCTATGTCAAATGATGAATGGGATCTTTTAGACAGAAAGGCACTTGGAAGCATTTGATTATGCCTAGCACCATCGGTGGCATTTAATATCACAAAAGAAAAGAAAATAGAAGAATTGATGCAAACCCTAGCAAAACTATATGAAAAGCCCTCTGCTTCAAACAATGCATTTCTCATGAAGCGTTTATTTAATATGAAAATGGAAAAAAGTGGATCTATTGCGGATCATTTAAATGTGTTTAATGCTATTACTAGTCAATTATCTTCTATGGGTATCAATTTTGATGAATAAATTAGGGCTCTCTTGATTTTATGTTCTTTGCCAAAGCTGGAATAGCTTGATAATGGTTGTGAGTAATTTTGTTCTTGGATCTAGTACCCTAAAATATGATGATGTGATTGGTGTTATTTTGAGTGAGGAAACTCATAGGAAATATTTGGGTGGATCTTAATTTGGAAGTGCTTTGAATGCCCAAAGTCAAGGTAGAACAATTGAGAGAAGAAATAATTTTGGAAATTGTGAGAAATCAAGAGGATAGTCAAAGGGGAGAAGGTCTCAATCAAGAGGACCAAATGATTGAGAAAACCAGGGCATAAAAAGAAAGATTGTTGGAATCAAAAGAAAAATGAAGAAGATAAACTAGATGGAGATAAGGAGGAAAATGTGGTAAGTAAAAAATCCAAACAGGATGTTTTGCTTCTATCTTTAGAAAGTGTTTATGATTCATGGGTTTTAGATTCTGGTGCTTCATTTTATGCTACACCTCATAGAGGTTATTTTATTGATTATGTCCAAGGGGATTTTGGACTTGTTTATTTGGGTGACAATGAACCTTGTTAGATTATTGGAAAGGTAAAAGTTAAGATTAAGTTGCAGAATGGGAATCATTGGCTACTACCTGAGGCAAGACATGTTCCAAGGTTGAGTAGGAATTAAATTTCAGCAGGGTAACTCAGTGATGAGGGTTGTGTAGTTACTTTTAATGATAAAAACTGGTAGGTTTCAAAAGGTTCCCTTGTAGTAGAAAAAGGTGTGAAAATAGGCACCTTATATCTTTATACAGGTCATATTGTTCCTTCTACCTTAATTATTTAAGAGAAAAATGAATGTTCAAGAATAGTTGTTGCAGTTGAGCAGGGAGAACAAATAGCTATTGTAAATTTTGATATAACACTATGGTACAATAGACTTGGGCACATGAGTGAGAAAGGTATGAAAGTACTTCATTCAAAGAATTTTTTACCGAGTCTAAAATGTGTTAATATGGATTTTTGTGAAAGTTTTGTGTATAGAAAATGAAAGAGAGTGAGTTTTGTGAAGACTGGGAAGGAAAACAAAAAAGAGAAATTAGAGCTTGTACATACTGACGTGTGGGGATTGGCTCAGGTGTCTTCCCTTGGAGGCTCTCATTATTATGTTACATTTATTAATGATGCAACTAGAAAGGTATGAATTTATTTCCTTGGACAAAAATCTAATGTATTTCAAACTTTTAAGAAATGGAAATGCTTAGTTGAAAATTAGACTGGTGAGAAATTAAAATGTCTCGGATCTGATAATGGTGGTGAGTATTGTAGTCATGAATTTGAATATTATTGCTCCACTAATGGTATTCATAGATAAAAAATTGTTCAAAGGACTCCATAGGAAAATGGTGTGGCTAAACACATGAACAGGACTATAATGGAGTGTGAAAGGAGCATGAGGTAGCATGTTGGGTTTCCCTTACACATGTGGGTGGAGGTTGTCAATACTATTGTATATTTGATTAATAGAGGTCCCTCTACTCCTTTGGACTATGGTATTCCAGAGGAAGCATGGACTTGTAAGAAGGTGAGTTATTCTTTTCTCAAAACCTTCGGTTGTCAAGCATTTTCTCACATAGATTCTGAAAATAGAACCAACTTGGAAGCTAAGTCAAAGAAATATGTATTTGTTGGATATGGCATTAATGAATTTGGTTATAAGCTTTGGAATTTTGAAAATCATAAAATTGTAAGAAGCAGTGATGTCATCTTCAATGAGAAGGTGGTGTACAAAGATCTGTTGTAGTAACATGAGAAGAAAGAAGATGATTATGTAGTGCTAGATGATACTCTAAAAGATGATGTTTCAGCCATTCCTCATGATGTGCGACAACAAAAACAAAAAATACCGCACACACCAATGAATGTTAGACAGTCAATAAGGAAAACTCGACCTCCACAAAGATTTTCTCCCTCTTTGTATTCTATTTTATTTACTAATGCTGGTGAACCTAAATGTTATGACAAAGTTGTGCATGTGGATCCTAAGATTTAGGTGGAATCTACAATGAAAGAAAAAATGGACTCTTTGTTGAAGAATAAGACATGGGATTTATGCAAGTTTCCTATAGGTAAAAGAGCTTTACAGAAAAAGTGGGTTTATAGTTAAAAGAAGAGGATGGAGGTAAGAAAATATTTAAAGCCAAGTTAGTTGTAAAAGGATTTACATAGAAAAATGGCATTGATTTTGATGAGATATTTTCTCCTGTTGTTAAGATGACTTCTATCCATATTGTTTTAAGTATTGTGGCTACTGAAGATTTGCATTTAGAGCAGCTTGATGTTAAAACAACCTTACTTCATGGTGATTTGGATGAAGAGATATATATGGCTTAGCCACAAGGTTTTGAGGTCAAAGGTAAGGAATTGAGCATTGGAATGCAGTCAAATGGATTCTCAGATATTTGAGAGGCACACCTAGTAATTGTTTACACTTTGGGGGCTCTACTACTGATTTACAAGGCTATGTTGACCCAGATTTGGTAGGGGATATTGATACCAAGCAGAGTACTATAGGTTATGTCTTTACTATTGGTGGGGTAGACATGAGTTGAGTTTTTAGGTTATAGAACGTAAATGCTTTATCAACTACAAAGGCTAAGTATGTAGCTGTTATAGAGGCAACCAAGGAGATGATATGGCTTTATTTCTTCTTGGAAGAATTGGGAAACCCTCAAAAGGATAATTATTTATTTATATATAGTCAGAGTGTCATTCATCTTATAGAGAATTCATCTCTGCATTCAAAGACCAAACACATATAGTTGCGGTACCATTTCATTCGGTCAATTTTGGATGATGGACAGTTGAAGTTGGACAAGATACATATAGATGAAAATCCAGCAAATATGTTTACAAAGGTAGTAAAAATAGAGAAGTTGAACTCCTCTTCAGCTTTGGTTGGTCTTCTAGACTGAACATGAATAACAAAATAGCAGATTCCAAGGTGGTTTGATCCAGTGGGATCCTCATGGAGTAGCGGCATAGCTATAGGACTAGTCTCCAAGTGGAAGATTGTTGTTTAGAATGGAACCTAATTAGTCCCCAAGTGGGAGATTGTTAATTTGTGGTGATTGATTAGGAAAGTATTGTACATACTTCATAAATTCTTTGGGGCTTGGGGCATCGCCTCAAAAAAAATTGGGCCCTATTTTATCAAGATTTTGGGCCATATAATTATTAATTATAACCCTAAAGCGGTAAAAATACTTGTATAAAAAGGCTTAGGGTTAGGGATTTTTTTATAGTGGTGAAGCAAAAAATTGTTCTTGTAGTGGTATTGAGCTATAAGGGATTATGTATTGTAATCAGGTTGTAATCACTAGAGCATAATAATTCAAACTTGTTATTTGGTGGACGTAGCCTAGGGACTTGAGGAACCATGTTAAATCTTGGTGTCTTGTGTTCTTTTCTATGTGATCTATTATTTTATGATATTGGTTATATTTGCATGTAATTGTTATTTCTATCTATGGATTAATCCTAATAGTCATCCTCCCATTAGAAGTTGAGATCCCCTCCTTGTGAGTCTCCTTACATGGGTTGATAATTTTTGAAGACCATAGAGCTATGCAAGTACAAGAACTAGAGACTCTTGATGAATGTTGCAAGGTTTCTTTTGATCACATAAGGTCTTATCAAAAGTGTATGTCTACTCAGTATAATAAGAAATTTCACCCTTGTGAGTTTCAAGTAGGTGAATTTGTGCTTAGAGAGAATCCAAAAAATTAACAGCATAGAGAGAAAAAGGGAAAGTTTGAACCTAATTGGTCAAGCTCGTATATTATCACAATAGTATTTAGGTTTGGTGTTTATCAACTATCTACTCTTGAAGGGGAAGAACTTGTAGAGCCTATCAATGTCCTACACTTGAATAAATTATATACTTAGAGGCTCACAGCTTAGCTATCATGTACATATTTGATGTTGAAAAAATCCTAAAAATCAGAAAATGTTCTGAAAAAATGATCATCTTAGTGAAAACCTAGCAATAGGCACTTTGATGTATCACCAAAGAAATTGAAAATATAAAAAATACAAAAAAAATTGAAAAAATATGTCAAGTGGTGAAAACCTAGAAACATGCACTACTTGAGACCCTTGCACCTATGTCTATTAGTCTCAATCACTCACTCTATAACACATTTTCCAATTTGGGATTGTTTCTTGTCCTCATCTCGAGGGCATAACTATTAGTGTAAATAATTATTATTTACACTTTACTTAAGTTTACTTAGGATAAATGTATTATTTTATTATTTATTAGTTAGACACCTAGGAGTATGTTTACTCATATGAGTTGTCTTGTTGACAACACAATAGTTAGCAACTCTATTTTAGCACATGGTGTCTACAACATTGGAGTTTGCATAATCAACTGAGTTGTCATGTAGACAACACAGTTGTTTGTACTCTAATTAAGCATATGGTATCTGCAACATAATTTTATGTGACACACCTATGTAGGTTTATCCTCCCATCATCACACAAACTCATGTGCTCAATGGAGGATAATCCACTCTTAGTGGACATGTGCTTATTTGTGAGGCTTATCATTTTGGTAACTCCTAGCCATTCTAGAGGCCTTTAAATACAAGCACTTCTAGTGTACTTGTACATTGTTCATTCTCATATTATTATTATGATCATACATCATTTGGTCATTATTGTGCTTGTTCTTGAGCATCTTGATCTTGGCATCATTTTTCCCTAAGGAAAATTCTTACATGGTATCAGAGCCATAGGAGTGTCATTTCATAGCCATTGGAGACCTTTTTTGCTTCACCTCTTAGAGGGCCACCAATTCAGATTTGGTGAATCTCTAGTCATTGGGATGGTCCAGAGCCAAAGCAGAGCTCACCATTATGTTTGGCATGTCAATTTGATGAATTTTGACTATAAACTTGCCTACCCTAGGCTATTGTCAAATTTGAGGCAAATTTTTTTTGCAAACCGGCACCTGAAGGCCCCATTTGCAGAATTTGGTATGATCTATTAGATCTAAAAATTTAATTTTTTTTATATGCAATTTTATTTTCTCTACAATTATTGTATTTTTTTGGATTATTTTTTCAAAAAAAATTCAACCTATCAGGCCTGTAGAGAAAAAAAATTGCAGGAATTGGGTGATCAAATCCACCCGTGTAGTGGAATATTTCATTACAACCAGCTGAATATTTCTACCAATAGACCTAGTGGTTACATTCAACTAATGGCCAACCACAACATAAAACACATGGAAATGGATCTCCAATAACCTGATGACTTGCACATTATCTCAAACTCCATGCATAGTGGCTTTTAAGTTCAACATAACCCACCAACAGGGTGCATGTGGGATTAATTCCCACTACCCCTGTTGGTTTTCCTCCTATTGGCTTTCTTCCAAGCCCCTATTGTGGCTTCACCGATACCAATAAGATCACCCCCAAGAAATCCTTCCTCCCACTGGCCAAACCACACTCACCACCACATTCCAAACATTAGCATTGCTGCCACATTGACGCCACCTCTACTGCCACATCTGCAAAGATAGTGCCAATTAAGCGACATAGTCCCTAAGACAATTCAGTGCCACCCTAGACACATAGTCTGAGCCTAGTCACCTAACACATCAATCTAAAAGTGACACATAAGTAGTATGATAATTCACATCAATAGTGATTGTACGATCTGTAGACCTAGTCAACATTTGTACCTACCATGTTATCAAGATGGGTCACTTTTTGTTGTAGGCTTTTCACAATCTTAAAATAGACGATCATCTAACCATCATCAGTAGGCTAGATTGCACTACCATGATGGTCATTTGGACATCAAATTTAACGTACTATTTTTTTTATCAGACCCCTCACCATATTCAATTTTGAATTGACAATCTAACTTCGGGAGGCCATATCTTAGTCATTTGGACTCCAAATTAGGTGTAATTTTTTTTTTTTTGGCTAAAATTTCTTGAAATTTTCAATGGTTCTATTATTTTTAGGTTTTGATGCAAGGATTTGTTAGAAATTTTAGTTTTTGGTGACCATACTTGTCCAATCCTGCATTTTGCAACTTCAAATGCTCCGTACAGGCTCATCTGGACACATTTTCAAGTTCCTTTTTTTTTGAAAGTGCATTTTTTTGTCTAATTTCTAGATCTACAATTATATTATAGGTTTGTGTGGGAAAATATACCACTTTCAAAAATAGGTCCTTTTTTGCATTGTAATGCCTTGATTAAACTTCAAAATTGTTATAGATATGAGCTACAGTGCTTAGTTCTAGATTTGAACTCTAAGAGGAGGTTGTAAATAGAAAAATCCAAAGTCCACTAAGGCCAAAATTGGCAAGTGGTTATTGTAAATGTACTAACTATAAAGTGCCAAAATCTTTCATTTCCCAGAGGGGTGGTGCTTTCTTGATTGAGTGAAAAGAGGGGTGTCTCTTGGTGTTATGTTTCTCTTTTCTTCTTGTTATCTTTCTTTTCTTGCATCATGGGAAATCTTAAAATTCCAAAATTAACACCACATAACTATGCCATATGGTCTGTTAAAAAATGGTGTGAATTGATGAATAAAGAAGTTTCTCAATATGCATATGGTTCTTTTCCTAAACCAACAAGTGATCAAGTATCTAAAAGTAAAACTAATGCTTGTAAAATAGCAAATAGGAAAGCCTTGAGTATTCTTAGGTTAGGGGTTGAAGACAAGATCCTCTATCTAATCATGAATTATAATACATCCAAGGAAACTTGGGATGCCCTCAAAAACCTATATGGTAAAGTGACTGAGGAGGATGTCTACAAGATTGAAGATGAACTTATCTCCCTAGATCCTAAGAGCTTTGATTTTATTTAGGAGGTGAATGAGTTGAGAATAAAAATTACT
The DNA here is from genome assembly GCA_028749045.1 of Cupressus sempervirens. Lineage (NCBI taxonomy): Eukaryota > Viridiplantae > Streptophyta > Pinopsida > Cupressales > Cupressaceae > Cupressus > Cupressus sempervirens. Next base: position 808,685,066 of record CM053791.1, on the reverse strand, counting down.
AATTGTGCTAGTCTCATTAAAGATGACAGGTTGATTTATCTAATTCACAATAAGCTACCATCTGGGTACTCCACATTTGTCTCTTCTTTCAACACCACAAAGGCTACTCTAGGGTATTCTTATTAGAAACTCAATTTTGATGATTATGCTCAACATTTAGAGGATGAACAAGCTAAGTTGATAACCATGGGGATTCTCAAGTCTTCAAAGTCTAAGGCATTGGTTGCTAAAAATGAAATTCTAAAAGTTTAGCTGGCCAAAGTTCAAACAAAGGAAAGGGGAAAAAGAAGAAGTGGAAAGATAACAGACAAGGGGATATGGACAAGACAACACCAACATTAAATCAACAACAAGGAAAGTCTTCTCCTGATACCAACAAAAAGGGGGACAACAATTAGGAAAAGAAGAAGTGTACCAATTATAAGAAGATGGGTCGTGATGAATAGTAGTGTTATCACAAGCAGATTGATGAGTTGAAGAACATCATGAAGAAACACAATGTTCCATTTCCTAATGCTTATAAAGAGAAAAGGTCTTTGTCTTCAGATTCTAAGGGCAAAGGGAAAGCTTTACTCACAAACATTGTTAGTCAAGGAGAATGGATTATTGACTCAGGTGCCACACATCATATGGGTGCATCGAAGAGAGATTTCTCTTCCATGACACATTTAGAGGTACCTCACATTTTTGTAGGAGATGATACTAAAGTGGAAGTTGAAGGAAAAGGTGAATTTGAGATGGAAAATGGAGCATTTAAGGATGTTCTCTATTTTCCTAATATTACCTCCAACCTTCTTTCAGTCTACTTAATCACTCATTATGGAGGTGGAAGCAAAGTTGAATTTTGTCTAGATTCAATGGTAGTGAAAAGAATCAAGGATGAGTCTATGGTTGCAATAGGTGAAGCCAATCATATTGATTCAAGGCTTTAAACTTTCTCTTCCTTTATGCCTAAATCTAATACATAAGCCTTGTTAATGCATTCAAATATAGAAAGTAAATTGTGGCATGAGAGATTTGGACATCTCAACTATAGATATCTTCAACAACTTAGCAGCAAGAACATGGTTCATGGTCTACCTCAAGTCCAATTTTTAGAAGGTGTTTGTTTAGGTTGCTCAGTCAAAAAATATCCAGAAAAAATGTTTGACAAGGGGAAGTCTTGGAGAGCACGATGTGTTCTTGAATTAGTTCATAGTGATGTGGTGAGCCCATTTCCAGTGCCATCATTTTGCAAGTCTCACTATGCACTCACCTTGATTAGTGACTACTCTCACTTTACTTGGGTATTCTTCATGGCTCATAAGAGTGAAGTGTTTGAAATATTTCTTAGCTTCAAGGATGAACTAGAAAAGTAGTCAAGAAAAGCCATCAAAGTTCTTTGAATAGATAATAGGGGGAGTGTGTGAACTCAAGACTTGTAGACTTTTGTACTCAAGAGGGAATTGACCTTCAACATTTAGTGCCATACATGTCATAGCATAATGGTGTTTCCAAAAGGAAGAATAGAACCCTTAAGGAGATGACCACTTGCATGCTACTATGTAAGTGTTTTGATAAATTCTTTTGGGTTGAAGCAATGAATTGTGCTAACTGCATCTAGAATAGGAGTCCTCATAAAGCTTTGGATGGTATAACTCCTTTTGAAGCTTGGACTAGAAGGAAAACTTCTATAAAGCACTTTAGAGTCTTTGGTTGTCCAGCATGGGCATGAATGCCTCCACAAAAATGCAACGCATTGGAACCTTAAAGAAAATCTTGCATCTTTATTGGATATGAAGACTCACATAAAGCCTACAAGTTGATGGATCCAAAGACACATGACATATTCTATGAGAGGTGTGTACACTTTGAAGAAATTTGTCCAAGCTTTACTTGTTCAACTCCTCCTTCTTCCTCCTTCATTGAAGAGAGTGACAGTGATGACAATGACTTGGAAGAAGTTTTTCCATGACCCAAATAGAAGCATCAACCAACAGAGGTTGATGATATAGCTTCTACATCTTTTTCCACTAGACCTAAATGGACTTAGCTAACATTGGATGTGGCAACACCATTGGCAGGGAATCCTTCAAATACTAGGAGGACAAGATCACAATATAATTCACTCCCACATGCTTATATTGCAGTTGTTTCCAATCCAAAATCATTCAAAGAAGCTTCAAGTACTCCAAAATGGGATAGAGCAATGGAGGAAGAATATAATTCTCTTATGAGAAACGATACATGGGACTTAGTCTCTCTTCCTAAGGGAAGAAAATTGGTTTGATGTAAGTGGATCTATCAGAGAAAGTTTGCAGGGGATGGAAGTGTTGATAAACATAAGGCTATACTTGTTGCAAAAGGTTTCTCTTAGGTACATGGCATTGACTACACTGATACCTTTGCACCAGTTGCAAAAATGAACTCCATTTGTTTGACACTAGCTATAGCAGTAGCTCAAATATGGGTTGTTCATTAGATGGATGTGAAAAGTGCATTCTTGAATGGTGATTTTCATGAGGAGATTTATATGGAGTAGCCATAGGGGTCCATTCAGAATTCTTCCTTGGTTTGCAAATTGAAAAAGTATATATATGGACTTAAACAAGCTTCAAGAGCTTGGTATGCCAAGATGGATTCTTTTCTTCTCTCAGCAAGGTTCACCATATGTCATTTTGATCTAAATGTCTATATTCTTCAGAGGGATGATTCTCTTTTACTACTTGTGCTTTATGTTTATGACTTGATCATTAGAGGAAGTATAGCATCCATTATTGATAGTTCCAAGGCTACTTTGCAGGATAGGTTTTCAATGATAGACTTGGGTCTACTTCATTATTTCTTTAGTATCGAGATACATCAATCTTCATTAGGGATCACATTATCACAACCCAAGTATCCTCTTGATCTATTTGCTCAATTTCACATAAGTGACTACATGGCTACATCTACTCTATTCCTTTTAGGTGTTAAGTTAGAAGTAAAGTGTTCCACTCCACTTGTCGATGCTACTTTGTATAGAAAATTGGTTGGAAGCCTTATCTACTTGATGCATACACACCTTGACATCTCATTTGTAGTTGGCATGGTTTCTCACTTCATGCAAGAGCCATATGAACTTCATTAGAAGGTATCCAAACACATCTTGCACTATATCTATGGTACACATACATATGGGATATGTTATGTAGTTTCTAATGGACTATAGTTAGTGGGTTATACAAACTTGGACTATGTAAGAGATCTTGATCCTTGCAAGTCTACTTCAGGATACATGTTTCATCTTGGTTCTGGCCCCATTTGTTGGTAGAGTAGAAAGCATAATACAATTTATCTTTCATCAACTAAGGCTAAGAATTGAGGAGCTATGGCTACGTCGATAGAAGCTATTTGGTTGTAGAATATTCTGAAGGAGTTTGGTTTTGGTCTACCTAGACCCACAGTCATACATTGTGATAATCAGAGTGCCATTGAAATCTCCAGACATCCACTCCAACATTAGCAAAAAAAATACATTGAGGTTCATATGAACTATATCAAAGAGCCAATTCATGAGTAGGTCATTGCATTGCAATATTGTCCTATAGAGCAGTAGATAGCTGACATCTTCACCAAGCCCTTCATGGAGGTCAAGTATCTTCATTTGCAAGATCTCTTGGGGGTGAGGGATTTTTCACCAGGTGGGTCAGATGACTCTTCTCTTCTATATTGTACATGTCTATTTTTTTGGAGGGGGGTTTTTCCCATGAGGTTTTCCCTCTTTCTCCATTTTTAGAAAGATTTCATTGCATTTTTATTTGGGTGCCTAACATGGCCTAGTAGTTGGGACCCATTATGCATTTTAATCATAGCTTTTATGATCTTAAGTGAATTCCCCTAAGTTGCACTTAAGGGGGCGTTGTTAGTGTAAATAATTATGATTTACAATTTACTTAAGTTTACTTAGGAAAAATGCATTATTTTATTATTTATTAGTTAGACACCTAGGAGTATGCATACTCATATGAGTTGTCTTGTTGACAACACAAGAGTTAGCAACTCTATTTTAGCACATGGTATCTACAACACTAGAGTTTGCATAATAAACTAAGTTTTCATGTAGACAACATAGTTGTTCACACTCTAATTAAGCACATGGTGTCTACAACATAGTTTTATGTCACACACCTATGTAGGCTTATTCTCCCATCATCGCACAAACTCCTATGCTCAATGGAGGTTAATCCACTCTTAATGGAAATGTGCTTAGTTGTGAGGCTTATCATTTTGCTAACTCCTTGTCATTCTAGAGGTATTTATATACAATCACTTATATTATACTTGTACATTATTAATTCTAATATTTTTATTATGATCATATATCATTTGGTCAATATTGTGCTTGTTCTTGAGCTTCTTGATCTTAGCATAATTTTTCCCTAAGGAAAATTCTTATAATAGCTACTTAGCCTATTGAGGTGTCCTTATGCATTAGGGTTTTTTTGGCTACTCACACAAAAATGTTTCTCAACACTATCCCCAACTTGACATCAAATGTTTCTCAACACTTTTTAGATAGTTTACTTATATTTCGATATCATGATATTTCTCACTATCAGAATCAAGTCTTGAAGAAATGGCCAAGTGATTTACACGCATGCACTTAAATGACTAAGCTATGCTAATTTTTTTTCTTTGTGTTTTGTCTATGATTATTTATTTTCTATATTTTCCCTCCCTTATAGTCTCTTGACGATGTCATTGACTAGAAGACTGGGGGCATGGAGCATGTTTTCTTGATTTCTGCTTGTGGGTATACTTTGTTTGTCTATAGTATTTTTGAGCATTCATGCTTGCCCTACTTGAAACTTTTTACATACAATGTATTATCCTTGACTATTTTCACAAGAGCAAACTTAAGTGTTATCTTGGCACTTATGCCTTGATATAGGTGTAATCTTGCTATATTAAACTTAGGAAATCTAATTGCATAGCCATCTTGACTTACATGTCTTTGATGCTTAGATTGGATTTCCACATACCTATCTAATATCAAACATATTCATATCCTCATAGTTATACTAGTGATGGTTGTATGATCTTATGATGTCTTTAATAAATTCTCAATGATGAAATTAGAATCTAAATATTATGCACTTCCTCTTGGTGAACCACTTTGCATATTAGCTTGCATTATAGGTTCATTCTCTAGCATAGTTTTGCATTCTTGCATATGGGGAGAGCTCTTTATTCATCTAGACATGTTAGCTAATTTCTTTCATACTTCTCTTTTATTTCTTCTAGATCATGTCTTTTCATCTTCTTGATCTTTTGCTTCACCTTTTTTTCTATCCTGCCATCATAAGTGCTTAATCTAAAAATCACATTCGATCTATCCAAGTGTTACATGTTTCAAAAACATAAGTATATATCATACACATGAGAGATAAATATTATACATGAGAGAGATACATGAGCATATCCACATAAGTATAAAAGCAATGCATACATAAGCAAGAAACTAAAACATCACATGAAAATTTAAAATGCTAAAACATCCATCAAAATGAGACAAGTACACAAATTTGTCGATCAAATCCAGTATCTCATATATATTAATGTGTCACAATACATATACAAATGTGAGATCCAAAATCTATATATTCATCTCAAAATACATGGAATACACTCAAAACTATCAACACTACTAGCCTAGACCTAAGACTACCTAGCACTCTGTACAGCTAGTGGTGGCCCTAGTGGCGGGGCATGTCTCCTATTCAATGGTTGTACCACAACCTCTGATCTATCAGCCCACTCTGAATAGTCAGGAATTTCCTATCCTTGCAGGTATATACCTCTATATGTTGCATAATAATATGTCACTTGGGCCCCATGATATGCTAACTCTCGCCTAGCAGCATCCCTCTCACTCTAGAGCTCCTCTGCTCACACCTACTCATCCATGAGTAGTTGATCTTGTACTGCAATGGTGACCCAGGCTGCTTGTAGATCTACCTCTAACATTCATATCTTCACATCATGTTCATCATATCCCCTAGTAGGTTGCTCTACCTTTGCCTCTACCTGATCCACTCTCCCATGTCTCAATGGATGCTCCTCCTCCTCCTCCTCCTCCTCCTCTTCCTCTTCCTCTACCTCCTCCACCTACCTCATAGCCTATGCTTGCATCCACCTCCTCCCAAATTAGGAACTATCCCTAACCTCCATCTATCTCCTGCCTCTGTCATCACATCCTCCATGTCCCCCTACTATAGGTAGGGCATCTGGCTCTATAAATTGAGGAAAAGGATGTCTTTGTATCTCATATAGGTAAGTTGGAAATGCCCCTACATCAACTACATGTGGACAGTAATCCCAATGAGTCTACACCAAATATTTTATCTCTTGGATAGTTGTCTAATAATCTAGCATGGGTAGGCAGCCTTGTGCCTCATCCAAATGGAAGAAAGCATAGGTAATAGTCTCCACTAAGATCACTTGTGGCTCTACAAACTGATGTCATACCTAGCTAATCACAAATCTCTCCATGATCTCTAAATGCCTACCTAGTAATGGTCTATTATATCGCATATACTCTAGCTCCTAAGCATTAGACCATCTATGGCACTCTTGATAGGGCCACCATGTGAAAGATGTTAACTCGTAAAAAATTCACCAATAATAGGTGATATCACCACTATGAGTCTATAGAATAAATCCTCTATATCCAAAAATATCTAGGGCTAGCTCTACTGCCATGGTTGCACCAGTGGTTGAATAACAGCAATGTGCTCCCATGCCCAGATATGTGCTAGCACTACTCTGCATGCCCAAGAGTGACCCTTATGGTACACTATCTCATATAGCTCATGATGTATGTTTGCAATAATATTTGGCCCCCATGCCATCCTATAAGGCTACACAATCAAATTTTCTACTAGTCGACCTCATCCCAAGGGGAAGCCCTTATGGCTCCTATCTATCACGAATGCCTAAGAAACTAGGGAGCATAATAAACATGGTAGTGGGTAATTACCCCTATACTCATGAATGAGTCACTCCCAACTCAAATGATGATCTAAGAAGGTGACACTGTGAAATATCTATTCCATCACTACCCACCCCTCTGTTAGGGTTTGATCATTGTACACCTATGACATATAACCAAACTTGGCATTAGTATACCTCACATCAATATCAAAACTTGAAAGGGTAATAGAGAAATCAAACATATAACTCACCAAATCACCATGGCAAAGAACTTGAAGGATACAATACACATCCTCTAAGGTAATAATGGCCTCTTTGGTCAGTAAGTGAAAGGTGTTATGCTCATTGTGCCACCACTTAGTAACCATAGTCTACAATCTATGATTCACCAATATATGGGGCATCTGCATAACCCATCTCAAGCCCATGCTAGCTATGGAAGTAGTCTTATCATCTATCAAATACTCTACAACTTGTAACCCCACCACTTTGAGGGTTCTGATAAGAAGTATAAGAAATACCATCTACAACACAAGACATGCAAACATCAGTAACACATCAAAAAAATGATCAACACACAAAATTCAAAGTAAAAACTGCTTCAAAATGGGTTGTGCGACATTTCCTACTATATGCAAGTGATACAAAATGTTGATTAAATGTTGTGTGACATATTTTAAATACATGTGTGATACATTTCTATCATGCGACATTTCACACCGATTTCTTGCGACAAAATAGGTATGTTCCATATGACATGGTTTTGACTAGTTGTGCGATACATTTTTCAATGTGAAGTATCGTGCAATATTATCTAAAGTACCTGTGCAATACTTTTTAAAACATCACACAATATTTTGTATTTCACTTTTAAAACATGCAAAAAAAAGGTCAAATAAGCTCAAAAAAATAGTAAAAAGTTGAAAACTTACCAACGCCTCGTTGTGGGTTGGCCAGTTGTGCAACCGACTGCACTCAAAATGATGTTGGTGGATCAAAATGCCTGCTAATGCCATTTTCTCTCTCTCAATCAGTCTAAGCTCTTCAAATTCACAAAAGACAAAATGGATTTGAAAATGACACTTGGACCCCTTTTATAGCCTTCTAACCTCATTTTGACCTAATTATCAAACTCCTCAAAATTCTACAAAAGTTGCACCCATGGCTAATTTCGACGTCCTAGATCCATTTTCTTGATTGAAATCAAAATCTGAGTTCATCTTGAACATCAAAATTGCATTTCAAAATTATACCTTCTTCTAAGTAGTTAGTTGACCTTTTCAGGTTTAATCTTTGAATCTTTGTTGGGGCATCTTCATTTCTTCATGTCTTCATCACGCCTATGCTTTATATCTACTTTAATTCACCTTTTCATGTCTTAAATCATTTTTTTACTCTATTTGACCTAATTTTCATGGTTTATCCTTTGTGGTCAACTCTGGTCAAATAGGGGCATTATGTCATTCCTTAATAGTCACTCTTTGGTTCTAATCATCTATATGTCATCTTGGACACTACTATATCTCAATTTTCTCATATCTCACTTGTTTATGTATTTCCCTTGCCTCATTTCAATTTCAATCCTGAGGCAATAGAAATACTCTATCATCGCTTGCTCCAACTATCTATTTCTTAGGAGCATATGTTTGATCTTTTAATTTTCTCTTGATCTATCTACTTTTCTAGGTGTTAGCATTCTTCTTGAATTCTAAAATCATCTTTTTTCTAGTGTTCAGTACTATCACTATTAGGTTGTACATTCAAGATTTGCTATCTCCTTTTTCATTTCATTCTTTAGAATTAGATATTTCTATATATTGCTACCTACTTGGCTTCTATTTTCTTTGACATAATGTATTCCCAAATCGATCATGCATTGGTCAAAAAGAGGCAAATGTAATCACCTAAAAATTGTCATATAGACTATTAGCCCCCTTCTCAACATTTTGGCTAATTTAATTAATCATTTACCTAGACCAAATTGCTAATAATCAATTAATTTGATTATAACATATAGTTTGACTATGTTATCCTAAGTTCATTATTTGATTAAAAGAACATGTCCCCTTTTAATTAAATAAAAAACTTTGTTCTTCTAACCCACTTAAAGTACACACATAAAGTCCTTTTTCTAATTCACAAATTAAAAGAAAAGGCTTTGTGACTTTTGTCTTATATAGGAATTCAACTTCTATTTTATTGGTTGACTTTCTTATGCACATGGATCACTCTTATTTTTAAAATCCACCATTGATGTTCCATCATCTTGACCTTGATCTCTATCATCTATACAACTTTAAAAGAGAGAGAGCTTCCCCCCTTAAAGAATCCCATCTACCTTTTGAATATTACTATGTTGTAAGTTTTCTAATAGTTTTCTTTGGAGCTTTGTGAAGAACTTCTCATTCCTTGTCTCATTCTATCATCACCATTGCATACTAGTTTAGAACTATCTCGCATCGTAGCTTAGTTCTTTTGTTTCAATAGTCTAGCTCCCATAATATAATTATCTTGGATATTGTAATACTTTCATCTTGTTAACATAGCTGCACTTTGCATTTCATCTTATTTTACTTCACATTTGTATTGCATCTTTGAGGAAGTCCTTATGGACATTTTCATTCTTGCATCTCATCTTTGGAACCTCCCATTGCATGGTTTACTAGCAAGAAGAGTATTTCTAAGGCTCAGCTAAAAGACTTCATATTCAAATCATACTCTCTTGCACTCCATGGATAGGGAGCTCTAAGCTAGCATCCAAGCATTCTGAACTCATGGAATCCCTTGGATAGAATGGTTTAGAGTGTGACACTTTCTTAGCATACACATGCTTTTTACAATTTGTTTACCAACTTCTTCATTTTGTCGATAACAAAAATTTACAAGTGAAGTCCACAATGATAGATGAAATAAGAAATTGAACCCATGTGGAAGTATGTTGAAGATGGTTGTGTCAATTTGGGGTATTAAACTAAAATGGTATGCAAGCCAAATTTATTTAAAGGTGACAAATGAAAACATGGTTACAAATTCCTCAAGATGCCTAGGCCTCTAGAGTTCTCTACCATGGTGGAAACTACCAATAGAATACCAAAACTACTAGTTATTATTTTTGATAATCTAGATTTTTGATAATCTAGCAAGTTGTCACAATTGTGACATCTTTTTTGATGATAAGTCATTGCACATTGTAACACCTAAGATGGTAACTTCTATCAAATGGTCATCATTCCAACAACATGTTAATCACATGTCATCATCATTGCAATGTCCCATCTGACAGATGCCTATCAGGTCCATAAAAACTTTTTCATAAGTGCAATGGAAAATTGAAACTGTAGATCATCATAATTATGATAGTCGACCATCCAAATTATGAAGGAATGATGAGGTACTCTTCCCTTTCTTTTTCCCAAATTGCATTGGCTTTAGGCATTCCAATTGTAATAGACTAGCTTTTCATCACAATTTTTTACTTCAAAATTTAGATGCTCGTTTGACGGGTGCCAATTCATGCTACTATCACTCGGGAAACAAATTATTGTTGCATTTGCAATGACCTATCATCATAATTTGAGCCCAAATATAGTAATGAGAAAACCACATGGGAAAAATTCTACTCCAAAAGGAAATGGAAAGATTGTTGAAAGAACTAGTTAAGGACTGCATAAGATTCCAAACTAGAGAATGTCAAAAGGATGATCATGAAGAACACCACTAAATCATGTAGAGGTTGCAAAGCTCTGTCAAAAAGTACCTATTGATCTAAAGAACCTCCACTAAAATATAACATGGCTAGGTAGAGAAGACTATGATCTATATAAGTGCCCTCAAATGACACTACTCAAATCAAGAGGGACACAAAGGCAAAAATTTGAACTCGAATATATAGATGGCATAAAACACCAAAGCTTGAAAAGATAATCAATTAAGCATGGAAGGTTGAAATCAAAGTAGAAACAAAAAGAAGAGTGTTTATATGGTAAATGATCCATCTCACCGAAATGCATAGCTACCTAGCCACTGCATTCATCGAGTACATAGGACCAAATATTGAATACATGGTGCACTTTATTGAATCAAGGAAGCATAAGAAACAATACAAGAACCCCCTTAATCTAGACAATGGTGGGGTGACTAGAAATTTAAAAAGTGTGTCAATAGAACTACAATACAAGGAACCATAATCAAGATATATAGATAATTACATGATAGCATACTAAGGTGATAAATCTCAGATATATCATGAGTCTAATGTCATAGAAGGGAAAATCATTGCATAAAATTAGATGAAAAATAAAATAAAAACATCAACGCCATGAAAATTTAATCAAAGTAGTGTATGTACAATAAGGAACAAGATATAGTAAATCCCAATAATACAATAATCACATGAGTGTCCTTAGATCACACTACTCAAATTAGAAGGCAACATAAGGCAAAAACAACTTTAAAAAAAATACAAAAGAAATATGGCACTTTATCTTAATGTGTTTGTATAAATGCATACAATAGATATCTACAAAAACTAGATGATACATGAGGTTGACATAATAGATAGTACAGTCCATGACAAATCATCTAAAGTAATGAAACTGATCCCCAGACCTAAAACAACTAAGATATCTACCTGAATGCAAAAATACAAAAAAAACCAAATAGAATGTTCCTAGTGTATAATCTAGAAAGACAAATAGCATTAGTGGAAAGAGTATAGAAAGACCTTTCCAATGATAAAAAGAATTCCGAAATCAAAGATTGAATACTCAAGATATGTATCTCAGAATGAAAAAATTAACTCCTGACTTTGATAGCAAAAACAACTATTAAAAAAGCATCAAAGCTAGAAACCACTTGTATCGTCACAATAGGCTCATAAGCATCTTTCCAATGATATCTTGTTTCCAAAAAAAAGAGATTCTATGCTCAAGATATGAGCAAAAAAAAAAGGTAGGTCCAAATAGAGTGAGAAGGAAAAATAAACACAATGACATAGTGTTGATGTTAGCAAGGGACAAGACCAAATTTGAGAGTCAAATGGTTGTCAAGGAAAAAGAATGCCTAAAAATAGAGATTACTTTAGTGGCAAATATTTTCGTTTTGGCAATCCTGTCTCATGGGTCAATCGTCATTTGGCGAATAGCACATGCAATATAGGACAACTGCATCATCGAATATTTATCAGCTTTGGGTTCAACGCCTGTGGTAGTAGCTCATTAGTTATCACATGATTGGTCAAAAATATCGATCCAATCGCCAATGCAATATACATTTTGGATACATTTATTTTAAATATTTTGCCAGCTTTTGCATGTATATTTCTTATTGGCCCACATTATTTCACCATTACTACAACCAAATAATTTTCCCTTGGGTTGGGCATCACCTACCATTTTCCTGAAATGTGTCGATCACCATCCCCATTTAGCTAGCTATTTCATATTGTGGGCTTGCATAGGAAGGTGTGCTTCGCCTATGTTTGACATTCTTGCTTGTTAGTCTTGCATAATTCACCAACCTAGATTCGACTATAAGATATTATTATTCTACACAATTTTCTATTTTATGGTCTGGAGACTAGCATTTCTTGTTGCAGTTGAAGTTTCAAAGTGCTGAGTGCATTGCCCATTGACTTGTGGGCCCTAGTTTTCATAAAAGGTAAGTGATTTTTTTTAATTTTGATAGTGGTACTATTGTACTAGTATAGTGGTACTAGTTATTTTTTAGTTTTACTTTCCAGTGTCCATTGGTGGCTGGACATCTCACATGCTAAGATAGCCTATAGGTTTGTGAATTATATTGGGTAGTACCATAAACTGTAGTATTATAGCAGTAGTACCATTTTTTAGAGAATGAATCATATTATTGTTATTATATGTAGTCTAAGTAGTCTATTGTCACTATTCATAGTCTTTGAGTCATCACTATTTGAGTCTTTTGTTCAACAACTAAGTTGATTTAATTTTTGTAGCCTTTATCAGTTTGCAATGTCAAACCAAAAAGGGGTAACAGGAGTTTTGGTAGGATCCCTGAAAGCTAAGAGTGGCCACTGTTACCAAAACATAGAAGCATAGCAACATATTTTGGTGGTGGAAATTTTGGCAACCTACAAGATTCACAAGTTAGATCTCTAGTGCTCATTGAAAAAGGAGATTCATCACAAGTTAGAGACTTGAACCATATTGAAACTCAAGTTGGTGAACCTGATATCTCAGTCAAGAACAAACTTGAATGTGATTTGGAGGCAATTCTCATGAGTAAGGAGTCAAAAATTGATATTATAGAGTTGGATTTGGTCTGAGACTAGTCAAGTGAGAAAACCAAAAGTGATTCCATAAATCATGTTCATGCACAAAAGGGGAAAAGAAAATTGGAATCAAAGAAAGATCAATCTCGTTGGGATCTGTCCAAAAGGAATTTTTAGTTACAATGGGTGGAAAAATACTAGTTCATTGAACCAGTAGCCAATCCAATTGATGGTGAGCCTCCTATAGAATATAGATGTAACACTTGCATAGAGATAACAAAGAAGGAGAAGAGGTTGCAACATAAACTTGATACCATAGAAAAGCATGTCAGTAAAGTTTACAAAAAGGAAACTATAGATGGAGTTGAAAAATTTGTGCTAACTTGGAAAAAAAAGGATAATTGTTTGCATATTAGGAATGCCAAAATATATGAGTTACACCAGTAAATACGAGAGAAGAATTCTACAATAAAAGGTTCCAACGAAGATTTCATTGAGAAAGCAATGGAAGTGAAAAATATGGGAAAAATAGTTCAATTAAGTGTAGTCTTTTATATTTTGAGTAGAGGACATCCTATGATGGACTACTCTTCAATTACTACCTTATTGCATTTTTTCAAACTTTGAAACTATCCGAACAATCACTGGTCAGTAAATAGCGGGTGGGAATGGGCTAGATGTCTTGCACAAGTTGAAAAAGAAGATATGAAGGAAAAAATAAAACACTCAAATTTCATTGCACTATCTCTAGATGAAGCTATAGAAATTGATAATACTTCCTAGGTTTGCATGCATGTTTATACTGTAAACAATCTTTGTCATCAACCATTTCTACTATTTGTTGCTAAATTGAATTGTAGTGTGACAACTGAAAATTTATATGATTTATTAAAGAGTACTCTAATTGAATGTGTAGGTTTGGATAAAATGGGGATTTCCAAAAATTTGGTGTGTGTTAGAGCGGATGGAGCTTCGGTTATGCAAGGTCATAAAGATGGTCTTTGCAAAAAGATCAAGCATGATTTGGTACCCTACGCTATTCCCATTCATAGCATAGCCCATCGAATGAATCTAGCTTTTAGAATTGTCAGCAATTTTGGTTGTGTAAGTAAAGTGGAATCTCTAATCAAAGAGATTTACCAATACTTTTTTCAAAGTCCAAAATGAGTCTAAAAATTTCAACACTTTGCTCAAGGACTTACTAATGGGAGGAAGCTTCTTAAAGACAATGATACTAGATGGATCTCTTTGGATGGACCAGCACATCAAGTAATCTCTAAATATCCTTCATTGCTTGGACTAATCCACTATGTGTGAGATAGATTCCTTCATCTATATTCAAGTCTAACTAATGTTAAGATACTCTTAACTTTAGCAACTATTCTCCCCATGCTACAAGGCATGAGAAATATTATAAAAAAGGTTCAACAAAGAGCTATGTACATTTCAACATATAATAAGCTACGTAAAATGACATGTAATAGCCTAGATACTATGTATCAATTACTACCATTAGATGAATCAAAGTTTGCAAAGTGGATAGAAATAACAGATTTGAACAATCCTTTAACCTTTTTACATATTGGTGGAAACGATGAGGTTTATGCATGGGTGCGTGGAGTTGACATACCAATGCAATACTATGCCCACATCAACCCCAACTTCAACCCTGCAAAGTAGGAAGCGAAGTTGAATTAGAACCAGAGAAGGTACTTTCACGTGTTACAAGTGAAGACTTCAAGAAGATCAAAGACTCTGTGCTTGACTCTGTCAAGCAAGTTTGCTACAATATTTTTTTAGAAATTAGATTCAGATTCCCCCTAGAGGAACTACTAGAAGCAATGTCAATTATTTTTCCACAATATTGGTCTCTAAACTGTCTGACTAATTTTTGAAGAAGGATGATGACTTTGATTCAGCATTTTTGCAAACCTAAAGTAATCAATGGAGTAACTATAAATGGAATTTTAGATGAATCTCGACTAAGAGATCAATCATATTCTTTCACAAACATAATGAGGGAACAATATGATCCTATGGAGAACCCAAATGAAGAGGGAGCGGTAACAAAGATTTGGAAAAACCTTAGTAAGAGAAATCAATTGAGAGACTCAATACAAAAATATTTCAAGCTTACCTATTTATGTTTGATAATGATATTGGGTTCAATGGAGGATGAGAGAGTATTTAGTACTTTGGGCTTCCTGAAGTCAAAGGTTAGAAATAAATTAGACAAAAATTTGGATAATTGTTTAAGGCTCTATAATTCTAGGTATGAAGTAGATAGTTTCCCTTATGATAGGGCTCTTAGCATTTGGAGAAACCAATGTCAAAGAAAATTTATTGCCAACATTTTAGACCCAACTAGCAGTGACAGTGGTAGTGGTGGTGGCAACGGCTATGGCAGTGGCAATGGCAGTGGCAGTGACAGTGGCAATGGCAGTGGCAGTGACAGTGGCGGTGGCAGTGGTTCATGTCCTAATATTGGAAGCAATAAAGATGATGTTAACTTTGGCATGTATATTGATGCTAATAGTGAATCTAAAGAAAACACAATGAACAATGAAATGTTATATGCAATAAATGAGGAGGATTCTGATGATAGTGATCTTGAGCTGATCCAGGCAGATTGGAAACTATAGTAGCTTCTCAACCTCAAGTTCTAACTTCTATGTGAGTCAAGTAGTAGGCTAGTAGTAGTAACTCTGATATAAGACTCTATCTACTAATTAATTATGTTTGTAGAAGTCAATTTATAGCCTTCATTCACTATCCTTTTATAGATTCTTAAAAAAAAATTAAACATGTTGATGTTACAAACTTACATGTTGAGATTTTTATTGATTGTATTTTTTTAACATGTTGAGATTTTTATTGATTCTAGTTTTTTTAAGAAATTGTAACATAATTTATTTAACAGAATAAGCTCTATTTTTTTTAAATGTATTATAATTTATAATTATAAATTAGCATGTAACATAATACATTTTACAATTACAACCCTTTGCAAATGACTCGATGTCAAATTGAAATGACCATTGACCCTGAATTCCCTTTTGTAGATACAAGGGAGCAACAATAGTTGTAGGTCAGTTTGTAATTGTATATATAATTAGATTATTACTAAATAATACATTATGTGTATACAACATAGTTCCAAGAATCATGGCAATTCACACAATTCACACGATTCGACGATTTGATTCACAATTTGATTCAAGCTTGCTGATTTTGATCTGATTCCAATTCTTGTTACTTTGGTATATAATCAGATTGCTAATTTTCCACATTGCCAATTGTACAATTTTTTCAAGTAGTAGAGAAATTTTTTCCATCTACTTTGAGTAGTAATAGTATGCCAGTGCCTAGCTGCCCAACTATCCTAATATGTTGGCTCTTGATTCTTGTAACAATTAACATTAAATAAAGTTGAAATTAAATCCAAATTTTGAAATTAAAGAGCAAAAAGTAACAAAATGATTATAGTGATACCACTTACTAAGTTGTTACTTCTTATTGCTATCAGCTATGATTTCCACTAACAGCAACAGTAACAGTTCAAGAAGATGACCCAGCTTCAATGAATTTTTTTAGGGTGCTCCATTCTACATCATTTGGAAGCTCCATTTGTTTGAGATTGTAGCTAAATAGTTGTAACCTCGTCAATAATGAATACTTTTGAGAGATAGTTTTACATGAATTGAGAAATTTATCTATAACTCCATTCATTGTTGACAGTGGTTTGATGCAATTTACAATTCTTTTTTGAGTGGTTTCTTTAGGCAAGTTGCCTAAATCAAAATTCATGTTGTCCTGCAAATTTTTTATACAATTTTTTTTTCCAATGAATCTACTATCTAAGTTAGCTGGATTTGGTAATCCAACATTTAGCAAGTTCAATATGATGTGATTCATCTTCATCAATTCTTTGGAAGTAGATTTGAGAGCTTGAGCTATTTTCATTACTTGTTCACAATTGTGACACACATCAATGGTCATTACAGAGGCATCCAAGCAATTTTTTCTTCCATGGTTTGCCAAATTCCTATCACTAGATCTCTTTACTTTATTCAAAATTTGGTCAGCAAGATTTTTTAAGGAATTGGTGAAGATTCATCTTTTACCCTAAACATCATTGTTTACATTTTTAAAGACAAGTCTGAGATTGTTATTTAAATCAAGTCATTCAAACAAACTATCACTCTTCTTCATTATTTAGTCCCAATTTTCTTGTTTGATAAGCTTAAGCATGTTTATTATAGTATCCTTTACATGATGGTCTTTGTAAGAGGTCATTCTATTTTGTGCAATTCCATTCTCCATCTTTTTCTTCATTTCAGACATCTCTTTTTCTCTCTTTTTTTGTAATTTCCTCTAGTTGCCCTTGCCAATTAGTTGCTCTCTTCCTCTAATCCTCCAATTTATTCTTCAAATCTTGGATTGTATTTGCAGTAGTTACCTCTTTTTTCTTCTCATCCTCGAGTTCCCTTTTTAAATCATAGTATTGTCTTTGCAATGGACTCCTCCCTTTTCTTTGCATTATCCAATTCCTTCGTCAAATTATGGATTCTTTGAGTAGACTCCTCTTTCTTCATGTTCTCCAATTCCTTTCTCAAACTAAGGATTTTCTTTGTAGCAATTCTCCTCTTTTTTCTTTGCATTCTTCAATTCCCTCCTCATATGGTAGATTGTGTTAGTGCTTGCAGTAGCACTAGACTCCACTTTCTTTGCATTCTCTAATTCCTTCAAATCAAGGATTGTTTTTGCAGTTGACTCTTCTCTTTTTTTCATATTCTCCAATTGCTTACTCAAATTGTGGATTGTGTTTGCACTAGACTCTTCTTTTTCCTTCTCATTCCCCAATTCTTTTTGCAAATTATATATTATCCTTTCCCTAGAGTCCTTTTTTTTTCTTTTCATTCTCCAATTCAATCTTCTAATTATTATTTTCCTTGATAGCAGAGTCTAGGTCAGTTGTCAATTTATTATTGACCTGTACACTACTCTCTACAAACTTGAACAACTATAGTAGAGGCTTTTTCATGCTGAAGTCTTTTTTGGCACTCATCCAATTCTTTAGTCAAATTATTCACTTGTTCATTCATCTTTTCTTGCTGGACAATTGCCTCTGTAGGAGAAGAATTCTTTATCCTGTTTTGCAATTCTTTGAACCTATTGACTGTTGCTTTCTCCTTGGCCTTCACATTATCAAGGTCTGCTTGTAACTTTTCTATTTTCTTTGTAATCCTTTTTTTTTCCCTCTCCACTTTCAGAAGTGTAGAGTAGACCATTTTGTTGCTCTCTTTTGATATATTGATTTTGTCAATATTTTTCACTTTTGACAAATCCATTTGAAGACTAGTAACTTGTATATCGCTACGATTTATTACATTTTCTAGTGGATTATTATCTTTATCCATGGGCGTAACAATCATAAAGTTCATCATTTCATTGTTTAGATCGTATGTTGGAAATATTCTATTAGTAGATCCCTGACATTCAGAAACTGCATCACTTTTCAAAGTCTTCATAATTTGCCTATTTCTTTCACTTGTTTGTTCAAACTTTGATGCAAACTCATTCAAACTAAAATATAGGTTTTCCGACACAATTGAGTGTTTGAAAGGTGAATTATTAGTTGTATTGTTGTATGCTCCTCCAAATCCAATTAAACTTACTCCAACTACAATTATATTTTGAGGATTGCCAACAAACTGAAGATGGCTCATTCCAAATCCTAGTGTTTTAGGACTATTTTTAAGGTTTTGTATAGAAGCTACTGGTGCATACATTGGTGAAGTAACCACTGACATTGTTGGCGGTGTAATTATCATAACTTTTTGTTTTTTTGCACAAGGTTCATCCATGTTATTGCCAATGCTAGTGCCAGTGGGATCAACTACAATTGGATTTGAAGATTTAACAAATAATGTTTTGGGATGACCTTTAGAAGCAGAAGTATAATGTTTTTTTCCCTTTCTAGATGAATCATCTTCAACCCTAGAGAGTCCAATGATTGGATTACATCCCCTTTTGGGTGGGTCTGGTACTGGAACTGGATTCCAAATCCCTTCACCACTTGCACCAATGGGCCCTATACCTGCATAACCCATTTTTGTATCATAGTTGCCCCTTTACTATACATTTATTTAATAGAATCACTCATTTAAAGTTTAACAATATCTTTGCCCCTGGTTGACCCAGAATCCTGAATACCTTGAATGTCGACATCAAACTTGAGGTCCTTCTATCTTTCATTATCACTGTCACTGCCAAAATGATATAGTACAGTTGGATGCTTTTTATTCTAATAATCCCTAAAAAATTTAGCCTCCTCAATTTCATCAAAACCAACTGATGTCCTTGGTTCACTCAAATTTTGCCTTATTTTCCAAATGTCAGTCATCTTGGTTTGACACCACAAAGTAGATGTGCATGCACCTTTAATTGCTTTTGGCATAGACCTCTTAGAAGGTTTAGATGCTTTCTTGTAGAAATTTAAGTATGTCAGAGGTTCTGATTTGTGCAATGTCATAATTTGGGATGACAATTCTTGCATTGAAATATTATTCTCTGTTGCATGTTTCTCCATCTCTTTCTTAACCTCATCCCATGAATCCTTGTTTTTTAACTTTTCTATCAATGGAATCTCCTGATGTTAATATTTGCTCGCAGAGTTTCCATCTGCAATAAGTCTCATTTTTATTATGTTCAGTGGATCATAATTCTAGTAACTAACAAAATCAAAGCTAAAAAATATTACCAATTCATTTGTCACTTTGAAAGCCTTTCTCTCAAATGTGATACCTCCAATTGCAAAAGGAAAGGAAGGAAATATCATTTTCTTTTATTTTCCACTAAAAAGTTCATTTGCACTCTCCATTTTTCGTACATATTCTAGTGCAGAAACCCTTTCTATAACATGCATTGGAAGTTTGCAGGGTTCAACTGTTGAACCGTAAAACTTTAAGATAATGTACTCTTCCATGAAGAACTAGTCAACCAATTGAATCTGACTTCCTAGTTGAATGCAATATTTACAAGACATAGGCAATCTAGGCATCGAAGTGCCTATGATTTTTTGGTAAATAGGTCCCAAAATGTAGTCTACAAAATGGTTGTAGTTTTTATTTGTAGCAGTCATCCTCATCTTATGTGTCCACTCATACTAGACTTGGAGTCTCTAATTTCTTATGGGTTTTCTCATCAAACTTGTAGACCTCAATATCAAGCTTGTTGTTCTCTATCTCAAATATTGGGTGATGCTTTGCTAA
Source organism: Cupressus sempervirens (assembly GCA_028749045.1). Taxonomy (NCBI): domain Eukaryota; kingdom Viridiplantae; phylum Streptophyta; class Pinopsida; order Cupressales; family Cupressaceae; genus Cupressus; species Cupressus sempervirens. The sequence goes on along the minus strand of CM053791.1, from coordinate 808,664,591 downwards.
AAGAAGGTAACATAAGTAACTTATGAACCTAAATGTCTTTGTCTTGCTTGTAGTTGTACTTTGTTTAATCATTAGTAATTGTTGTTCCATAGATTCAACAATGTGCTGAACAAAATTATATCTTACATCTACCTTCTCAACTTATTGACCTCAACAATGGATATTATAAATCATTTCAAGAACACTGGCCTGCACTACCTTGTTACTGTCCAATCCCAAACAAAATGATAACAAAGAAATAGTATTATAAACCCATGGCACAAAAATATCATATTGATAAAGAGGCTTATTGTCTATGTCCAGTGTAACACTAGTAGAGGACTTTAAGCTTATTAAACCCTTAATAAATGAATCTTGAAAAACTCTTTCTAGTTTGTCATAAGCATGTGCTAGTTTATCTAAGTCAATGTGCTCATTAAAGTTTTCTAGTTTAAATCCTAGTCCTAGGTCTAACAAAGTGAAAAATTCGCTCTCAGTTATGGATAAAATTTACTCCTGAGTGTTTTGGTTTACAATTTCCTTTCTATTTTCATCATAATTTTGAGAGCATAGCATTACAATTTCAGGGCAAGGGAATACTTCGGGTACAGCAAGGTTTGCTAATCCAGCAACCAGAGCAGCTAGTTTATTTGTATGTGCATGAATACTGTTGTTATTTTTGTAATATTTTCTCCCCTTCAGTGGATCTTTCTAGTTATTAAACAATGAATGTCTAATTTCCATGATTCCAAAATCTCCATGGATAACTAGATCAAAAAAATCATGACATTAATCAATGAAACCTGGGGTTTGTAGCACTTTCTTGAGTTCTATAATGTTTTTCTTTTCCTTTTTGCTTGCACTCGTATAGGAGGTTTTTGACTTTTTTTTGCCCATGCCTGCTACTGGTTATTACACAAAATTCTATTGTTGCAAATTAAAATGAAAAAAGTTTTTAAAAAATTAAATACCTGGAATCAAGATTGGATAATTGGTGTTGTCATCTGATACTCAAGTTTCACACTTTCAATCTTCAGAACAAAAAATGAAATTCTAATAGTCTTTAAAAATTTGAAATTTGAAAACCCTATCGTATCGGACTCGACTTAGAGAACTTTCAACTTCATACTCTAAAAACATAGAGGGTTAATAGTTAAAAGTTAAAACAAAAGTATTAAGTAATTAATGGTTTTAGGTACTTCACTAATAGTATGTACAATGTAAATGTAAACGACATAAAGAATCAAGATTTAATAATTTAGTACATAATAATAATAATAATAAGTAAAAATTTATTACATTAATATACATTTGAATTAAAAAAATTATTTTAAATAAATTAATTAATAAAAATCAAACTTAATTATTGATATGATTTTTAGGTCAATTTGTGAAATGCTATTGTTGTTGCCAAGAGTCATCCAGAATCGTGACACTTGTCAAGGACACGTGTCACGATTCTAGATGTTTCTTGAAAATAGCCATAACGGACCCGAATTTTACCCAAAATTCATCTCGGGTCATTCCCATTAGTGTAGATCTACCTTTTACTTAACAATCGTGAGCCACGGCATCACCGAGTCAGGATTAAGTAATAATTATTTTTAAAGACTAAACATAATTATTAATAAATTAATCGGGTCCTAACACTTAATTGAGCTTTGCAATGACCAAACACGTCATGATTTTGAATGAATCTAGGCACATGGCAAAACATTCCCCAAATTGGCCTGAAATTCATCTCGGGTTGTCAATCTTTCTTTCAGTCAACGATCGAGATTTCGGGTAGAATCTTGGAATACATGTGTCCCGATTTTTGGTTAATTTAATTATTTATATATAAAAAAAGTTTTTATATAAAAATATAATTTATAATAATTTTTATAATAGTTATAATATAATATAAATAAAAGAAATTTTCTTTTCTATTATAGAAATAATTTTCTTTTCTATCAAAAATTTTTTATTATAAAGATGATATGAAAAATTCAATGAAGATAAATTAAATTTTATAAAATAAATTGGTGCAAGATATGAAACAAGTATCATTAGTACTTGCCTTTAGTTTTTATATAAATCTAATTTAAATTTAATAAATTTATTATAATATATAAAATATTTTAATTAATAAAAATGTTATATAATTATATTTTTTTGTAATGATGTTAATTTTAATTTAAATTTTATTCATAAATATAATCATTGATATATATGTACTATTACATATATATCATATGGTTATAATTATATTATATTATATTATAAATAATTATATTATATGTTCTATTATATAATAAATAATTATAATATAAAAATGATAATATTTATAATAATAATAAATCTTAAATGATTATATAATATAAGTAATATTATTTTCAATTGAATGACAAAAATATATTATAATTTATAAAAAATATATTATTAAAAAAAAAATTAACATTAATGAATCACATTGAAAATGAAATATTTAGCTCTTAGGCCTAAGCCTACCATCAAGTACTAATAATAAATTATAATGAAAATAGTTTAATTTAAATAAAATTTAAATTTAAAATATAATTACAAATGTTATATTTGTATTCATATTTATTATTTAGTTTCAGAATTAATATGTAATATAGTTTAATTATCTACAAATTATTAACATATATTGATAATTGTGATAATTGTTTATAAACATAATTATTAATAATAGTAACTAAGTCTTCCAATGAGTAGACACATGTCACGATTCTAGATGAATTTAGGCGTATGGGAAAACATTTTCCAAATTGGCCTGAAATTTATCTTGGGTCGTCGATCTTTCTTTTATGCAACGGTCAGGATTTCAAGTAGAATCTTCAAGTACACGTGTCACGATTTCGGGTACAAATAAACTTTATCTTCAATCTTGTAAAATTTGGCTTGAAATAGAGCTGCAGTCATTGAAAAGAATTTACATGGCATATTAATTAATATAAAAAAAAATGTTGAAATAAATATTGTTAAAGAAATTGTTATTAAATTGGGGTGGAATGGGTCAAAGCAAACCATATTTATCAATGAATGTATGATGAACTTGGGTGACCATATTTTACTTTTAAGCTTGAGCTAATGAGCGTGTCAAAATTATGATGTTAATTTAATTTTATATATATATATTATTATTATTATAATATTTTTAATATAATATAAATAAAAGATTTTCTTTCTATTATAGAAATGATTTTCTTTTCTATCATAAACTTTTTATTGTAAAGATGATATGAAAAATTCAATGAAGATATATTAAATTTTATAAAATAAAATTTGTGCAAGATATGAAATAAAAATGACAGTAGTTTAATGTAAATAAAATAATTACAATTTAAAAATATAATTACAAATGCTATATTTTTATTCATATTTATTATTTAGTTTCAAAATTAAAATGTAATATAGTTTAATTATCTATAAATTATTAACATATATTGAAATTTGTGATAATTATTTATAAACTATTCTTCATCATTTAAAAGATTTCATAATGAAAAGAGTTAAGAATAGATGACAAGATAGGTATGAAATAAAAATTTGACAAAAAAATTTTATTTAACTTTGTTAAGGGTATAATCTTTAGTTTTCCATGAAATCCACACTTATCACTTCATTTAATTTAACCAATCAGATTAAAGAAAAATAGTTTTAGAAATTACAAAACTTTTAATTGGATAATTTTTTATTGAACAATTTTTTACTATAAATCGTTAATCAAATATATTATATGAAACCATAAAGGGAATCGGGATTGTTGAAACCATCTTTTTTGTTTCTAACTTATAAGTTCTAACTTTATAACTATTAATAGTTAATTATTTTTAACAAAGTCGCAGACTAACATTTCAACAGTGCATTGAGAATTGAGATGCCAAAAACAAAGTTGTAGACTAACAAGAACAATGATTTGAGAAGCCAAAAACTATTATTTTCATTGATAATATTTAAAACTATACAATGTACATGATACTGATTCATAGCATAGATATTCAAAATAGCTAATTAAATCAGCCTAGTTTTACTGTTTTGTAATTTACAAAAAAGGGCAAGGCCCAATCCAAAGAAAAATACAAATATCTTTAAAATATTTTTTTTTCCTAAGGGCAATGGTTAAGGAAACAATATTCAAAAAATAGGGAACAGGGAACCAGGGAACCAAGGAGGCTAGAAGCATCAGTGGGCTGAGGGGTTAAGGGTTTAAGGCCTTTAATCAGAAAAGTCTTCAAGTCCCTCTGCGAGGAATCTGTTGGAGATGATGATGTCACTGAACTCGTCTAGCCATGTGAAGTTGATCTCACTAACGTCGTCCAACAACAACCACTTTCGTAAAAAAATCCCTTCTAAGCTGCACCCATTTCCAATGGCAAGTCAATTGTCATTTGTTCATGTTGAGCAAGAAAGGATGCTTATGTATAATGCACTCTATGCCTTCCTCCCAACACTTGTCTACTATGTCTACAAAAGGGATGCCAATGCCCAGCCTTGGTACTTGCTCAACCAATACAAGAATTTTGACATCAACTTCTAAAAATGTTTCCTTAAAAATGTTATGTAGAAGCATCAGCATGTCTATTTGACTGCCTCTAAGGTCAAGAAGAGACGCGAGGAAGCGAGAAGTAATATCTGTGGACCCACAGTACCTCTTATCATTTCTCAAGAATTCATGGCCAAGTATTATGAATATAGCATGGCAAAAAAAAAGACTTCGGGCATCTAGCTTGCAAACCATGGCAAGGACATTGTAAGGAATCCTACACAAAAAGGGCTTTTGCAGAGCCATTGTGGTGCATTTTAGGTGAATTGGTGTATCCATGACTAAGATTCAAGAAACTCTACAAAGTGCAACTGCAAACCAAATTCAGATTGAAGAATATGAGAAATGATAATGAAAGAGGAATTGAAGAGTCTATTTAATGGTAGTTGCATTTAATTCTTTGGCATTCATGATCTTTCATATCTTATTTTTTTGTATTCCTATTAATTTTCAAGTGTGTGAAACATTGAAATGTATTGGCATTGGTGTCGGATAGTCGATAGTGCCTAACATTGAGTAATGATTTCCATGGAGACTTTCCACATGTCTCCATTCTGGAGAATTTCATGTGACTCTAGGTCTTTTCAAGCGAGTGGCCCCGAGATGCATCTTCTATCGTTAATCTATAATTAATCAACGATCAATAAAACTATTGTATTTACTATTAACAATATCAAAGTGATGGTAGCCGACTTGGTAATAGTGATATTGATGTAATGATGTTACGACATTATTATTAATAATAATAATACACCTAAGACAATACAGAAGTTGAAACTTGAAGTGACTACTCAGCAATTAGTACAGTCACTAGCCAATACATGTGCAAATTTTGCTTTCAGATTATACAATTTTTTTGTTTACCACTAAGGATTAGCCAAGACCATTATTATTCATTTTCCTACAAAACAAGTAATTCACCTCTGATATTATTAATTCATTTTTGGCAAGGGAAAAATAGCCATCATTTATTTATCTGTTAGCAAAAAAAAAATGAATTCAACACATTTAAAATGATTTTTGCTAGGGCAAGAAAAAAATTGCCAACATATAATATTTTATTTCCCTATATGGAACAAAAAAATTGCCCTCGACATAAAAAATTTCCTGCCCACAAAATGTTGGATTCGCCAGCATTTTAAGCATTTTTTGAGAGGGGTTTCTTAAAGTCATCACTACCTAAAAATTGAACAGCTTGCCAAAAAAAAGAATCCCAAACAATGGAAAAATACCTCTTTACTGGAATATTCTAAAAAGTTTGAAAAACATGTGGCTAGAATTGGAGAAATAAATATGATGCTCTTAAAGAGAAATTGGTGTCCAAAAATTCCTTTGGAAAAAAAGGAGGGTGCGGGTAAAAGTCCATGTTCTAAAAAACCATTGATGGAATCTTTCAAATTCACCATGAAATAAATTAATAGAACCACCCATAGAAATTGATAAGCCACCGGTATCCCAATGAAACTACCAATGAATGCCAAAAACCCCTAGTCAATGCCAAAAAAGTTGACCATGAAACTTCCTAAGGAAAACACAACTAAAAAAATCTTCCAAACTATTAAAAAACTAACAAGAAACTGTTGGTGATAATCGAAACCGCCTTATCAAATCCAAGAGCTACCTTTTGTGAGGCATGCTAATGTTGAAAAGAAGGGCCCAAAGGTTGGGCAAAGCTAGAAACCTAAGGTAGGTTGCATGGCCTCTAAAAGAATGCCAATGTTAAGGAAGAGAATCTAAAAATCAAGGGTTACTAGAGGTACCTTATGGGCGGCACCAAGGTGGAGGCGGGCGCGACCTCCATAACACAACCCCGCCAAAAACAATTGTATATCTTTTTATGGAAGCACAATAAGAGATGGGACCCGACAAGATGGTACCAACATTACATGTCAAAGGGCACCCAAAGATGCAAGGCCAAGGCATATACGAAAATTTACTATGGTTGGGACACATGGGCAAGTCCCAAAAAAAGTGTCTTTGCTTTTTTTTATTTGAAAAAATCCACTGTGATTTTTTCGTAACAAATCTGTAAATGCATGCACTTTTTACATAATCAAATCAAGAATTTGTGATTTTTTTGATAAATAAAATAAAAATATCATGATGTCTTGATTTTGTGCTCAAGGTCGTATGACCTTCAACTAAATTATTTTTTCTTCAAATTCTAATGTCATCCAAATTGGACATATTTTATATGGAGATGGGAGATTCTGGGCACTCTAAGCTCAATGGTGATGTGTGTTTGGGCTCAAAGTGACCTAAAATGAAGGTATCATAGATCCAATACAAAATACCTATGAAAATTGAAACCCTCAAAAACTCCAAGATTCTTCAAGATCAGGAACAAGTTGTAGCAACTCCAACTTAAATACCATGTTAGATTTGAGAAATACAAATCTTATGAACCCTTGAACACCTGAATGAAAAATCTTGTCACAAGACAAGAATAGAGATCAGATAAATTACTCTCAAAGAGTAAAATGTATTAAGAGAGAATGAATAGATTTATAATTACCATCCTTATAAAAAGAGAAAGGTAAAATTTAAAAAGTAGAAACCCTAAAGGAAAATATCCTAGGTTGCATGATAATAATTAATAAAATAATTAATTATTATATTCCTAATGTTTATCTTAAACAAAATAGAGTCAATAAGAATATCGTATTACTCTTAACATTTTCTTTTGGTATCATTCAACTTCTCACTGAAATAAGAAACAGGTTTACCTTCTTGTCTCAAAACAATTCCTATTGTAGTACCACTAGCATCACAATCTACTTGAAACACCTTATTAAAACATGGAAGTGCTAAAATAGATTGTTAAGTAACTTTCTATTTAAACAAATTGAAACTCTTATCTACTCCTATAGTCCATTTAAATTATTTCATATCCCTTCTCATTGTTTCAGTCAAGGGTCCACAAATACTACAAGAACCTCTGATAATTTTTTTGTAAAAGCTATCCAAACCATGAAAATATCCTACCTCTGTAGCACTCCTTAGAGTAGGTAATTTGAGTATAGCTTTCACTTTCTCAGGGTCTAATTTTATACCTTATGTTGAAACTAAAAATCATAGGTGCACCAACTCCTTCACAAAACTACACTTCTTTAGATTTATCAACAACTTGTATTACCTCAACTTCTCAAACACCTTATGAATATGCATTAGATTCTCCTCTAATGGCTTGCTAAAGATCAAAATATCATCTAGGTAAACAATAAAAAACTTACCAAAAAATTCATTTAGTACTTCATTCATGAGCTACACGAAAGTGCTTGATACAATGGTTAGCCCAAAAGGCATGACTAACCACTCATAAAATCCTTCCCTTGTCTTGAAGGAAGTCTTTCATTCATGCCCTTCCCTTATCTAAATATGATGGTACCCACTCTTCATATCTATCTTTCTAAAATAAATAGCTCCACTCAAACAATCCATAATGTCATCAATAGAAATTTGTACTTGATTTTGATCTTATTCATAGGACATTAATTAGTACACATCCTCCATTTTTTATTCTTCTTTGGTTCTAATTCTACTAGTATAGTACATAGACTCATACTTTATCAAATCAAACCTTTCTGCAATAACTCATGTACTTATTGTTCAACTCCTCAACTTCTATTGGTGTCATTCTTTGTGCTACCTTGTTTGGAAAATTAGCTCCTGGAATCAAATTCGTATTGTGACTAATCTTCCTTTTAGTGGTAACCCATCAAGCACATTATCATATACAATATTTCAAAATTCTTCCAACAAATTTGCAACATCTATAGGTACCCCTTCTACTTCTTTACCATCTTTTCAAATTACAGAAAACACATATGCACACACCTCTATGATGTAAACCCTAATCAGACTTGGATGTTAAGTTTTTCTCACTTTATTCAGTGCATTTTTCCCCTAGATTATTAATATGAGGGTTTAGGGTAGTGCTTCCAAGATGGGGTCAAGGAGAAGTACCCCTTCTAAGGTCCTAAGTAGTATAGGGTGGGATCAAGGGGAAATGCCCCCACAAGGGCTTTTGGGGCAGCAACCCCAAAAGCTTGACCAACTTTACAATTGTAAAAGTTGTCAACTAGTATTTTTCTATTGGATGACTTATTATAGTCCTAATTTTTTAAATGGCAAAAAACTTGTATAAAATAGCTTAGGGTTAGCAATTTCATAATGAATGTATGATGAGATTGTAGCTTCTTGTAGTGGTATTGAGTTGTAAGGGATTGTGGATTGTAATCAAGTTCTAATCACTAGATAATAAGAATAATTGACTTGCTATTTGATGGACATAGCCTAGGGATTGGGTGAACCACATTAAATCTTTGTGTCTTGTGTTCTCTTCTGTATGATTTATTATTTTTTGATATTGGTTATTTTTGCATGTAATTGTTATTTATGTATAGTTATTCCTAACACCTCATATCCTCTACAAATTTATTTCCATCAACAAAACATACTCTAGCAGCAGTAGATACCTTTTATTCTTTGTCCTTTAATGGCTTCAACTTATGTTTCACTCCATCCATTGTCAGAGTGTATATATTTGCATGACCATCATGCACAACATGCATGTCAAACTACCACAACCTACCCAAAAACATATGACATATGTCCATAGATATGATATCACATACTACCTCATTGTGGAAGCTTCTAATCTTGAACTTCACTAGGAAATTCTCATTGACCATGACATTGTGGTCATCTGGCACCCAGGCAATATGGTATGGACATGGGTTTTTGTGCCTCTTGAGCTTTAACTTTGTGACCATCTTTCCTGACACTAGATTGTTAGTGCTTCCACCATAAATGATCAGATAACAACACTTATCTTCACACTTACAACTTGTGTGAGATAAGCTCCTCCTTTGATCAAGTTCATTCTCACCACTCGTAAAGACTCTTCTATTAACTAGACTTCTCTTTTAGCATCTTCAGAATGTGATGATTTGGCATCTTCATCAATATGCACAACTCTAGTCTAGCCTTCAGTTTTCCTATATTTCCTTTCTTCTCCACAATGAAAAATGTTGCACGAAAACCTCCTCTACCATATCCTTTCCTTCTTCATCTTCCTCTTTGATCTCTATTATTCTAATCATGGAAACAATTAGAATTGTTTCCTCTCTACTTTTAAATACTATAGCTGACCTCATCCTTCTTCTTCTAATCATCATATTAGTCTCCTTAAGACCATCCCATATCCCATAACCCATAACCCAAAGGTCTAGGATTGAGACTTGGCTTTGATACCACTGGATGAAGGGCCACACCAACCTTAACAACTCTTAACAAAAACACTCAACAACATGGAGATAAAGAGAAGATAAAATGATTTGTAAAGCATCTATTAATACTTGAAATTCCTTACAAATTTTCCAAGATGGAAAAACTCCAACTTCTTACAATATGAAAGAGCTTCCAAAATGAGAGTTTATAAAACAAGAGCTTCACCTTCCATACTAAGATGTTACACACCATAAGATCTTTCACCCAAAGAGCTTCTACACAAGAAGAGATTCACCAAGAAGAGCCTTTATCCTAAGATCTTGCACTTGAAGATCTTCTACCGCAGGACCTTCTTCCACTTTTTCAACTCTCAAAATTCTTATTCAGTTTATCTTCTACTCTAAAATAGGTATGCCTCCTCAATATTGTTCATTTGAACTAGACTTAACTCCTCCTGAATGGTTGGCTTCAACTTGTTAAGGTAATAGGCAACTTTCTCCTTGTCAACTTCTATAGGGCTTGTTCTAATGAGAACTTAGCATAACTCTTCTCTATACTCCTGAACGAGTCTTCTTGCTTCAACCCTTACATTTTCTTCAACAAATAAAGCTCAGAATCAAAATGAATGAATTTTCACTTTAATATAGCTATCATTCTATCCCATTTTTTGGTTTTATCATTTCCTCTTCTATTCCATCCCAATTGAATCTCCTGCCACCATGTGTTTGCATGAAGCTTCAATTTGGCCTTCACAAATTTAACCATATCTAGATCTTCAATATCATCATACTCAAAGTATTCTTCTGATTCATTGATCTAATCAATCAAATCCTTTGGGTTAAGATTTCCTGAAAATATGAAACCTCAAACTTAGGTCTTTTTCCAATCTTGGAAATGGCTCTAAAAAGCCTTTCCTCTTTTGGGTTAAGAACTTCATCTTCTCCTTGATCAATGATTCCTTCTTCTCTTTCATCCTTTCTTTCATCTCTTATGAAAAGCTTCAATTCTCAAGTGTAAAACCTCTGGTTTGTCCATTGCATTCTCTTCATTGAGGCATTTTTGAGCTTTCACTAAAACCCTAGTGCAACCTACCTCATAATACCTTCAAAACTAAGCCTAAAGTTCTTGCACCAAATTTTCACACCAAAAATCCATAATAACTTCACAAGTACTCATGATATGGAAATGAACCTCAACTAGCAAGCCAATATATCCAAGAAACACCTCCACCTCGAAAAATAGGGTATTCTGAGCTCATATGACCAACTTACCAAGTAGCAAACCTCCACAAACAAAAACTTGCATTCAGACAACCTTTATTCAAGAAACATGAAGGAAATACTATTGCGTTATGCAAGATTTCTCTTACACCTGGGATGCTCCTACATCACAAGGGTTATCATTTATAGTTTAGAGATGGAAGATGTGCAAAAGAGATCAAACTAAAAATGTGATTATAACTAGCATTAAGACAAGGGGTAACATTTTTCAATTAAATCCTTTAGAAATAAGTTATTTTGTTGCAAAAGTTGATGAAATTTGGTTATGGCATAGAAGGTTTTTAATGTAAATGTTTATAATATGATGAAAATTAGTATTTCTAATACAGTTAGAGATCTACCTAATATTATAAAATCTACTAATAGTATGTGTAAAGAATGTGTGATAGGAAAGAAAATAAGGAACACTTTTCAGAGAAAGGCACTTATTACTAAGGAAAAGTTGGAATTGGTGCATACAGACTTATGTGGTCCTACAAAGGCAATAAAATATTAGGGTGAGAGATATTTTATCCTTTTTTAATAGCTTTTATTGGTACTTGACATTGTTTTTAGCTGCAAATTTTCTTAATCCAAAGAAGCTATTTGGTCAAAGGAATTGCATATCTTCTTCAAGAAATAAATCTATTTGAGAGAGAGAGAGAGAGAGAGAGAGATCTTTCTAAATGGGAGAGACTATTAATACTTGACATTTTTGGCCCCCTTTTCCATTGATGTCAAAGGGGGAGATAATTGTGTGAAAAAAATTCCATTAGGAAAGGTATGTGTATGAGAAGCTAAAATATTGTAAATGTTGATGATATTATGAAAGGGATGAGAGATTATACTTTTGGATGGATGGTTTTTCATGATATGTTTCCATCACTATTAGAGAAGGAGAATGTTGGGATTGGGAGGGATTATTGGCACTTGCAGTGGTTGATTCAAGTAGAAGACATGTTGTATTGATGACATATTGTTTCATTCATGTCAACATATATTTTAAAATTATAGATAGACTTAGATTTCATATGTTTGAGGTCATCAATCAATTCAATCTAGGTAGTGATTAATAGTTCTAGATATGTGATATTATATTTGTTTTGAGTTTAGATGTAACATCTATGTTTTTTGTACATTATGTGATATTTTTTCTAAGTTTTATATATCATTTAGTGAAGACTAGTAGTAGATGAGTAAGCAAGAAATTATACCAAAGATAGTTGTAGTATTTTGGTTGTAGCTTGATATCAAGTAGGAATTAATGTTGGCAAGTATAGATGTTGTTAGAAGTTGATTTGGTACATGTATGTTTGGATTTATGGACTGTTTTTTTAACTCAGAAAAGGTTTCTAATGTGTAGCATGTGATACATTTCACTGGAATCTAAGTCATTATAGTGTACTTACTATTATTGGAAAATATAAACTATGTATTGTAGTATGTAGAACATCATATCTAATGGCTATGTAACTACTTTAGAAGGTATGTACACCTTAACATGGTCCTATGTACTTAATTATGCATTAGACTATCCCTAATAGGTTTATATAACTTATTTTTTAATTGGTAGAAATGAAACTTATTTTCCTCATTCGTAAGATGTCGATTGATAAGTATAGATGTGAGCCTTGATGTTGGATTGTTAGAGTAGACCTTAGATGTTGTTATATGATTTGAGAAGAGGTGTGGATGGATTTTATGAGAAGAGGAACTATTTTTGAAAGTATAAAATGTGGTCCAACCTTTGATCAGTGGTCCTCTTATCGCCATCAACTCATACCAGGGTTGGAACCCTCTAACAAGGGTTCAAGGTCTCCTAATAGGGATATGTCCTTTAACAGGGACAATTATACTAAATGTATTGTATTTGGCTCTAATAGGGTCATATCCTTTCATAGGGGTATTATATATTAGTACAATATCTATTGGGTATCATCCTCACTAGGGTTCTTTCCTTTGGTCAAGGGTTTTCCTTGAGAAACAAAAATCAATATGTTATGGTGTGTAGTTTCTTCTTATTTTACATTATTATTCTTATTGCTCATGATTAATTTCCTAATTTTTGAATTAATTATATTTATGCACAACTTATTCACTCCCCCCCAGTTGTAAGGTGTGGACTTTAGTCTTTAACAATAAGGACTAAGCCAAACAAATCACATATATAGAGTTTGTTCAACAAATTAGGGATGTACAAGAAGATAGTGATACTAACTATAATGAATATGAACAAAATGACATCACAATCATAATTAAAGATAAGAACATTGATGTGATGAAGGCCTACAGTAGCACATATGATTATGGATATTGTTCAAGGTCTAGACCATTAGTTTCCACTTCCCATAATATCAAGAGTGGTAGTTGAGAGGAAAGAAGATATTAGGTGTAACACATGCTTCTAAGGAGAGTATGAAAATAGACCTCATCAATACCATTTTCAATCTTTAGAACTTTTCCATCCATGCCATTACTACATTTGAACTAGAATCTAATGACCCTTTATTGTTTTTTGTCCTTGATCTTATAGATTGGTGGAACTACTTGATATACTTGAACTAGATAGTTTTACAATGATGACACTATTATTGATTATCCAAAGACTAGAGATCATTTCCCTTTGAGGGTCATCAAGAAAATTTTATTGCCGAACTCAATGACATGGAATATTTTTGTGAGAATTCTAATCCTTTTGGTCATAAAAATATAAAAATAAAAGATAGATCTAATGATGAAAATTACACAATAATATTAAATCGTAAAAAAAGATAAAAGAAAGGTCGCATCCAAAAGTAAAATTCTTTGAGGCACAAAAGGATGAAAGGCTTAACATATCCCCAGTTACATATATCATGAACAATCTTTCACTTTGTTCAAGCCAATAGTACTAGTGAACATTAGAACATAAGAAACTCAAAATATCATTTACCTTACAACTTCATTATTAGAAAAAAATTAAAAATTAAAAAATTGTCCATTTTTCAGAGAAAGGGAAAAAAAATGTGTGTTCTTACATAGATATGTTAGGATTATGTCTAGATTGAAGATAATAATACATTGCCTATCATTAGCCCTAGGGGTTAAGCCAATTGAGCATAAATTAAGAAAAAAGCACCCATGCATAGCTTTAATGGTCAAAGTTGAACTAAGAAAGCTACTCAATGTGGGATTTATTAGAGTAATTGATTATGAATAATGGATTTGAAAAATTGTTCCTATGAAGAAACTACATAAATATATTATAATATATATAGACTTCAGATATTTGAACAAAGAATGTCCAATTGATGACTTTGATTTTCCCAATATTGATATCATTTATAGATTTGACATCATGACATGAAATGATATCACTACTGGATAAGATTTTAGGATATAGCCAAATAAAAATTGTATCATAAGGTCAAAAAAATAAAAAATTTACTTGTCCATGAGGTACATACTATTTGAGTGTAATGCTCCATGTCACCGCATCTGATGAATCAAAATCACAATGCCAATACTTCATCTTTCTCAACTTGGGTTGGGAAGTCATACCATGATAATAATACATGAAGTACTTTTTGACACCTCTAAATCTCATCAAATAGGACACACAATGGCCATATGATCTCCATCACATACATGGAGTAGGGTAACTCTTTGTGAGAGACTCATAATCCCATCATATAGAAATTGGTACAAATTATGATACAGGTGAGATAACATATAGATTCTCCACTCAAATATCATACCCTCATTAGCCATTCTCTCCAAGGTCAAACCCTAACCAACAATGAACCCATGAGATTGCTAGTCTAAAGATGTATAACCACTACTAGTTCTAGCCAAAAAAACAACCTTGAAGGCTGATACAACTCTACCATATCTATCCAACTAATATCAGCCTCATCGATATCCTCATCACTAAATACTCTTTGACATATATCCAACCCATCATGTTAATCATATTGAATGATCTCACCAGTAATGAATAACCTAAGGATAAAATTAAAATCATCTAATTTAATTGACATCCCAACATTCAAAAAGTGAAATGAACTTGTTTCATTGTGTTATTTCTCAGCTAAGGCACTGAGCATACACAAGTTATCCCTAACCTCGAACATATATTTAATGTGAAACAAACTGGTTCAAGATATCATAATCTTGTCCATTGGGGAAAATAGGGGCCTTAGACTTTGGGTGACCAAATATCACTTTCACAACATCATAATATCATATAAATCCTCTTATTAAAAGAAAAATCAAACATGTAGGTAGAAATTACAAAACTACTAATCATTCAATTGTATCTATTTATCAATCATTTGATATATCCTAATGCAATTCTATCAATTACATTATACATTGAATAAAATAGTACCATGCAACAATATTGACTACATCAAAAAATCTCCCAAACCAAGTATTTATATCAACAAGATATTTAAATCAATCAATCTTCATCAAAATTGAGCAATTATGCCTACTTTTCAAGCTTGATAATGTATGTGAAAGAGCATAATATTCAAAATCTATGTTTTTTTATGAATGCATAGAATCAAAATCAAAACACAAAAGTACATGATAGAATTCATGAATGTCAAGAATCTGTACATGTACAGAAATAATCAATGTATGTGCAAAACCTATGTATGCACAACAAGATTAAGCATATGTGCAAAATTGGCTTATATGTGTACAACTGCAAAACTTGTCCATTCATCTAAATAAAATTTTGACCTAGAAATAAATGCAATAAATACAATAAAAATTTAGATTCAAGGCATACATATTGGCTCTTTGTAGTCATCTAGCTTTCGGAACTCGCTCAAACCTATATATGTGTGCCAAAATCACCATTTTTCACTTTTCCAACTAGCTTTCCCTCACTTTTTTCTCCACCTTCCAATCTATCAAAGCCAAGTTTTCAAATGAGGTATAAATGGCCCCTCCACCCTATATATTGGAATTTAAAAAGTGATAATTATAAAATGGCATGCATTACAAGAGTGTAAAGACCAATCTTTCGAGACCTATAACTCACATGTTTTTCACCTTATTATCAAGAGATCAATTGACCGGCCTCAAGAAAATTCTCCAAAGGGGGCATGCACATGGTACTATGCAAGGGGTAGGGGCATTAATTTGAGGCTTCAATTTTCAATGAAATAGCATAATAAACACATTATGTCAAGAGGGACAAATGTATACATGTATAAATGGCTTGAGAAAATTAATTAGCTATTAATTATTTAAATAATTGTCATTTTTATAACTAAATTAATTATTTAATTTATTTAGTTATTTTTTTTGTATAATATACCTCTAAGCCTAAGCCCTCTGAAATCCTTAATTAATCATTTCTTAATTATTTAATTACCTTATAATAACCATAAGAACAAGTCAAGCAAACTCAGACCTATGTGGCTAGGGAAAATCATTTTTATTAGTCCCTGCCTATTTATAGGCAGGGTACTAATGTTTTCAGTTGCTCCCTTTAATTAATTTTTATGACTTTAAGTACTCAATTTCAAAAGTTAGAGAATAGATATACTTTTAAAATAATTTTTGATCTCTAATTCTTCTTTTCTAATTGGTTGATCTTAATTTTCCTAGGGATATTATTGTATGTTCATTCAAAAAAATCTCAAAAATTAAAATATCTATATGGTTTCTAGAAAGTTTCTTCAATTCTCCACCAATTTTGAAATGTTCCTAGAAATATTTAGCAATGTGAGCATGTTGTTGATGAGCTCCCGCTAAACCTAAAATGTCAAGAAACCAGCTCTGGATAGCCCTGCCACTCCTGCTACTCCAAAGAAGGGAGGAGAGTTGGCTGCCACTGCACCTCCTAGTTCTAGAAAGCACATGAGATGCAGAGGATAAATAAAGGATAAATATATCAGATCATTCTAGATACAGAACATCAAATCCTCTCCATAAAATATAACTATTATTTATTCTGCACTGCCAAATAGTAAATGAATGCCTACATTTGTCTCCTCTGTTGTTTTGTTCAGTACAAAAACTTTCACATCACTTATATTCTTTGCCACATCAAATTTTTGTTCTTTCTTTCAACTTTCAAGCCAACTAACCCTCTACAAAAGGTTGGTAGTTTGGCCTTTGGTGGTTGGAATGATGATTTTATTGAAAATGAAATGAAGAATATGAGATTTCAAATCAAATATCTACAATTACACTTTATTTTGTCCAAATGACATGCACAAAGTAATGGCTAAATAGCATGATTTTTAATTTAATTAATAAATGCTGAAAACTTATATTATATGTTGCGTAAGGTGCAAACATTCTACCATTGTTGCCATGCCCATAATGAACCTTCTTATATTTTGGATTAACTTTTATTATCATTACACATTATATCAATAAGTCTAATAAAACAGGCCCACAATTAACCAAAAACTATAGGGATCATTTTAATGCAAGAGAATGTATTTAAATAGAACATCAATATAACTTAATAGATTTTATTCCTTACGCTATATCATGATCGTATCCGGAAAATGCTTGGTATATTCTCTCATATATTAAATTTGCATGGCATGTTTTATGTTTTATGTTTTATGTTTAATAAATCAAATATGATAAGTTGTTTAGTAATTTCTGATTGGTCAAACCAAATTTCTTGGGGCTTTTATCCATTTTTGTGAATAGTAAAATTGATAAAAATATTAAATGTCATGTTGATGGTCTACAAAGTAAAGGAGATAGGCAAATGGTAGCCGTCGGGCAACGACAATGCTATGAGCAAAAGTGTAAGGTACAGAGTGACGACTAATATAATAAACGGAGGGCTTGAATCACATGTCGTGAGAGAGGTCGGCACTCTGTAATTTAGAGAACACCAATAATAAACATCCAAATTAATATATAGTTTTTTGAAGACAAAACAAAACTACATTATTTTAAAGCATCAACTATGAGTTGTCACAATAATCATAATATTAAGTACAAAAGTTAATGTAGTTAGTGTATATAATTAAAAACTTGAGATAATAGAATTTCAAAACTAATTTGTTGAGTATATATCAACATTTTAAAAAAAAATTATTTTTTGAAAATAGTTTTTAAAAATGTTAATATATTTTAAATATTTTTAAAAATTAGTTATATATAAATCAATAGTTTTTAAAAATTAATATTGTATAAATCAATGACCATTGTAAATTATTAAATTTGATTATTTATTAAAATATATTATTGAGTTGTATTGCTTTTATATGTATAGACTTTAGTATATAGTAATAAAATTTTGTTAAAAAAATTAATTTCTAAATTCTAACTTATGTAATTAGATTCTAAAAAAATTTAATTTCTTGGTTAAAAAATCTATTAGGTCAAATGTCGTGATTTTACAATGCATTACATTAAGTTTAATATTTTTAAACAATGGTTGCTCACTACATTATTTTATGTTATTTTTTAAAAAAATAGTTTTCAATTATATTATTATATTATATTTAAATCATTAAAATTTGTATTACATATTGAAATGTAAGTGTAAACTAATCTCATATCATATGTAATGGGCATATAGTATTAATAGACATAATGGACTTTATATTACAATGGTGATGGCCCAAATTTTGTTATATGGTTTAATGGTTTACTTATTCATTATTTAGTTCTTGTATTTGATTCATTATGCAGTAATTTGCTTTTGATTAGCTTTCATGGCGGGATGGCCCTTTTGATTTGGGCTCCTATTCATTTCTGTTATGCCTTATCATTGTTTAATTTCTCATATTGTTTATGGGTTTATGCGGTATGTGGTATAATTTTCACTATTATCTCTTTGACTATTTAAGAATACTGCCTGAATCTGATTCGGTTGTGTGCAATTTATAGTTATCAAGTATTTGGTATTTAAGATGATGATATGTCTTTCTATTATGATTAGGTGCTTCTTTGCTATTCATTTTGATTAGATTAGATGCTATCTCAGTCGAGTGTCTCTGTTGGTAGTTTCCATTCATCAGATTTAGGTTAAGTTATGTTCAGTTGCTTTGGATAGTATGCCCATTTGTAGATTTGTTGTGGTTTATCGCAGGATTTCTTTACTTCTTGTTAAGGATGAGATTTTACTATTTAGATTAGTTGCTTAGGTTCTTTAATTACTCCTTAGCAGTTGTCATTTATTGGCATAAAGAGACTCCAGTTACAGGATGGTGTCTCATCTGTCAATTAGATTCGATGCAGCAAATGGAGGTTAGGAAGTATGGTTATGGTAGAAAGATCAATTCTTCTCCTTTAACTGTTATGGATAATAAGCAGTTATGTATTTATCTTAGATAGAGTTAGTTTCTTGTTTCATTCCACTCTCTTTATTTTATCCTGTTCGATCATTCGATCTCTAAATATGGGTTGATATCTTGTGGCCCTTATGTTAATTAGTTTTGGTCTCTTAGTTCCTGTCTAATATGATTTGATCATTTTAGGTGTTCTGATTTTTATAGGGGTTGTTTCTTTGATATTCATTGAAGTTTCTTAGGTTTAGTTTAGTTAGAATTTTTTCATTGTTTTAGTGCGACTCCGAAGGCTTCGTAATCACACTTCATAGGAAAGCCAGTATGGAAGATATTATATAGTTTGGTTTATTTTGAAGGCTAAATTGATATTTGAGTTCTCTTAGAAGAAGGCTTGCTCATTGTGGAAGATTATCTGCGTAAGGGAAATGCTCATCCCCTAAACAGACAAAGCTCAATTGATTCTACATAATGCAGCTTTGATGTAAATGTTCATAACGGTATCATTCCCTCATATTTTGTAAATATTTGATATATTCACTGGGGTATGCCACTTTCAATCTATAATAATATAGGACATCTATCTCAGGCTAGACTGGAGGTTTTCTTCTTTGTTATTTCCTACCAGTGCCCGTTTGAACGGAGTTCAGCTATTGTATTCCTTTTTAAGTTTAATAAAATTTATCAAGGCCTTGGCCGTTCATTGATCCAAAAAAATGTATAATTCAAATTTTAAAAAATAATAATTAAACAAAAATAATCTTGTTTCAAAATGTGTAGTGCAAATTTTAGAAAAAAACAATTAAACAAAAATAATCTTGTTTCAAAAAAATTAAACAATTTGAACTATTGCAATATCCCTATAAAAATGATATTTATTTTACAAAGTCTAATTTTATATTTTCTTTACAACTATTTATTTTATTTATTAAATATTTATTATTTCATTACATATTGAAAATTTTATCATATTTAAAAGGATTTTTATATCTATCTTCCATTATTTTGCCACGACATCATTATTATTTACTATCAAAATTTTACTATAAAAAATTATATAGATAAATACATTATAAATGTTACTGGTTGAATCTATAAATTCAAACATTTACTCATCTAAAAAATAATATAAAACCTTTTTCATTAAAAAAGAATATTATAATTTTTTATACTTACCAATAAATTAATTTTTAACCAAACAAAATATACTTTTACTCTAAACATTAAAATTTTGAAATTATTACTCCTCAAATATTTGAACCAATTCTTCACTTCTCATTTATTTAACATTTGTATTATTTTACTTTTACTTTAAACTAATTGCAAATTTAGTGTTTAACAAACACTAAAATAATTTTTCACCTTGCTCTTTTGACAATAGGCAGGGACTCCTGCTCGACCAGAGCTCTTGTTAGTATTTAAATATCATATTTATCTTCAACAAGTATCCCTAGTCATAAGGAATGAGAGGGCCTGTATATCCTCATGAGAATATCTTTTGTCTATGTATCCTCTTTAGACCAAGTCTCTTTCTAGCTTCCCTATAATTTAGCCAATTGTTTATTCACATCATCCAGTCAAGATGACTCATGAAACATTTGTTACAAGAGCCCTACGATTTGAATTCTTCTTCCCCCATTCTCTCATAATTTATGGAGATGTACTCAACAAGTGTCTCTCCCTCCCACATAATCATCCATCTTGTCAAAGTGCGAAGAACGTATCCCCCTCTTTTTCCCTCACATTCCAACCAAAAACAATATTCTATCTGCCCTCTAAACCTATTCAAGTTTAGCCATCTATTATTCTAAGATTCAATATCAACCATCAATTTCTGTCATCTGTAATATAGTATATGAAGTTCAACTTGTATTGAAAATGATCAAGTGTTATAAGCAACTGATTTAGAAAATGACAAAAGCCATCCAGAATAGTTTAGTGATGATCCAAACCATGTTGGGGAATTCCCAAAGCAATTTTAAGCTGACAAAAGTGAGAAAAAACATAAAATTGAAACATAATCTTTTGATATTTTCTACATTACAGTCAACTGCATTTTTTAGGGCCTTCATAGTGAAATTAGGTGTTGAGAGTGTTGTCGATACTTAAAATGACTGTCAAAGGCATAGTTATAAGGAACTAAAAAAGAATTTCTCTAAAACTTATTCTCTTTGATTACTTTCTACTTGTCAAGTTGGGCTACCCAATTTTTTAGTTTACAAGATATTTTTAATTTTGTTTATGGCTTTTATTTTCTGAAGACTGATCATTTCAAATTGGTTGGCTCCTAATACTATTGGGATTCCACCCTTTTGTTTAAAGACCATTTTAGATTAATCTATTGGTGGTATTTGAGATGCACAACTCTTGTTATTGATTTATGATATCGTCCATATTTTTTATAATACTTGCAAAAAAAATCTTATCTTATATTGTTTAATGAGTTCCTTTCTCAATTTAAATTAGTCGTAACGAACAAGGAATTCTCTTTTATGTCATATTGGACATGGTTAGGTTATAAAAAATTAGGATTGGAGACCCATTACCCATAAATTTATCCTCCATAAAGACATAGTTCGCCAAAGATGTTAAACCAAACACAAATTCTATAAAATATATGGTGGAAGAATCTCTAAAAAAATAGAGGAAGAAATAGTGATGCAATTATCTCAAATTATTCACTACATATTACTACCAAACATAGAAGAAAGTCCTTTCACTAGTAATACCTGATTCACGATGCATGGTCATTTTGATATCTTAACTTCAAGATAAATGTGATGTAAATACAATGGAAGAATGGTTGAAAAAATTGGATGGGAATTTTTCTATGAATACCTTCTAAGAAGATAATATCTTCACTTCTGAAAGCTAAAGCACATGTGACATAATAATGGAAAGGAAAAATCTCAACAAGGAAAAATACTCTAGTAAACATGAGGAGGAAGAATCAAATAGAGGAATGGGTGACAATCCTACATAAGGGGACTTTGTGGAATCTATTAAGGAATATTATTTTCTTAAGGAAACTTATGAGGAAAAATGTATGGAATGGAAATTCCTACGACAAAAGAAATATCAAATAGTGAAAAGATTGTACCAACAAGTTTCATGCCTTATCAACCAAACCTGGCATACACCACTAAGATAATCATTTAGGTGTTGAGATACCATTATCATGGGCTGCATAAGTATATTCAAATATAATGTCCTTTATGAACATTCAAACAATGGGAAATGCTTATAAAAATGCTACAATAATTGAGGAGAAGTTTTAACAAAAGGGGACAGAGGAATACATTTTCCCTAATAGAGCCAAAGCCTCGAGAAAAAAAATACTACCAGCAATCCTATCTCCTAATCACCAACATGGAACACATGTATGTAAAAATGCCTAGAGAAATAAGCACATGGTGTGATATCCATAAGAGTGTTTAATACAATAAAAAGAATTGAAGGGACACAAAGAAATCAATGAAAAAAGACCATGAGGTGGAACTAGAAGCACATATATTTCCCATAGAACTCTTTGACCAATATAATGGTGAAATAGTTATTGAAGCAAGTCCATGTGTCATAATTGCCACTACAAAAATCATATATCAGGAAGACGAAGAGCATGTATTTCACTAGTAGATGTGTACGAATGGGAGAGCCTTACATTTCATAGTTGACAATGGGATTCAAAAATATATAATCTTTGCTAAAGTTGTAAAGAGAATGAATTTGAAGATGAAACCTCGTCCTTAGCCATACTCTACAAGTTCATTAAATCAAGGAATTGATATCTAGGTAAAATAATAATGTTTCTTATATTCCATAAAACTATTCAAAAAAATCTCAAAAATTAAAATATCTATATAGTTTCTAGAAAGTTCCTTCGATTCTCCACCAATTCTGAAATGTTCTTAGAAATATTCAGCAATGTGAGCATGTTGTTGATGAGCTCCTGCTAAACCTAAAATGTCAAGAAACCATCTCTGGATAGACCTACCACTACTGCTACTCCAAAGAAGGGAGAAGAATCAGCTGCCACTACACCTCCTAGTTCTAGGAGGCACATGACACGCAGAGGATAAATAAAGGATAAATATATCAGATCATTCTGGATATAGAACATCAAATCCTCTCCATGAAATATGACTATTATTTATTCTGTACTACCAAATAGTAAATGAACGCCTACATTTGTCTCCTTTGTTGTTTTGTTCAGTACAAAGACCTTTCACATTACTTATTTTCTTTGCCGCATTAAATTTTTCGTCTTTCTTTCAACTTTCAAGCCAACGAACCCTCTACAAAAGGATGGTAGTTTGGCCTTTGGTGGTTGGAATGATGATTTTATTGAAAATGAAATGAAGAATATGAGATTTCAGATCAAATATCTGCAATTACACTTTATTTTATCCAATGATATGCACAAAGTAATGGCTAAATAGCATGATTTTTAATTTAATTAATAAATGTTGAAAACTTATACTATATGTCACATAAGGTGCAAACATTCTACCATTGTTGCCATGCCCATAACAAACCTTCTTATATTTTGGATTAACTTTTATTATCATTACACATTATATCCATAAGTCTAATAAAACAGGCCCACAATTAACCAAAAACTATAGGGATCATTTTAATGCAAGAGAATGTATTTAAATAGAACATCAATATAACCTAATAAATTTGATTCCTTACGTTATATCATGATTGTATCCGAAAAATGCTTGGTATATTCTTTCATATATTAAATTTGCATGGCATGTTTTATTTTTTATGTTTTATGTTTAATAAATCAAATATGATAAGTTGTTTCTTAATTTCTGATTGGTCAAACCAAATTTCCTGGGGTTTATATCCATTTTTGTAAATAGTAAAATTGACAAAAATATTAAATGTCATGTTGGTGGTCTGCAAAGTAAAGGAGACAGGCAGATAGCAGTCGTCGGGCAACGACAATGCTACAAGCAAAAGTGTCGAGTACGAATGACAACTAATATAATAAACGGAGGGCTTGAATCGCATGTCATGAGAGAGGTCGGTGCCTCTGTAATTTAGAGAACACCAATAACAAACATCCAAATTAATATACAATTTTTTGAAGACAAAATAAAACTACATTATTTTAAAGCATCAACTATGAGTTGTCGCAATAATCATAATATTAAGCACAGAAGTTAATGTAGTTAGTGTATATCATTAAAAATTTGAGATGATTTTGAGTATATATCAACATTTTAAAGAATTTTTAGTTTTGAAAATAGATTTTAAAAATGTTAATATATTTTAAATGTTTTTTAAAATTAGTTTCATATAAATCAATAGTTTTTAAAAATTAGTATTATATAAATCAATGATCATTGTAAATTATTAAATTTGATTTTTTATTAAAATATATTATTGAGTTGTATTGCTTTTATATGTATAAACTTTAGTATATAGTAATAAAATTTTGTAAAAAAAATTGATTTCTAAATTCTAACTTATGTAATTAGATTCTAAAAAATTTAAATTTCTTGGTTAAAAAATCTATTAGTTCAAATTCCGTGATTTTACAATGCATTACATTAAGTTTAATATTTTTTTTAAATGGCTACTCGCTACATTATTTTATGTTATCTTTTTTTTTTAAATAGTTTTCAATTATATTATTATATTATATTTAAATCATTAAAATTTGTATTACATATTGAAATGTAAGTGTAAACTAATCTCATGTGTAATGGGCATATAGTATTAATAGACATAATGGACTTTATATTATCATGGTGATGGCCCAAATTTTTTTATATGTTTAATGGTTTACTTATTCGTTATTTAGTTCCTGCATTTGATTCATTATGTAGTAATTTGCTTTTGATTACCTTTCATGGCGAGATGGCCCTTTTGATTTGGGCTCCTGTTCGTTTTTTTTATGCCTTATCATTGTTTAACTTCTCAGATCGTTTATGGGTTTATGTGGTATGTGGTATAATTTTCACTATTATCTCTTTGACTATTTAAGAATACTGCCTGAATCTAACTCGGTTGTGTGCAATTTATAGTTATCGGGTATTTGGTATTTAAGATGATGATGTCTTTCTATTATGATTAGGCGGCTTCTATGTTATTCATTTTGATTAGATTAGATGCTATCTCAACCGAGTGTCTCTGTTGGTAGGTTCCATTCATCAGATTTAGGTTAAGTTATGTTCAGTTGCTTTGGATAGTATGCCCATTTGGAGATTTGTTGTGGTTTATCGTAGGATTTCTTTGCTTCTTCTTAAGGATGAGATTTTACTATTTAGATTAGTTGCTTAGGTTCTTTAATTACTCCTTAGAAATTGTCATTTATTGGCATAAAGAGACTCCAGTTACATGATGGTGTCTTATCTGTCAATTAGATTCGATGCAGCAAATGGAGGTTAGGAAGTATGGTTATGGTAGAAAGATCAATTCTTCTCCTTTAACTGTTATGGATAATAAGCAGTTATGTATTTATCTTAGATAGAGTTAGTTTCTTGTTTCATTCTACTCTCTTTATTTTATCCCATTTGGTCATTCGATCTCTAAATATGGGTTGATATCTTGTGGCCCTTATGTTAATTAGTTCTGGTCTCTTAGTTCCTGTCTAATATGATTTGATCATTTTAGGTGTTTTGATTTTTATAGGGGTTATTTCTTTGATATTCATTGAACTTTCTTAGGTTTAGTTTAGTTAGAATTTTTTCATTGTTTTAGTGCGACTCCTAAGGCTTCGTAATCACACTTCATAGGAACGCCAGTATGGCAGATATTATATAATTTGGTTTATTTTGAAGGCTAAATTGATATTTGAGTTCTCTTAGAAGAAGGCTTGCTCATTGTGGAATATTATCTGCATAAGGGAAATGCTCATCCCCTAAACAGACAAAGCTCAACTGATTCTTCATAATGCAGTTTTGAAGTAAATGTTCATAAGGGTATCATTCCCTCATATTTTGTAAATATTTGATATATTCACTGGGGTATGCCACTTTCAATCTGTAATAATATAGGACATCTATCTCAAGCTAGACTAGAGGTTTTCTTCTTTGTTCTTTCCTACCAGTGCCCGTTTGAACGGAGTTCAGCTATTGTATTCCTTTTTAAGTTTAATAAAATTTATCAAGGCCTTGGCCGTTCATTGATCCCAAAAAATGTAAGTGTAAAAAAATGTATAATTCAAATTTTAAAAAATAATAATTAAACAAAAATAATCTTGTTTCAAAATGTGTAGTGCAAATTTTAGAAAATAACAATCAAACAAAAATAATCTTGTTTCAAAAAAATTAAACAATTTGAACTATAACAATATCTCTATAAAAATGATATTTATTTTACAAATTCTAATTTTATATTTTCTTTACAACTATTTATTTTATTTATTAAATATTTATTATTTCATTACATATTGAAAAATTTGTCATATTTAAAATGATTTTTATATCTATCTTCCATTATTTTGCCATGACATCATTATTATTTACTATCAAAATTTTACAATAAAAAATTATATAGATAAATACATTATAAATGTTACTGGTTGAATCTATAAATTCAAACATTTACTCATCTAAAAAATAATATAAAACCTTTTTCATTAAAAAAGAATATTATAATTTTTTATACTTACCAATAAATTAATTTTTAACCAAACAAAATATACTTTTACTCTAAACATTAAAATTTTGAAATTATTACTCCTCAAATATTTGAACCAATTCTTCACTTCTCATTTATTTAACATTTGTATTATTTTACTTTTACTTTAAACTAATTGCAAATTTAGTGTTTAACAAACATTAAAATAATTTTTCACCTTGCTCTTTTGACAATAGGCAGGGACTCCTGCTCGACCAGAGCTCTTGTTAGTATTTAAATATCATATTTATCTTCAACAAGTATCCCTAGTCATAAGGGATGAGAGGGCCTGTATGTCCTCATGAGAATATCTTTTGTCTATGTATCCTCTTTAGACCAAGTCTCTTTCCACCTTCCCTATCATTTAATCAATTGTTTATTCACATCATCCAGTCAAGATGACTCATGAAACATTGTTACAAGAGCCCTACGATTTGAATTCTTCTTCCCCCATTCTCTCATTATTTATGGAGATGTACTCAACAAGTGTCTCTCCCTACCACATAATCATCCATCTTGTCAAAGTGGGAAGAACATATCCCCCTCTTTTTCCCTCACATTCCAACCAAAAACAATATTCTATCTGCCCTCTAAACCTATTCAAGTTTGGCCATCAATTATTCTAAGATTCAATATCAACCATCAATTTGTGCCATATGTAATCTAGTATATGAAGTTCAACTTGTATTGAAAATGATCAAGTGTTATAAGCAACTGATTTAGAAAATGACAAAAGCCATCCAGAATAGTTTAGTGATGATCCAAACCATGTTGGGGAATTCCCAAAGCAATTTTAAGCTGACAAAAGTGAGAAAAAACATAAAATCGAAACATAATCTTTTGATATTTTCTACATTATATTCAACTGCATTTTTTAGGGTCTTCATAGTGAAATTAGGTGTTGAGAGTGTTGTCGATACTTAAAACGACTGTCAAAGGCATAGTTATAAGGAACTAAAAACAATTTCTCTAAAACTTATTATCTTTGATTACTTTCTACTTGTCAAGTTGAGCTACCCAATTTTTTAGTTTACAAGATATTTTTAATTTTGTTTATGGCTTTTATTTTCTGAAGACTGATCATTTCAAATTGGTTGGCTCCTAATACTATTGGGATTCCACCCTTCTGTTTAAAGACCATTTTAGATTAATCTATTGGTGGCATTTGAGATGCACAACTCTTGTTCTTGATTGATGATATCGTCCATATTTTTTACAATACTTGCAAAAAAAATCTTATCTTATATTGTTTAATGAGTTCCTTTCTCAATTTAAATTAGTCGTAACGAACAAGGAATTCTCTTTTATGTCATATTGGACATGGTTAGGTTATAAAAAATTAGGATTGGAGACCCATTACCCATAAATTTATCCTCCATAAAGGCATAGTTTGCCAAAGATGTTAGAACCAAACACAAATTCTATAAAATATATGGTGGAAGAAGCTCTAAAAAAATAGAGGAAGAAATAGTGATGCAATTATCTCAAATTATTCACTACATATTACTACCAAACATAGAAGAAAGTCCTTTCACTAGTAATACCTGATTCACGGTGCATGGTCATTTTGATATCTTAACTTAAAGGTAAATGTGATGTAAATGCAATGGAAGAATGGTTGACAAAATTGGATAGGAATTTTTCTATGAATACCTTCTAAGAAGATAATATCTTCACTTCTGAAAGCTAAAGCACATGTGACATAATAATGGAAAGGAAAAATCTCAACAAGGAAAAATACTCTAGTAAACATGAGGAGGAAGAATCAAATAGAGGAATGGGTGACAATCCTACATAAGGGGACTTCATGGAATCTATTAAAGTATATTATTTTCTTAAGGAAACTTATGAGGAAAAATGTATGGAATGGAAATTCCTACGACAAAAGAAATATCAAATAGTGAAAAGATTGTACCAACAAGTTTGCCTTATCAACCAAACTTGGAATACACCACTAAGATAATCATTTAGGTGTTGAGATACCATTATCATGGGCTTCATAGGTATATTCAAATATAAATGTCCTTCGTGAACATTCAAACAATGGGAAATGCTTATAAAAATGCTACAATAATTGAGGAGAAGTTTTAACAAAAGGGGACAGAGGAATACATTTTCCCTAATAGAGCCAAAGCCTCGAGAAAAAAAATACTACCAGCAATCCTATCTCCTAATCACCAACATGGAACACATGTATGTAAAAATACCTAGAGAAATAAGCATATGGTGTGATATCCATTAGAGTGCTTAATACAATAAAAAGAATTGAAGGGACACAAAGAAATCAATGAAAAATGACCAATAGGTGGAACTAGAAGCACATATATTTCCCATAGAACTCTTTGACCAATATAATGGTGAAATAGTTATTGAAGCAAGTCCATGTGCCATAATTGCCACTACAAAAATCATTTATCAGGAAGACGAAGAGCATGTATTTCACTAGTAGATGTGTACGAATGGGAAAGCCTTACATTTCATAGTTGACAATGGGATTCAAAAATATATAATCTTTGCTAAAGTTGTAAAGAGAATGAATTTGAAGATGAAACCTCATCCTTAGCCATACTCTACAAGTTCATTAAATCAAGGAATTGATATCTAGGTAAAATAATAATGTTTCTTATATTCCATAAAACTATTCAAAGATAAGGTCATTTGTGATGTTACAACTTTGGACGTGTATGATGTATTTTTTGGGAAAATCCTTTATGTATCAATACTATGGTGTATATGAATTGAGTTTGTGTAGAGTCATTGTCAAGGTGGATGAGTGAATGTATCAAATCCCTAGGGAAAATCCCATAAATTTTGCTTCTTTAATTAGTACAAAAGAATGTCAGAATTTAATTTCCTATTCTGGAGTATTTACATTGTTGATGATACAATCAAAGAAGCCCAAAATGATGGTGTGTATATGAGTGAGTAAGAGATTAGTGAAGGATATACATACACAATAAAATTGAGCATATGTGATCATACAAGTACATTTATAACAAGAGATTCATGAAGTGAATAAATCAAGATCATAATTCGTTGAAAAGCCAAATATGAGAAGGTGAAACTTTGTTTTGGAAGTTGACACTTCCTAAGTAAGAGATTGATATCTCTTACTAAGTTGGTGTTTAACTATAGGGGCTGGGACCTTCAATATGAAGGTGTCTATGAATTGTGGGGATTGTTGTCTCTAGTGGGTTGATGCCTACAGATTTTGGTGATTGGCATTTCTAGTGTGTTGGTGTCTACAAAGTAATATTTTGTTGTGATTTACTCCCAGAAGGGTTTCTACGAAAATATTGTGCTCCTTGAGTTGCATAATTATTAAATTTTGTGTGATTAATATTGTCATGGTTGTGAAAAAGATAAAGTCTACCATTTATTGATTCACCCCTCCCCCTCCACTCAAAATATAGGTTTGTGCTTATCATCATGTATGTTAAGGTAGAGGACCCAAAGAGAGTGGAAGTTGCTCAAAATAAAGCAAGAGGACATGTAAGACAAAGTTAAAATTTAATCAAATAAGTTTCATGCTAATTATTGAACAAAAAAGCATATCCTATAGCCACACAGAAGGATAGTTCCAAACACTAGGGAGGCTAACAAATGATAAAAATATGCACACTAGGTTTCAAATATCAAAGGTATGGGTACTAGCTCTAGGAAGTAGTATCCCAACTATTATCACATAAATAGGGCTAGAGAGTAAAGGTAAAGTAAGTGATTAAATTTAAAACATCACGAACAAAATAGTTTGTGCTTAATAGAAATCAACTTTGTTCAATGCGCCCCTTGGAAATCTCAGTATGGTTCCTATCTACACACTAATAGAATAATTGTAACAATTCTATGAAATTATAAGGCAGATGCATTTTGTCTAGAACTATAGGACACTATAGGTGCTAATACTACCTATAGGAAACAACTTCCCAATTATTATCACATAAATAGAACATAATATATTATGATAAAGATGATGGTTAAATCAAATCTCACTAGCAATCGAAATCCAAGGAAGAATAAAAGATTATATTCATGTCCAATTATAATCAACAATGTTAATGGAAAAAAAAATTTAAAAGTGACAAAAATATGGAAAAAATGTGCAATTGTACTAAATATTGTAAGGAAACTCAGGTGCGGAAACAACTTCCTACACTAATCTCATAAGGAAAGTATGATGCAAATCCTATTAAAAATCTTCTACACTTACAGATTTCAATATCATGTAAACAACAATATTGCAACCAACCATGCATACAGAAAATAGACAGAGAAAGGAACACATAACACAAGGATTTGCCGGTGGGGAAAAACCTTTCAGTAAAACAACCCCACCCCTTCAGAACTTGCACAATGTATTATCTTCAACACGAGGTTACAATACACTTGCAATGCAAGTTCAACATGAACAACTGAAGACTCCAGTAGCTACTCGCAGTACCAACAATACACCCTTTTCGCATCGCATCTCTTTGCAACCCTAAAAACGCTTATAACATGCACTTCACTTTAGGGCTACTCCCAAAGGTAAACCATATTAGGGTTTTACCATTCTTCGAGAAAATAGGAACCCCAAAAAAAATTTCGGGCCGATGCCTCGAACCCCACTATTGGGGTAGAGCGTACAGTACTCAAATACCTTAGTTGCCACATGTCTTCAATTGTCATTGAATCTTCCTAACATAGCTCTTACGTGTCATAGGAATCCATCATAACCGTTTTAGTCATGATCTCCTTATACACAATTCAAGATGTCGACACATCAACATTATTTGCAAGAAATACATTTTACAAAACAAATAATAAGAATAGGAATTATAAAAGGTTGAGACACCTTATTCCTAACAAATATAAAAGAATTATTAATAGAATTACCTCAATTAAAAATCTTGAGAATAATCAAATAGACGATCCAAAAGTTACAACCCAAGAAGCAATTTCATTTTTCACTAGCATGCTTAATAACTAGGAATTCTTAGAGCTTAATGCTCAAAATTCAGTTCTAGAAAACATTGCAAACCTTATAAAAAATGAAGATGATGATATGTTAAACCAACCCTTAACTATGGGATAAATTAAAGAAACTTCACTTCAAATGAATCATGACAAATCCCCCAATCCTGATGGCTTCCCAGTAAGTTTCTTCCAAAAATGTTGGCACTTTATGGATTATGAGCTATGGGAAGCAATTGAAAATTTCATGAGAGGAGGTAATTTTCTTAAGGAAATCAATAATACCTTCTTCGCACTAATTCCAAAAAAAACTAAAGTTGAGACCTTTAGTGATTTCCAACCTATTGTCCTTTGTAATACAATTTACAAAATAATGTCTAAAGCTATTTACAACATATTAAAAATCTTACAGCCTGGACCTATTTCTGAATAATAAACCAGATTTATGGTTGGAAGGTTAATCTTTGATGGTATAATCATTATCCAAATCGTGTCAAATTCCCTAGTCATGATGGCTTCCCAACAAGTTTCTTCCAAAAATGTTGGCACTTTCTAGATTATGAGCTATGGGAAGCAATTGAAAACTCCATGAGATGAAGTAATTTTCTTAAGGAAGTCAATAATACCTTCCTCGCACTAATTCCAAAAAAAGCTAAAGTTGAGACCTTTAGTGATTTCTAGCATATTGCCTTTTGTAGTATCATTTACAAAATAATGTCTAAGTTATTGCCAACATATTAAAAATCTTATAGCCCAAAATTATTCCTAAACAATAAACTAGATTTGTGGTTAGAAGATATATCTTTGATGGTATAATCATTATCCAAGAGTTGATGCACTATATCCTCAAAAATAAAAAAAACCAACCATGTTTATCAAACTTGATATCCAAAAGGCTTACGACAAAGTAGATTGGTGCTTCCTATGTAAATGTCTAGAAGCCTTTGGCTTCTCAAAGCAATGATAAGATAAGATAAATTTATTAATGTCCAATAGGAGACCAAGGAGGGTCTAAGGGACTTGAAATAGTACAAAGGGAAAATGCTAGTAGGGGGAGCACCAAACGGTGTTTGGAGAAAGAATGTGAAAGCAAAACAACAAAAGAACCAAGAAAAGGAATAACAACTAAGAACTCACAAACAAGAAGTAGTCTGTAGTGGAAAGGTGGACATTAAAGAAATCAAGTACTCTCGAAGGTTGCTACCGAGTGTGATCCCTGTGGGGTCTCACAGATCTAGTGCATGACCCAAGATAGTACAGGGAGGCTTATTCAATCCTCAAGCAAGGACTATAGGACTGAAGAAAGAGGTGATGAGCTATGTAGGGGTCAATGTCGAGAAAAGTTGGAGCTGTATAGTGTTCTTGCGAAGCCGCATGGTCTCTTGAAGGTAGAGTGCAAGATAGTGTTGGTCAATATATTTGAAGAAAGAGGGAAGTGGCCGACACTCTCTGAACAAATAGTAGAATCTCCCTTGGATCTCATAGTAAATGGGACAATGAAAAATATAATGAGACTCAGTCTCCACCTCCCTGAGGTGAAAAAGTTGACAAATCCTCTCCTCCCTACTAATCTGGTGATCAATCTAAATACGTAGCCAGTGAGATCTCACTCTAAAAGATTCCAAGGAGATGTGAAGAGTGTGAGCCCAACGACAAGTGAGATACTAGGGCTGTAAGATGATCCCATCCTACATATCAAGGAAGTGCTCAGCATAGAAGGTCATATGCAGGTGTAGCCCACCTGGGGGATTCCTCCAGGTCATGATAACATATTGACTGTAGATGTCAAGTCTAACATGCTCATTCAACTCCCGCTGAGATGGAAGAAAATGGATCAACCTTATTTTTAATCTTATCTTAATTCCCAAGTTTTCAGTCCTTGTCAATGGATCTCTCAAAGGATTCTTTGAGATCTCAAGAGGCATCTGCCAATGAAACCCAATTTCTTCATTCCTTTTCATCTTAATGGTTGAAACCTATGGTAGAACTATGCATCTTGATGGTCAGATTAAGGGAGTAAAGGTTACAGATGGAGTGGAAAATATAACTCACCAACAATTTGTTAATGATACAATACTACAGGGGGAAAGTATTGTTAACAAACCAACAAAACATAAGGGAATTCTAGATCTCTATATGAGAGCATTCGAGCATAAAGTTAACCCTGGGAAATCATAAATCTTTTTCTTGAATACATTGACCCACTAAAGATGTCATTTGTAACTGCTTAGGATACAAAAAGGACACCTTTCCTTGTAAATGCATAGGTATCTCTTTAGACAAGGACAACAGATCAAACAAAGTTTGGGATCCAATGATTAGTAAAACTGAGGCAAAATTAGACAATTGGAAAGGTAAATCGTTGTCCAATGCATGACGGTTGATGATGATAAAAAAATGTTCTTGTTGCTCTCCCCTTGTATCAAATGCCATGTGTTTCTCTCTCCTCTAAAGCCAAATTACATCTAGATGGCAAACTGAGGAGTTTCTTTTGGCAAGGTGTCTCTAATAAGAAAATAAAGTTGTTAATTAGTTAGGATAAATTAAGAAGTCTTATCAAAAAGGGTGGAATAGGTATAAAAAATCATGGCAAAATAAAGCTATGGGAGCCAAATTATTTTGGAAGTTGTATCAAAATTTGAAATGCAAATGGGCTAAGATTATCTTTCACAAGTATCTGGACACCCTTTAATCCTTTGAGTATTTTTAGGACCATCGACCCCCCTAAGGGTTCCAAAGTCTAGAGCTTTATCCTCAACTGCAAGGATATCATTGTCATCAAACTCTCATGGGATATTGGACAAACAAAGCATTATTCTAGGAAAATTCCTGGGGTGGTTACCCCCTGCTATTAGATTTAGTATCCCCTAATACTAAGGCTATCCTGACCAATCTTTGGGGCAAGGTAAACTTTAAGAAACCCCCCTCCCGAAAAGATATATATTATTGGTGAATCTTTCATTATTTTGAAAAAACAAATTATTTTCATCAGTGAATCTCTCAATTTTTTAATTTTAAATATTATTTACGTTGGCGAGTATTTTGGAATCATAATTTTTGAGTAGAAAATATTGGTGAATCTTAATAATAGTAGGAAGTTCGCTAATTGTCATGGAATATTACAAATCAAAATTGAACATGTTTTATCTCATGGAAATTATGGGGATAATTACATTATATTTTAAATCAATAGTGAAAACTAAATATTGGTAATATATCCCTAAACTAATAATTATAATAATTATTGGTGAATTAATTTTAATTTCTTCAATAATATATAATATTTAGGTGAATCAAATCTAATCATGTATGGAATATTGTGGCAAATATTTGAGTTTAAATTTTTTAATAAAATAAATTATTAAGAAATTTTAAATATTTTTGCACTAAATCTAATAAAAATGCGGCGATTTAGGTTGCATTAAATCTTAAATTATTAGCCAAATTACTAGCAAAAAATTCTAAAATTCATAAAATTATGAATATTCACCACTAAAAAATACCCTACTTTGGAGGAAAATAGTGGACAATTACATTGAATTTCTAGACAGGGACCCCTACCGTAATTGGAAATGAGAAGTTGTGGATAACACTCCTCTTTCACTTGAAGAAAAAACTGGATTAATGTTCATCTTGTTATTTAGAGTTATAACTCCTAACTTTAATAATGACAAACTTATATGGCTTGTATCCAAAAATGGGTTTTACAATGTCAAGGACGAGCATAATATGCTCGTAGTCAAAATTGGTAGTTCACAGACTTCCCCTACATTATGTTGGGATAAATTTTGCAACCCAAAGCAAGAATGTTTACTTGTGCGGCTCTTAAAAAACACACCATCACAACAGAATGGTTCAGGAAACTAGGCCGTGAAGGACCATCTCAGTGTGTTTTATGCAAAGCCCAAGAGGAATCTATGGATCATATGTTGTTGTTTTGTCCATATGCTCAACGATGATGGAGGTGGCTTATTGGTAGGCTTAATATTTAGATTACCCTCCCTAACAATCTCTTGGATTTCTTCAAAAGTTGGCCCCTTTTGAACAACTTTACCTTCACTCCCCTTTGTGAGATTACAACTTCCCATCTTGATTTGGGAGTTATGAAAGGAACACAACTGGAATTTGCCAAGATAAGCTGATGAAATCATAACACCTCCTCAAGAAAATGGAAGCTAGCGTTGCGGATGTAACAAATAGTAAGCTTTGAAACAAGATTAAGAAAGATTGGCCTAACCTTTTCACCCCCCGCTCCCTCTCTGAAGTTGGTGAAGGGGGCAAAGAAACACTAATTGCTAGACAAAACTACAAATGATCTCCTCCCCCTCATATTGGCACAAACTTAATTTAGATGGTGCTTCCATAGGAAATCTTGGAATGAGTAGAATTGGGTGCATTATTCATGACTAGGAAGGTGAGGTGCTTGGTAAGATAGCCAAACCAGAAGGCTCTGTAACTAATAATATAGCAAAAATTGAAGCCATGTGTGAGGGACTTCTTATGTCCAAAGCCTTAAAGATTGCAAATTTAGAAGTGGAAGGAGACTCACAAATTGTAATTAGTGCATTAAGAATTGGATTGACACCGAATTGGGAGATAAACATAAGACTTTTTTTTTTGATAGGTAACATTTATTTAATTATAAAGATTATTCTTACAATAGTTTGTCATAGTGTTAAGTGGACACTGTAAAAGTCCTCATAAAAACTCCCATTAACAAAAATGTTAATGCATACTAAAAACAAGATGCATTAACACCTATAAACTTATCCCATCTCATTACATTAAGTAAACATAAATCTTGGGGAAGCAACCAGTCGTCCACAAAAAGACCTGGCCCACTCAAATCTTGAACCAGGTTGCAGCCTCCTCCTTAGTGAAATTCAAGATGGAGAGGTCTTCTCCATTGATTGTCACCTCCTACAATATCCACTTGTTCCTGCCTCCCTTGCCAGAGACACATCAACCCACATTCCTGTTAGCATGAATGATGATGATACTACTTTGGAGGAGTATCCTAAGCATTAGAGAGCATTGACATGTTGCATTCATGACTGTGTTTGTCATTGATGTCAACATAGCAGTGGGTCTATAAAGATTGGCATAGTAACAAAGAGGGATTGTAGTTGTATGAACAAGGTGTTGCTTGTATGGCAATGCGTAGTCATGGACATATTTAGTACAGTGTCCTAATGATGTGGTTTAATGCATAGCACATAAGTCGAAAATGTATGGAAGTTTTACTTGATTTACAGAGCACAGTTCAAAGATAAGAGTGCTTGGAAAGCAGTTTCTGACATTTGTATTATATCTTTCATCTGAGATGTAATAAGAAGATGTGCAGTCAGATAGTGACATAGGACAGTAGGACAATGACATCAACTGATGTGCAAGCCCTAGTATAGCACGTGTGAAGTTTTGCATAGACTATGAGTCGACAGTGCTATTGTAATTATAATTAATTAATTATCTTATTATAATTAATTGGGAAAGCCTCCAGGCCAACTCAAGGAATTATTTTGAAGATATGGTAAAAAGGAAAGGTGTTTTCCTTGTTTGTAAAGTGTATCTAGTATTGTATGAAGTGTGAAGTGCAAAAAAGAGCAGTATTTACTGCATGCAAGTGATCCAAGGGATTATTGGATGCATGTTTTGTGATTTGGTTACAAGATCAAAAAGGGAAAAGGTTCGATTGACAGGATAGAGGAAGGAAGTACTATTCAAATCCATTATTTAGCAAGGAATAATATAGATATCATTTGGACAGTGGGTTCATTGGTCTTGCCCCTGAAGTTGTTTGGGCAATGGGTCCAGTTGTCTTCTACAACTCCTAACAAGGTTGGCAAAACTCCTAATAGGGATTCAAAGTCTCCTACCAGAGACTGATATGTACTAAATGTTGTTATAGACTCCTAACAAAGTCCATCCTCTAACAAGGAATATTTATATTAGTACATCATCTTGTGGGTACCATCCCCACTGGGGTTTTCCCTCTAATCAAGGGTTTCCCTAGTTAAAATATTTGGTGTTAGTGTAAGAGTATCTTGTTGTGGTTTCTGATTATATTCTTGCTCGCATGGACTCCCCAGCAGCATCACATCTTTTCTTGCACAGCTGGTATCTCAACGGTTCTCCAGGTGGTTGCACACTTTTCCTCGGTGTCATCTTCATAAAACCCTTCTTCCCATCATCCAACACCTAGATCTTTTCCTGCAAAAAGGTGCATGTGCTACTCTAGGGGAGTTGCAAACATCCACACAACCAAAGGTTGCAGCGAGGAATCTCCACCTCCAATTAGCCTCCACGGTTCCTACCCCATTTCTAGCCCTACACCCAACTCGGCTCTATCAATGACCTCGTCTACTCCCAAAAACCATTGCGGGTCAATGCACTCAACAATGACCTTGCGTACTTCCTCTTTTGTCTCTTTGACTAATAGTTCCAAGGCCACAAAGAGGGACATGAGATCCAGATTGGAACTCCTCCAATAGGATTCCAAATATTCGAGGCCAAACATCTCCATGATGTCACTCATGAATTCTTGATCTTCGATGAGAAATAAATTCTTCAGGTGCCTTGTTGTGATCTTCCCTTCGTATGCCTAGGTCTGATTGTCTAACTCCAATGCAAAGTTGGCCTCCATCTCTGAAAACTCTGGTAAATTTCTTGCAAAAAAAAAAAGACCCCTCCCTACTTTAAAACTCTCCCACAAATGATCTAGAAGCCCACACTTCGAGATCTTAATGAGTGTGGATCCTTTGTCACGCACGGAGGATTACTTGCTCATGAGTGTCCTTGATAGCAGGGGTAAATAATTGAAAATTGATCCATCAAAAAGGAGGCAGATGGACATAATGCCACTTAAAACACACCATCCTTAATAAAAAAATAAGAAGCCTAAAGTCTTCAAAAATGTCATTCTAGTTCCCAAAAGGGACATTTGCTCCCAAGTTGGTCAACTTATCTACCACCTTATTGCCTCCTTGTAGACATGGGATATCTTGAAGTCCTCAAACTCCTTCAACGAGCACTTTATCTAGCTTATGTGCTTATCAAGATGCCAAGTCTACAATTTACCTTTCTTGATCCCATTTATGATAATCTCTTAATCTCCTTCCAGATGCACTCACTCGATACCCAATTTGACTCCTAACACTAGAGCCTCTTTTTTTGCTTCACATTCTGCCACATTGTTGGACTCATCCCTTAATCTTTTAGTAACAAGAGCTACAAAGTTACCTTCATGGTCTCTTGCTATACATCCAAATCAAGGCATATGCAAGTTTCCTTAAGCAGCCCCATCAAATTTTATTTTTATCCATCCTTCCTCTGGTGGTTGTCAAAAGCATTTTTCCTTCCTTTGTCAAGGATTAACCCTTAAGGGCCCATTAACGGGCCACCTAAACTCTAGACTTATTAAAGCTATTAACCTATCTAATTATCTTGCAAATAATAATTTTTAGTCATATTTACAGAGAGGGTAACTCTACAGTGGACAAATTGGCTAAATTAGGAGCAGATAGCACTAATATCATCTGAGAAACTAATCAACCCTACTGTTAACTTATCATTGTTCTAATTTATAACCCCTCAGAATAAGCCCATGGTCTAATGTGTAGCATTTTCCAAAATGAATTCATAGAAATGTTCATTTATATGTATGAGTAGGTGTAGGTTGATTTAAATATTTTATCCCTATATCTACTTGTAGATATAAATAAGCACTATGATGTACTTATAATTACAAGTATTGGCAAAGAGTTAAACTAGTCAATAGGCTAATCTCTCAATTAAAATAATCAAGGTCCTTGGAGCTTTTTTATCAATGTCCATAGTCGTATTTATAAATACAAACAATACTTATTTATATGCATGGATAGGTGCAGCTTGAGTACTATAAAATAAGAATTTTCAGATCAGAGGCAAATTCCACTGCCTATTATGGGATTATAGATCCCTTTCGGCATTTTTAAATTATTTCGATCAGCAATGTCTTGTGTTATACCTCCAAGAGACTTCATCACTGCGTGATCTCACTTGACAACATATGTTCCCTCAAAGTTAGGCCTTGGGTCAGCTCATCACCGAATTTTTTCTGCCTAGGTCATCCTCCAGGGGCATGAAGAGGTTGCTTGCTACTGCTTGTCTCCAGGCACACTAGATTTGTTAGACCTCATCGTGGATTGCCCAAACAACAACACCCTACCTCTAGTGTTACTCAAAGACGGATTTGGACCCTTGATCGCCCTAGGCCTTATCCTTCGGTGTTGGATTTCTTTTTACCAATAAAGGATAGTTAGTCCTTCTCTTGTATGTTGTGGCTCTCTTTCTTTGCTTTCTTATTATTTTTCTCTCAGTCATTGTTTGGTGCACCTGTTGGGTTGTTTTTGTAAGAATTTGCCTAAGGCAATAATTCAACACCAAGACCAAGAAGCTCAATAGATAGCACAAGAGAGACTAATGATGATCAAATGAGAATCTCAATAATGATCAGAATAATAATTAAAATCAAATGAATACACACTAGAAGTGTCTTGTATATAAAGGCAATTAGGATGACTAGGAATCAACAAAGAGATAATCATCATGACTAAGCACATGTCCACCAAGAGTAGATTATCCTCCATTGAGCACAAAAGTTTGTGCGATGATGAGAGGATAAGTTTACATAGGTGTATCTCATAAAGAGATGTTGTAGACACCATGTGCTCTAATAAGTTGCTAACTCATGTGTTGTCAACAGGACAACTCATATGACTATGCATATTCCTAAGTAAAGTTAAGTGTAATAATAATTAATTATTTACACTAACACCCCCCCTTAAGTGCAACTTAGGGGAATGCACATAAGCTCACAAAGCTGAATGCAAGATGCAATGTGGGTCCCGATTATTAGGCTATGTTAGGTACCCATGTACAAATGCAATGCAATCTCTCTGAAAATGGAGAAAGAG
Organism: Cupressus sempervirens; assembly: GCA_028749045.1. Lineage (NCBI taxonomy): Eukaryota > Viridiplantae > Streptophyta > Pinopsida > Cupressales > Cupressaceae > Cupressus > Cupressus sempervirens. The sequence goes on along the minus strand of CM053791.1, from coordinate 808,623,769 downwards.
GGAATACCTAATGGAAAAAACCTCCTCCAAAATGAGAGATAAATACAATAAAGAAGAGAAGAGTCATGTGACACCCCCCCACCCCCTCCCCCTCCCCCCCCTGATGAAAAATCCCGCACCCCCAAGAGATCTCGCAAATGAAGATACTTGACCTCAGTGAAGGACTTGGTGAAGATATCTGCAATCTGTTGTTTTGTAGGACAATACTGCAATGCAATGACCTGGCCATGAATTAGCTCGCTGATGTAGTGCATATGAACCTCAATGTGTTTTGTGCGTTGATGTTGCACTGGATGTTTTGGGATTTCAATGGCACTCTGATTATCACAACGTATGACTATGGGTCTAGGTATGTCAAAACCAAACTCGTCCAGAATATGTTGTAACCAAATAGCTTATGTAGTTGTAGTGACAACTCCTCGATACTCAGCCTCAATAGATGAAAGAGCAATAGTATTCTTCTTTTTACTCTGCCAACAAATGGGGCCAGAACCAAGATGAAACATGTATCCTAAAGTGCTTTTACAAGAATCAAGATCCCCTGCATAGTCTAAGTCTGTATAACCCACTCACTGTAATCCAGTACCAGCTGCATAGCATATCCCATATGTATGTGTACCCTAGATATAGTGTAAGATGCTTTTGGTTGCCTTCTAGTGAAGTTCATGCGGCTCTTGCATGAAGCGAGAAACCATGCCAACTGCAAATGATATGTTAGGGCATGTATGTGTCAAGTAGATGAGACTTCCAACAAACTGTCTATACAATTTAGCATCAAAAAGTGGAGTGGAACACTTTTCTTCTAACTTAACACCTAAAAGAAATGGAGTTGATACAGCCTTGCAATCACTCATGCGAAATTGAGCAAGTAGATCAAGAGCATACTTGGGTTGTGATAATGTGATCCCTAATGAAGATTGTTGTATCTCAATACCAAAAAAGTAATGAAGTAGACCCAAGTCAGTCATGGAAAATCTATCTTGCAAAGTAGACTTGACACGATCAATGATTGATGTTGTACTCCATGTAATGATCAAGTCATCAACATAAAACACAAGTAACAAGTGAGAATCATCCCGCTGAAGAATATAGACATTCGAATCTGAATGACATCTGGTGAACTCTACTGAGAGAAGGAAAGAATCCATCTTGGCACATCAAGCTCTTGGAGTTTGTTTTAGTGCATGGATAGACTTTTTCAACTTGCAAACCAAAGTAGAATCATGAATGAACCCCTATGGCTGCTCCATATAAATCTCCTCATGAAGATCACCATTCAAGAATGCACTCTTCACATCCATCTGATGAACAACCCATCTATGAGCTGCAGCTATAGCTAGTGTCAAACGAATGGAGTTCATTTTGCAACTAGAGCAAAGGTCTTAGTGTAGTCAATACCAAGTACTTGAGAGAAACCTTTTGTAACCAGTCTTGCCTTATCCACACTTCCATCCGCTCGATAGATCCACTTACACCGAACCAATTTTCTTCCCTTAGGAAGAGAGACTAAATCCCATCAAATTTTTTTCATAAGAGATTTGTATTCTTCCTCTATTGCTTTATCCCATTCTGGAATTCCTGAAGCTTCTTTGAATGATTGAGGATCGGAAGCAACTGTAATATAAGCATGAGGGAGTGAGTTGTGTTGTGATCTTGTCCTTCTAGTATCTGAAGGATTCCCTACCAATGGTCCTGCTGCATCCAATATCTGCTGAGCCCATTTTGGTGTAGTAGTAGAAGATGTAGAAGTAGAAGGGATTTTCTCAACCTCATCTATCTAATGCCTCTGTTTGGGTCATGGATGAACATCTTCCAAGTCACTGTCATCACTTTCACTCTCTTCAATGAAGGAGGAAGAAAGAGGAGTTGAAGAAGTAAAGCTTGGACAACTTTCTTCAAAGTGTACACTCTCATAGAAAATGTTGTCTCAAGACCCATCAATTTGTAGGCTTTATGAGAGTTTGCATAACCAACAAAGATGCAAGGTTTACTTTGAGGCTCCAATGCCTTGTGTTTCTATGGAAGTATACGTGCCCATGTTGGACAACCAAAGACTCTAAAGTGCTTTACAAAAGGTTTCCTTCTAGTCCAAGCTTCAAAAGGAGTTACACCATCCAAAACTTTATGAAGACTCCTATTCTTGATGTAATTTGCATAATTCATTGCTTCGGCCCAAAAAACTTGATCAAGAGACTTATGTAGTAGCATGCAAATGGTCATCTCCTTGAGGGTCATGTTCTTCCTTTTTGCAACACCATTCTACTGTGGAGTGTATGGTATTGAATGTTAAAGGTCAATTCCCTCTCGAGTACACAAATCTACAAGTCTTGAGTTCACATAATCCCTTCCATTATCTGTTCAAAGAACCTTGAAGGCTTTCTCTGACTACTTTTCTACTTGAGCTTTGAAGGTGAGAAATCATTCAAACACTTCACTCTTATGAACCATGAAGAATACCCAAGTATAGCGAGAGTAGTCATCAATGAAGGTGAGTGCATAGCGAGACTTTCCAAATGATGGCACTAGAAATGGGCCCGCCACATCACTATGAACTAGGTCAAGAACACTTTGTGATGTCCAAGACTTCCCCTTGTCAAACGTTTTTTTCTATGTGCTTCCCAAGTGTGCAACCTAAACAAACACCATCTAAGAATCGGACTTGAGCTAGACCATGAACCATGCTCTTGCTGCTAAGCTATTGAAGATACCTGAAGTTGATATGTCCAAACCTCTCATGCCACAATTTGCTTTCTGTATTCAAATGAATTAACAAGGCTTGTGCATTAGATTTAGGCACAAAGGAAGAGAAAGTGTAAAGCCTTGAATCATGTTTATCTTCACCTAATTCAACCATAGAATCATCTTTGATGCTTTTCACAACTGAATTTGGAAGAAATTCAACCTTGTTTCCACCTCCATAGTGAGTGATTTGGTAGACTGAAAGAAGGTTGGAGGTAAGATTAGGAACATACAGAACATCTTTGAACGCTCCACTTTCCATCTCAACTTCACCTTTTCCTTCAACTTCTACTTTAGTATCATCCCCTACAAAGATGTGAAATACCTCTGAAGGTGTCATTGAAGAAAAATCTCTCTTTGAAGTCCCCATGTGATGTGTGACACCTAAGTCAATAATCCATTCGCCCTAACTGACAGTGTGTGTGAGTAAAGCTTGCCCTTTGCTCTTAGGATCTGAAGATGAAGACCATGTTTCCTTATAAGCATTAGGCAATGGAACATTGTGCATCTTCATGATGTTTTTCAATTCATCAACCTACTTGTCATAACACTCATGTTCATCATAACCAATTCTTTTACAATAGGCACACTTCTGCTTTTCTTGATTATTGTCCCCCTTTTTGTTGGTATTAGGAGAAGACTTGCCTTCTTGTTGATTTGGTTTAGGTGTTGATTTTTTTGTGTCCCCTTGTTTGTTATCTTTCCGCTTCTTCTTTTTGCCCTTGTCTTTGTTTGAACTTTCACCAATTGGATTTTTGGAGCTCTCATTTTTAGCCACCAATGCCTTGAACTTTGAAGACTTGAGAATCCCCATTGTTATCAACTTAGCTTGTTCATCCTCTAACAACTGGGCATAGTCATCAAAAGTGGTTTCTTATAAGAAGCCCCTAAGGTAGCCCTTGAGGTGTTGAAAGAAGAGACAAATGTGGAGTAGTATGATTGCAGCTTATTCAGAATTAGATAAATCAATCTTTCATCCTTAATGGGACTACCACAATCATTAAGTTTTGTTCTCAACTCATTCACCTTAATGATAAAATCCTAGAAGGAATCAAAATTCTTAGGATCTAGAGAGATAAGTTCATCTTCTATCTTGTAGGCATCCTCCTCAGTCACTTTCCCATATAGTTTTTTAAGGGCATCCCAAGTTTCCTTGGATGTATCATATTTTATAATCTAATAAAGGATATTATCATCAACCCTTAACCTAATGATTCCTAGGGTTTTTCTATCTACCAATTCCCAAGCACGAATTTTAATTTGATTGACTTGATCACCTATGGGTTTAGGAAGAGATCCATCTACATATTGAGAAACTTCATTCATTAATTGACACCATTTTTTCACTGACCATGTGGCATAATTATGTGGTGTTAATTTTGGAACCTTAATGTTTCCCATAATGCAACGAAAGAAAGATAGCAACAAGAAGAAAACCCAAAAATGAATGCTTTGGGCACTTTATACTTAGTGTGATTACAATAGCCACTTGCCAATTTAGGGCCTAAGTGGACTTCTGATTTTGTTGTTTAGAACCTCCTCTTGGAGTTCAAATCTGGTACTTAGAAGGGTAGCTCAGAAATACAACAATTTTGAAGTTTGATCAAAGCAATACAATGCAAAAAAATGACTTCTTTCTGAAAGTGGTATTTCTATGCACACAAGCCTATAATCTGATAGCAGATCTAGAAAGTAGACGAAAAATTATGCACTTTCAAAGAAAAACAGAACTTGATCATGTGTCTAGATGAGCCCGTACGGAGCATTTGAAGTTGCAAAATGCAGGAATGGACAGATACAGTCACCAAAAAATGATTCTTCTGACAACTCCATGCACCAAAATCAGAAAATAATAGCACCACTAAAAAATTTAAGAAATTCTAGCTCAAATCAAAAAAAATTGTACCTAATTTGGAGTCCGGATGACCAAGATATGGCTCTTTGAAATCAAACTATCAAATCAAAAATGCATATCAAGAGGGGTCTACCTTGATGACATAAGGAAACCGCTAGGTTAAATTTGACATCCAAACGGCTGTCTCGGCAGTGTAATTTGTCCTACTTATGACAATCAAATGGCCGTCAATTTTAGGCACATGAGTTAATGACGTCAGCAAAAAATGGTCTGGCTGGCTCACATGACAGTATGGACGAATGACATGGCAGATCGTACAGTGCTAACATGTTTGTACAAGAAGCTGACTGTGCAGGGGGCGTTGATGTGTCACTATTGCCATCGGATGCTAATGGGGCGATAACATGTCTATGACGTGTCTGCGTGACGAGTCGAAGGGTCTGACGTGGCAACGCTAACTTGTCACCATGGGCAACGGAGCCAGAAAAGCCTTGCTGGCAGTCGGAGGTTGTTGGAGGAAACTATGGTCGCCGATGGGAGCGGCGAATGATGGTCGGCGAATGAGAAGCCGACAGTGAGTGAAGCTGGCAGGTGGTATGGTCGGCGGGTTGTGTGGGAATTTTAATCCCACACGCACCACGTTCGGGTGAATAAAAGTAAAGGGCCGCAGAGTTAAAACAACTCAAAGCCACCCATATGTCGTGATTTGAACGTCGTCACCAATTGGATGTGTTATGTGTCGGTATGTTGTGGTGTTGAATAAGCCGGTCACAGTTGGAATATGTTGGCTGCTACATGAAATATTCCGACCGTGGGCTGCCGCGGTTTGATCGCCCAATTTGTCTGCAATAAAAATTACTCTCCTACAGGCCTAAAAGGCCAAAAAAATTCTGAAAAAAAATAATGCAAATTCGAAAAAAATTACAAACGCAAATAAAAAATGCAAATCTAAAGAGATCATACCAATTTCACAAATCGAGCCTTCGAGTTTCAATTTGAAAAAAAAAAAATTGCCTCAGATTTGACTATAGCCTAGGATAGGCAAATTTATAGTCAAAGTTCACCGAATCAACGCTTCAGACGCAATGGTGAGGTCCACTTTGGCTCTAGATGCTCTAAATAATTGCAGATACTCTGGATCTGAATTGTGGCCCTACGAGAGGTGAAGCAAAAAATGGTCTCCAATAGCTATAAAATGAAGATCCCTCCGCTCTGATACCATGTAAGAATTTAGTATAGCTCTGATGCCATGTAAGAATTTGCCTAAGGCAATAATTCAACACCAAGACCAAGAAGATCAATAAATAGCACAAGAAAGACTAATGATGATCAAATGAGAATCTCAATAATGATCAAAATAATAATTGAAATCAAATGAATACACACTAGAAGTGTCTTATATATAAAGGCAATTAGAATGACTAGAAGTCAGCAAAGAGATAATCATCACAACCAAGCACATGTCCACCAAGAGTGGATTATCCTCCATTGAGCACAAGAGTTTGTGCAATGATGAAAGGATAAGTTTACATAGGTGTATCTCATAAAGAGATGTAGACACCATGTGCTCTAATAAGTTGCTAACTCCTATGTTGTCAACAAGACAACTCATATAACCATGCATATTCCTAAGTAAACTTAAGTAAAGTGTAATAATAATTAATTATTTACACTAACAATTTTTCGCCCTTGTTGTATCCTTCAGTCCCTTAGACCCTTGTTTGGTCTTTTGTTGGACATTAATATCATTGTCTCGTCTTATCTTACCTTGTCTCTACACCTATATGTAAGTCTTAATAAGTACTAAAGATGTATTTATAAATATGAGTAGCTGCAGAGATACTAACAGGACACAGGTCTTATATAATCCATTTTATTTATTGTATCTTTATTAGACCATCCCATAGAAGATTTAGCCATATATCTTTCTTCCTTCTAACAAACTCTAGTATGCCCAACCGATTATAGAATTCAAAGAGAAGACCATCTTTGAAATACTCTGGCCTGAAATTGAAAGAAATCTGCTCTTTCTACCATATGAAAACACTGAATGGTTGTATCATTAATTGTCTGCAAAGAGTTTTATAATGCCTCTATCTTACAAGTGGTTGGATCTTCAAGTTATGCAGATAAAGCTCCACAACTCTTTCAAGAGACAAAGTAGGAACAAAAAGAACTGGATAAATGTTGAAGCTCTATTCTTGAAGGATTCCAAGGATAGCTTGGATGAAGAATTAGTAATAATTAGGAAGAAATGAAAAAAGGAGTCAAGGAAGCCAGTTGATATTTTGCTTTAAACATTACCAGTTAAGATAAGGGATCCTTTGGATACAGTCAATAGAAGTGTGGCATATGTTCCAGTCTGTATATAGCAAATAGTTTTACATGACTAGACATGTAGATAGCTAGTACTATGGTCACTATCTTTTGAATTCGGCACCTGTCTGAGCATATAATATGTTTTATTTTATATTATCATCTATTAATATGAATGATGTGCTTCTAATATCTGATGCAGGACAGCAAGGTAAACATCAAACTATCATTGCCTTAAGAAATATAGCCTGGCTATCAATGATTATCCTTGTTTTTTTATTGGTTTTAAGATTGGGTTTCAATTCTAAATAGTTAGTTTGCTCAATAATAACTATGATTTTGTTATTCACAAAGCATTTGGCTCTAATACATATTCTACTAGTGAATTGGTGTATTAGAAAGTGGCTTACAGGAAGATCCCACCAGCTGAAGATATGTAATGTTCCTGAACAGAAATAAATGTATTTAATTATTTTTGTGTAACGGGCTGATTGTTTAATTTAACTCAGACCCAAATTTAATTTTTCTCAGAGTAGAGTGTGTCGCCGTCAGCTAATTTTGTACACCCTCGGAAAGATTTTTCTGATGGGTATTTAAGCACGGCTCGTAGTAGTTGATAGGTATGCTTTTGGATTTCAATTATCTATATTGCGGATTCCTATTGGAATTCAGCAATTATTCGCCATTTTGGAAGTGAAAGACCTTCCCTATTTGGCTTGCGCGGTTTCGATGGGATTCAACCCTCACCCTATTCCATTGGTGTCCGCCTCGATCTGTATTCGGCAATTCGAAGACTTAATTATACAAATATCTCCGTTGGTGATTGCTCTTGGTTTGGTATCGGCTAATTGTATATGTATTTATTGCAATTAAAGTGGCATTGTTTGGTTTATGATCATTTACAGGAGTCCCTTGTGTAGTTCGGGATACTCATTCTAGCTGTACGGCTTGTTATTTTTACATAAAACTCGTTACCATTCATTCCCTACAGCATTCAACATTTTCGTACGCCATTTCTTTGTATATACATCTGTACGGCATTTCCTATGCCTGTACGGCCTTGACCAACCACTGTACGGTTATTCTAAGCACCGTACGGCCTTTCCAAAGCAATCCTCAACACCATACAATCAAGCTCATTTTGCAGCTCCCGAGTGCTTGTTACCGTACGGCCCACCATTTATGTTTGTTGAGTCACACTGTACTGTCTTTCTTGCTCCCGTACGGACACACTCCAAACTTTGTACGAACTTTCTATAGGAAAATTTTCATCCAGTTTGAGAATTAACTTGCCTTGGAACATTACAGTGGTATCAGAGCAATCGATCCTGCCAGCCTGTCATCGGTGAATGCGAGTTTATAGCCGGAAGCGAAGGACACATTCTGTTGATCGAATGGCTGAAGAACAAGAATGGGAACGGGAACCGACAGGTGCCAAACTCATTGCACTTATGAGGGATCTTGCGCGAAACCAAGCACAAATCACTAATACTCAGCGGCTTATGGAAGAAACTCTTAAAAAGTTGGCGGAAAACAAAATTTTGGAGAACCGAATGGACATAGCGCAAATTCGGTGGCAAGCAAATCACACCCTCACACTGCACACTCTCGACCATCCATGCCGAGTTTCCCACCACAAACTGAGACACATCACGAAGAGAGACTTCCAACCTTCGAGGAAATACGAGAGGATTGGCGGAATGCAAATCTTGAAGAAGACATCTCCTACAAGGATTACGCAAATCTAAGAATGAGATACGCAGGAGGTGGAAACAAAGGAGGATATTTTAACGATGACCTAAGGAAAAAATTGAGTAAGGTGAACCTGTCTCCATTTGACGGTTCAGGCTCCATTTCAGCACAGGCATGGGTAATGAAAGCCGACACCTACTTCCAGCTAAATCCTATGCCCGAAGAAGCGATTAAATTTGCCGTGTTACACTTGGAGGGCATTGCGCACAAATGGTGGCACCACGGCGCTATCACTCTTGGGCATGATCAAATAAAGACTTATGCTGAGTTCACGGAGAAACTAATTGAACGATTTGATGGAAAAGATCCTGAGCTCAATTTCAAAGATCTGGCACAGCTGAGGCAAACGAGATCAATAGATCAATTCATCGCAGAGTTTCAGAGACTTTCTATGTTGGTGACAGACATTTATGAACGAAGGCGGGTCGTTCTCTTTATGGATGGACTGGCAGAACCACTGAAAGGTTGGGTGAAAGGATTCGACCCGTCAACTTTGACGGAAGCAATCAGTAAGGCACAAAACATGGCGTCATCGTCAGCATCATCCTCTTCCTCTCGGATTCATTCACATCTGAAACTGCCGACGTTCTCGAGGGACAAACCTCCACCCAAGAAGCCATCACTGGATGAAGCATCCCGACAAGAACTCTGAAGAAAGAAGTTATGTTTTAATTGCAAGGGGCCTTGGGAACCTAGCCACCGATGTCTCAAGAAAGGGAAAATTCATTACATCGAATTGATGTCTGATGAAGAAGATGAGCAGGATCGAGAGGAAACGCCAGTAGAAGACATCCAACCTAGCGATGACATTGACATGGCCAACTTCAACCATACGGAGAGGATTGCCGCTTTAATAAAACATGGAGGATCCATTGCCTTGGCTAGCAGTCTGAGGTGTACAGTTTTCCATGTGCGAGGTACCCTTCAAGGACAAAGGATCACAGTGATGCTGGATAGCGAAGCTACATTGAATTTCATAAATTCATCTTTAGTACAGCGAAGAAATCTTCCGATGGAAGCACACGTGGGCTTTCAGGTCAAAGTTGCCGAAGGGACTTTCCTGCCCTGCACGCACCTAGTTCCTCAGCTGAGCATCACGATGGCAAATCACAAGGTGACAGAGGACTTTTTCATAGTGGATCTGGCCGACATGGAGGCCATCCTCGGCATACAATGGATGGAGACGCTTGATGAATACACTCAGAGTTTCAAGCGAATGGACTTCACTTTCGTGGCTAATGGGAAGAAGGTGGTTCTCCGAGGGATGGCAAATGAAGGACCGAGGGAAGTGTCTGCGCATTGGATGGAGGCAATCCTACGGCATGGGGATGTTGCGTGGGTTGCACAATGTTTCATCTTGGCGGAACCTAGTAAGGGGCACCGAACACCTCCACAGGATAAAGAGCTTCAGGATGTTTTAAGTAAGCATGAAAGGGTTTTCATAGATATTCCTCCTGGCATATCGCCGCATCGAGGATTTGAACATATAATAGAGTTGGAACCAGGAGCGAAACCTATTATAACCACACTGTACCACCACCTGAAGAAGTTCAAAGATGAAATCGAACGAACGATCCAAGAGGTACTTGATAAGGGATGGATTCGTCCAAGTTCTAGCCTATTCGCATCATCAGTGGTGTTGGTCAAGAAGAAGGATGAAACATTGCGTATGTGTGTGGACTATCGCGCACTGAACAAGAGGACAATAAAGAACAGGTACCCCATTCCGAGGATAGATGAGTTGTTGGATGAACTATATGGTGCGGTCTATTTCTCAAAAATAGATCCCCATTCTGGATACTATTAGATCTGAATGAGGGAAGAGGATGTGGAGAAAACGGCCTTCCATTGCCATTACGGACACTATGAGTTCTTGGTCATGCCGTTCAAGCTGACCAACGCACCTGCTACATTCCAGTCATGCATGAACCGCATCTTTAATAACCAGTTCCGTAAGTATTTGTTGGTGTTCTTTGATGATCTTCTCATTTATAGCAGGACATGGGAGGAGCACCTAAAACATTTGAATGAGGTTCTAAGTATCATGGAAGAACAGTCCTTGTTCGCCAAACAATCCAAATGTCAGTTCGAAATGACGGAGATATTGTACTTGGGGCATGTTGCCAATCAATATGGGGTTCAAGTGCATCAAGAGAAGATCTAGGCTATCCTCGATTGGCCTCTCCCGAAATCACTCACGAATCTGCGAGGGTTCTTCGGATTGTGCAGCTACTACAGGAGATTTGTCAAGGGTTTTTTTTAGCTCAGCGCACCTTTAACAGATCTGACGAAGAAAGGGGCTATCCAATGGAATGAAGAAGCGCAACTCACATTTGATAGGTTAAAAGAGGCCATGAGCACTTGTCCGATGTTGGCATTGCCTGACTTCACCCGACCATTCATTTTGGAATGCGACGCCTCAAGAGAAGGCATTGGAGCAGTTTTGATGCAGGACAGACACTCCATCACCTATGAGAGCAGGAAGCTTACACCAGCTGAGCGCCTATATTCCATCTATGATAAGGAAATGTTGGCCATTGTTCACACACTGACCAAGTTTCGACAGTACCTAGTTGGTGCCAAGTTTGTTGTCCGTACGGATCACAACAGTCTGAAATATTTCCTCGAGCAGCAAGATCTGAACGAACGGCAACAAAAATGGGTAAGCAAGGTTCAATCTTTTGATTTTGATATTGAATATGTAAAGGGGAAAAACAATGTTGTTGCAGATGCCTTGTCCCGAAGACCCACCATCTGCTCACTAGAGCAGATCTCAACCGACTAGAAGGCACAATTGCTGGTGGAATATTCTAAGAATACTTTTGCGTGTGAGATAAATGGATGGTCACATCCACGATGATCGTTATAAGGTGGTGAATGATATCATTTATTATAAGGATCAAATCTACCTAGTGCCTGAATCAAAGTTGAAGAAAAAGATCCTAAAGCACGTGCATGACTCCCCTCTGGCTGGTCATCCCAGCTTCCTAAAAACTTACAGAAGTATGAGGGAGAGGTTCTCATGGAAGGGATTGAAAGGGGATGTATTGCAACATGTCAGAGCATGTACTATTTGCCAACAGAACAAATCCAAACACACTCTTCCTGCTGGATTGCTACAACCTCTGTCGATTCCCAAACATAAGTGGAAAAGTATATCCATGGATTTCATAACAGGTCTTCCCAAGGTGAACGGAAGGGATTGCATCTTCGTGGTAGTTGACCGATTGACAACGTACGCTCACTTCTTCGCCATCCCTTCGGACCTTCAAGCTGCACAGATCGCCAATCTATTTTTCAGAGAAATCTTCCGCCTACACGGGTTACCCCGAAACATCCTCAGCGACCGGGATAGACGCTTCATCGGTATCTTCTGGACAGAACTGTTTCGGATGGCAGGAACTAAACTATCACCGAGCACAAGTTACCACCCACAGACAGATGGCCAAACTGAAATTGTGAACAAATGGCTCGAAGGTTATCTACGGAACTACGTCTCGGCACAACAACGCGCGTGGGTGAAATGGATCCACCTCAGAGAATACTGCTACAATACCACTTATCACATGTCGATCGGAATGACGCCATTCAAGGCTCTATACGGGCACGAACCACTCTCCTTGATATAGTGTTGAGCGACAGTCGCGCTCCAAAGGCGAAGGATTGGCTTTAGGAAGGACAGGACATTCTGAAGAGTTTGAAAGAAAACTTGCAGCAGGCACAAAACTGACAAAAGGTATATGGCGACAGACATCGATTAGAGAGGAGTTTTGAAATGGGGGATTTGGTCCATCTCCGACTACAGCCTTATCAACAGTCCTCACTAAAGGGAACAGGGAAGGAGAAACTAAAGCCCCGATTTTATGGTCCCTACTGCATGATCCGTCGCATTGGTGAGGTAGCGTACAAACTGGAGCTTCCCGAAGGTAGTCGCATTCATAATGTCTTCCACATTTCTTGTTTGAAGAAGGCTATCGGGCAAAACATCTCCGTCACTACAAATCTTCCACCACTCAATGAGGGGAAACTCATCTTGAAACATGTTGAGATTCTCGAAGTACGCAAAAAAGTCTTGCGTAACCGAACGGTGAGAGAATACTTGGTACGTTGGCGACATCTATCGCTGGACGATGCAACGTGGGAAGGCGAACACATCCTTCAGCATCCGGCATTGCATTTTCTTGAGGACAAGCAAATTTCGGAACGGGAGGACTATAATGTTCCTGAACAGAAATAAATGTATTTAATTATTTTTGTGTAACGGGTTGATTGTTTAATTTAACTCAAACCCAAATTTAATTTTTGTCATAGTAGAGTGTGTCGCCGTCGGCTAATTTTGTACACCCTCGGAAAGCTTTTTCCAATGGGTATTTAAGCACGGCTCGTAGTAGTTGATAGGTATGCTTTTGGATTTCAATTATCTGTACTGCAGATTCCTGTTGGAATTCGGCAATTATTCGCCATTTCGGAAGTGAAAGACCTTCCCTATTTGGCTTGCGCAGTTTCGATGGGATTCAACCCTCACCCTATTCCGTTGGTGTCCGCCTCAATCTGTATTCGGCAATTCGAAGACTTAATTATACAAATATCTCCGTTTGTGATTGCTCTTGGTTTGGTATCGGCTAATTGTATATGTATTTATTGCAATTAAAGTGGCATTGTTTGGTTTATGATCATTTACAGGAGTCCCCTGTGCAATTCGGGATACTCATTCTAGCTGTACGGCTTGTTATTTTTACATACAACTTGTTACCATTCATACCCTACAGAATTCAACATTTCCGTACGCCATATCTTTGTATGTACATCCGTACGGCATTTCCTATGCCTGTACGGCCTTGACCAACCACTGTACGGTTATTCTAAGCACCGTACGGCCTTTCCATAGCAATCCTCAACACCATACGGTCAAGCTCGTTTTACAGCTCCCTTCATGCTTGTTACTGTACGGCCCACCTTTTATGTTTGTTGAGTCACACCGTACGGTCTTTCTTGCTCCCGTACGGACACACTCCAAAGTCTGTACGGACTTTCTATAGGAAAATTTTCATCCAGCTCGAGAATTAACTTGCCTTGGAACATTACAAGATAAATGTGAGGATTTGAATTAAGTCTATTTTTAGAATACAAATCAGTTTGCAGGGCCCAAGAGAAGACATCACTTAAGATCAGACTCAGGCTGACAGCTGTCATTTTAAGTTCTAATACACTCTCCAGAGTCGAGAAGGAATATTGTTAAAGGCAGATTGCAGCAAGTATTAATGGATTACGTCATCCATCAAGGATAGAACCTTGAGCTCTTATGTAATAACAAATTGTATTTTATGGCCATGAGCTTCATTTGGTCATGAAATTCACTTATATCAAGGGGAATGCCCCTGGGGTCACTTTGTGTTAGTATTAGGACTTGCTCCCGGGCTATACCGAAGGTTTTTCTTCCCTCCATTCTTTTCCTCTGATGCCTGCATTGAATGGAGGTAAATGTTTAAAAAAATAAAAATTAATAAAAATCAACGCTTATGCTGTTTACCCAAAAAAAATGCAGCTAGTTCAAATATTTAATTACCAGTGCTCAAATGAAACAGTAAAGATGAAATTACTAAAACAAAATCTGAGGAAAGAGGATTAAACAGAAGGTTAATAAAGCCCTGGAGAAGTCAAAATGTGCAACCATAGAATACAAGTCAATCCCGCAAAATGGTACCCACTTGCGAAAAACGAGCCACCAAAGATTAGGGAAAAGGAGCAAAAGAAAAACAAATACCTCATCTGTCAGAGACACAAGATGCAGCAAGCCCATAAGTGTATTCGACCTCACTGCCAATGAGAATCAAATTTCTGAAGCCAGATATCCACAGCAAATATCCAGAACCAAAATCTACATACTTCTAAGTTTCCATCAAAATAAGGCGGGAGAGTAAAGGTAAACTAAGTAATGAAATTTAATACATCACAAACAAGATCACTTGTGCTCAATAGAAACCAACTCTGTTCAATACGCCCCTTGGGAATCTCAGTATGATTCCTGTCTACACACTGGCAGAATAAATGTAACAATTCCATGAAATTATTGGGCAGATGCATTTTATCTAAAACTATAGGATGCAATATGCTTTTTGCCCGTATATGAAAGTCAATTAGATCTAACTAATTAGGGGATTTTAGGCTGCAGAAGTGGAAAGATTATAAGTGTAAAGTAAAGCAGGGGTTCTGTCTTCCTTCCCAGGTAAAAAGGTTAGACATTCTTTCGGAATATAACTCTGTTAAACCAGATGTCTCTGATGCATTTGAATCTTCCAACCAGCATTTGTGCTTCATTTTCCTTTTACAGGGGCAGTTTGTGATTCCCTCTAGCTTTTATTGTTGCATGGCCTGAGTACTCTATTTTACTGTATCTGCATCTTAAAAATAAAATTATTCACAAACTATATGCAATTCATTTATCATAAGAACAACTTTGAACAAAAAACAATCATTAACATTTCCTTACCTGGCAAACGAAAGCATATCCATTTCACAGAGTAGATGGATTCCTGTGAAATAATCTTCTGAATGAAGCCAATATGCAATACTAATATTCAGTTTCATAAGAACTTCTTTGAGAGCATAATAGTTTACTCTGCATCTCAACCTTTGGTATTCACAATTGTCAACCCTTCCACCAAATGATGTGAAAATGAAGTGAGATATACATCACCATGATCTTCAATATTCTCCAACTAAACTGTTTCATACCAACCTGGAGGAGTATCTTTTGGGGGAAAATACAACAGGGAAAAGGAAACTAAACTGTTCAGATTTTATTTACATGCAATATAAGCATGATAGTATTTAGTTAAATAGCACAGCTACATTTTATCAGAAGTAAACACGGTTAGTCTTGTGTGCCTCGAACTGCATCAATTTTTACTTCTTCCCTGTCGCTGACATTTCTAATTTTATGGAGAATTCAATAGAACCTTTACATCATATTTAAGAGATTTGATGAAGTGATCAACCCCATGAGTACCTGCAAAGGCATCATTATATATGATCATAAAGACTTAATGAAATGTATATGATTCCCAGTAAACATGTTTAGAAGCACCATTTACATCCTCGACCACTTGAAGCAACCCCTAGGAATAACTGATTGATGGAGCATTCTTTAACGAAAATTCATTAGTGAATATACTCAAGCAATGGGCATTTGATGAAGATAAAAAAATTCAAATTCTTAAACGTGGAGCACAAGAAGTGCGGAGTCAACAAAAACAAATCAATACTAGATCAATTATGCACCATGCATAATTGATTTTCCATCCAAAGAATGATTCAAAGGGCTTTCAGTGGCCAACACATCTAGACCTTTTACATCAGACGATTGATTTTTCACAACCTCCATGAATTTTGTGGTGGGACACTTGTGCTCAACACTATCTGTAGATATTTGGCAGAAGCATTCAGGCCAAGGATTTGTATAAAATGACTCTGGATGAATCCGCTTGTGTGGACCACCAAACGGTGTCTTCTGCATTACTAGCCTCACGAGAGCTTCAAAGTTCCGAGCTCGGGATCTCTCACGATCAATAAATATTGTAGCCAGTGCTTTTCTATCAGGTTGAATGGTGGACCGAAAACCATAATACAGACGATGTCCCAATAAATTATTGGCAAAGTTACTAGGACCATCGTATGTTGGCATGAATATGTCTGAAAGAAGACAGACCATGTAATCAACTGCAGGTCCCAGTAACCCTCTTCCATCTGCATTTACTGCTGCCAAATCCTTAGCAGAGGCAACAGTGGTCCGATTTTCAAGGTGAGGAAACAAGGCATGGAAGGGCTTCATGAAACGCTGACCACCAAATAGTTCACCAGCAGCCAAATATATGCGAGTTGAATTATCAAAGCCCATTGCATTAAGGATAAGGCCAACCTGAAATTTTCAAATATGTCCACTGATGAGTTATAAAGAAAATCAAGATCTCCATATTAATCAAAAAAATCAAATTAAAAAATATAAATTAAAGAGCCTGGCCTCGGTTGGAGAAATAATGAACTCTTGATACAGATGTATATCAATAGAATGAGGCCCTGTTCTACAAATTTTATGCATCATCTGTGGGCTACTTGTGGGACATATGTGCTTGCTCATTTATGTTGATGAATAATTAAAATGCAAACTAACTGGTGTAAGTGTCAATATTAACTTAGGTTAAAATTAAAAAATTATTTTTCTGTGGGATTTTACCTGTATGCTTTTAGGCATCTCATTATGACTAGTACTCATAATTTCCTCAGTAAGTTATTATCACACTAAAAATAATTTTTCCTTCATACATGGTAATAATTACAAAGGCAAGAGGACACACTTAGCAGACATGCAACTCTAATTCTAGGCATTTGTTAGTAGGGAGCAGGATGACGAATTTAATTTTCTACTTGGAATTTTTCACCATCTTGCCTGTCTCCCCAGTGGCAAAGCTTTTGAAGAATGAGTGCTTCAGAAAATCGTTAAATAATTGCAAAATAATAATTGGCATTAGAAGCCAAAAAACAAAACAGTAAAAACCTTTGGAGGCCAAAAACTACCACACACTGCAAGTTACATTGTATATAAAGGGAAATTGCACAAGAAAGAAAGAGAAAAACCAAGAGTTGGTAAGTACCTCCTCCGGAGTTAAAGGACATTTGCCAATAATTCTCCTTTCAGAATATACAAGTCGTTTCTCTGCAAAATTTTGCTCCCTGTACTTCCTTAAGATAGCCTGCTCTTCTGGGGTAAAGATATCAAAGCACCTGAACATCAGAACAGGCATCTTAACATTAAAAAGAGAATATAAATTGAGCTTGTGAAATATGGTTATTTAAAGCTGACGACAGGCTTCTTAGCTTCCACAATCATGTAGAAACAACTCAGAGGGTATGGTATTAGCTGCTTCACATCTTGAACATTAGTTTTTGTTTTTGTACCACCAAAAAGAATAGGCATCCACTGACTACAAATTTGTATGCCGTATATTTTCATGAAGATATTTCTAGCTCTATGTCAATATGCAATCTTCAGTCTTAATTTTGCAGATGCTTGGAGGATACCCTTCCACGCTATCATTAGACGATGAATCATGAAACTGTTTATTTCAAGATTTGAATACATAAACTATGCACCTAGCTTATTCCTCTATATATATGCATGCTAATTGGATTAATGTTGGATAAAAGTATCTAGAATAGGTTCTGTTCAGTTGATTTTGATTGCTCATCTCAGGGCAACCATGGTTTTCTGGTACAGAGGTTCTTTTAAGATCCCCAGGGATCTTTGGAGGATCTTTCTTTCTTGGTTCTGAGGTTGGAAGTTGGCAGCATCATCATAATGCAAGTCTTTAGAAATTAAAAGGGGCTCTCAAATTTTTATCATTAACTGCAAAATAGTACCTAGAGAGTTAAAAGCTCAAAAGCATTTAGGAAGAAAGTTTAGTACTTGGTAGCCATTTTAAAAATATTGTATTCTCTCATTGCTTGAACTTAAAGAATCTTATAACGTGGCAGACTAGTTAGCTGATGAAGGCTTATCCTAGCTCCATTCTCATCTACAGTCAGATCAGTTGCTTCTCATTGTGAGATTGAAACTCTAATTCATTGTTGGTAAGCATGGGGATTTTTCTAAGCCCAGTTATGACAGAATCAATCTTTAGAAATAGCATTCTCTTTTGTCCTCACTATCTCATGATGAGCTTATTATTATCCAGGTGTACAAAACAGTTGGGTTTTATTGCCTCCTTCAGTTTTAACATGATTTATCTGCATGTGAAAAATGTCCTGCTAGCTATAGAATGCCAAATACTTATTGATTGGGTCCTATTTTATAACAGCTATAGATTGGTTATTACTTATTTGTACTTGTTTTTATGTGTTGTACATGGACTTCAGTCTGCAAATTCAATTGGCACCATGGTTGCAGTACAAGTTTGGTCACAGCAATGGCTGAGGGTAAAAGGCTCTGTGATTCTCCTTCTGGCTGAGTGTCATTTTGCTGCCAAAATGATGCCACAAAGACATAAAATTGTCTATTATGGGTAAATCGTGGCAATGGAAGTTTCAATATGGTATTGATAGGTACATTTCTATGGTGTCTTCGGCGCCTAATCTGAATGCTTGTTTGTTATTTGTGTTGTTTGGCTTAGATAGCTAGATCATTCAAGTCAACACAAATTTCATGCACAAAATTTTGGCAGACCCAGTGGAACACACATCACAGATCTACTAACCACAATTTGATCTTTTTTTACTTTAGCATATTTGCAAGTCCAGAAGGGCAGATCTATTGCTAGTTTAAAAACTTCAATCTACAGATAGGTGAGAGCAATTATAAAATAGTGAAATAAACAAACACATACTCTTAATACTAGATTGAAAATACAAAACACACAAAGCAATATCTGAATGAATCAATGAATTAACTCACAAAAGGGAATGTACACAATGTAACAACCGTCCAAAAAGTAGGGGTGCCTAAAAAAGGGCATGCCGCCACTTAATTTTGAACTAGCTTGAAAAAGCAAGCGGCAGGCTAAAAATAGCACATGGCTAAGGATAGAGACCTAGCCCTTCGCAATCCTGGGCAAGTTTTACTCCTGCACTGAAAAAAGAAGCCACCTCAAGGAGCTAGGAAAAATCAAATTGCTGAAGCAATCTTTCCATGGCAAATATCTAGCATTAGAATCTACGCACTTTTTAAGGTTCTACCAAAATTAGACCAAAGAGCAATAATAATCTGAAATCTACAAATGATAACCTCAAAGAAGAAGATAGTGTTAGTTTGTGGTGACTGATCAGGGCAGTATTGTACATCATAAATTCTTTGGAAAAAAAAAAATTTGGACCATGGCTGACGTGTGGCTGACATATGGCCGACATGTTGTAACCCTAAAGCGGCATAAAATTAATTGTATAAAAGGGCGTAGGATTAGGCGTTTTCATGACTGTTGCGAAAATTGGTTCTTGCGGCGGTATTGAGCTGTAAGGGATTACGGATTGTAATCAGATTGTAATCACTGGATCGTAATAATATTTGACTTTTTGTTTGGTGGACATAGCCCAAGGATTGGGTGAACCACGTTTAATTTTGGTGTCTTGTGTTCTTTTCTGTGTGATCTATTATTTTCTAATATTGGTTATATTTGCATGTAATTGTAATTTATGTCTGAGGTTTAATCCTAACAAGTGATATCAGAGCCTAGTTATTTTCCAGTTATCCTCTGCAAGAGTCTCATGGTTGAGTGGGAGCGATGGCAGACGAAGGTAAGCTGAGGGTTGACAAGTTTAATGAGCAGAACTTTCAATTATGGAAGATGCAAATGGAAGACTATCTTTATCATAAGGATTTATGGAAGTCGTTGGAAGGAAAAACCAAGAATTAGGGATCTATGTCAAATGATGACTAGGATCTTTTAGACAAAAAAGCACTTGGAAACATTCAATTATGCTTGGCACCATCAGTGGCATTTTATATTACAAAAGCAAAGATAATAGAAGAGTTGATGGAAACCCTAGCGAAATTGTATGAAAAGCCCTTCGCTTCAAATAAGGTATTTCTCATGAAGCGTTTAATTAATATGAAAATGGCAGAAGGTGGATTTATTACAGATCATTTAAATGAGTTTAATACTATTACTAGTCAGTTATCTTCTGTGGGTATCAATTTTGATGAAAAAATTAGGGCTCTCTTGATTTTGTGTTCTTTGCCTGAAAGCTAGAATGGCTTGGTAATGGTTGTGAGTAATTCTGTTTCTAAATCTAGTACCCTAAAATATGATAATCTGATCGGTGTTATTTTGGGTAAGGAAACTTGTAGGAAATCCTCAAGTGGGTTTACATCAAGAAGTGCTTTGAATGCACAACACAGAGGCAGAACGACTAAGAGTCTCAAAATCATGAGAAATCAAGAGGAAAGTCAAAGGGGAGGAGGTCTCAATCAAGAGGATTGAACGACTACTGGTACTGTGGGAAACTAGGGCATAAAAAGAAAGATTGTTGGACTTGAAAGAAAAATGAAAGAGATAAACCAAATGGAGACAAGGAGGCAAATGTGGTAAGTAACAAATCCGAAGAGAATGTTTTGCTTCTGTCTTTAGAAAGTATTGATGATTCATGGGTTTTAGATTCTGGTGCTTCATTTCATGCTACATCTCATAGAGGTTATTTCATTGATTATGTCCAAGGGGATTTTGGGCTTGTTTATTTGTGGGATAATGAACTCTGTCAGATTGTTGGAAAGGGAAAAGTTAAGATTAAGTCGTAGAATGGGAATCATTGGCTACTACACAAGGTAAGACATGTTCCAAGGCTAAGTAGGAATTTAATTTCAGCAAGGCAACTTGGTGATAAGGTTGTGTAGTTACTTTTAATAATAAAAATTGGAAGGTTTCAAAAGGTTCTCTTGTAGTAGAAAGAGGTGTTAAAGTAGGCACCTTATATCTTTGTACAGGTAATATTGTTCCTTCTGCTTTAACTGTTTCAGAAAAAAATGTATGTTTAGGAACAGTTGCTGCAGTTGAGCAAGTAAAACAAATAGTTGTTGTAGATTTTGATACAACATTGTGGCACTACAAACTTGGGCACATGAGTGAGAAAGGTATGGAAGTACTACATTCAAAGAAAGTTTTACCAGGTCTGAAATGTGTTAATATGGATTTCTGTGAAAGTTGTGTGTATGGAAAACAAAAGAGAGTGAGTTTTGTGAAGACTGGGAAGGAAAATAAAAGGAAGAAATTAGAGCTTGTGCATACAGATGTATGGAGACCGGCTTAGGTATCTTCCCTTGGTGGCTCTCATTATTATGTTACCTTTATTGATGATGCAATTTTAAAAGTATAGGTTTATTTCCTTAGACAAAAATCTGATGTATTTCAAACTTTTAAGAAATGGAAATGCTTGGTTGAAAATGAGATTGGTAAGAAACTAAAATGTCCCAGATCTGATTATGGTGGTGAGTATTGCAGTCATGAATTTGAAGATTATTGCTCTACTAATGGTATTCGTAGGCAGAAAACTGTTCCAAGGACTCCACAGGAAAATGGAGTGGCTGAACACATGAACAGGACTATAATGAAGCATGCAAGGAGCATGAGGTTGCATGTTGGGTTGCCTTTGCACATGTGGGTGGAGGCTGTCAATACTGTTGTAATAGAGGTCCCTCTACTCCTTTGGGTTGTGGTATTTCAGAGGAAGCATGGATAGGTAAAAAAGTGAGTTATTCTTTTCTCAAAACCTTTAGTTGTAAAGCATTTGCTCATATAGATTCTGAAAATAGAACCAAGTTGGAAGCTAAGTCAAAGAACTGTGTATTTGTTGGTTATGGCACTAATGAATTTGGTTATAGGCTTTGGGATTTTGAAAATCAAAAAATTGTAAGCAAGGATGTCATATTCAATGAAAAAATGTTGTACAAAGATCTATTGCAGCAACATGAGAAGAAAGAAGATGATTATGTAGTACTGTATGATACTTCAAGAGATGATGTTCCAGCAATACCTCATGATGTGCAACAACTGCAATAACAAATATCACACAACCCCATGAATGTTAGATGGTCAACAAGGCTAAGTAGACCTCCAAAAAGATTTTTTCCTTCCTTGTATTCTATTTTACTTACTAATGCTGATGAACCTGAATGTTATGATGAAGCTGTGCAGGTGGATACTAAGATTCAGTGGGAGTCTGCCATGAAAGACGAAATGGACTCTTTGCTAAAAAATAAAACATGGGATTTATGCAAGTTGCTCGCAGATAAAAGGGCTTTACAAAATAAATGGGTTTACAGGTTAAAAAAAAGAAGATGGAAGTAAGAAAAGATTTAAAGCCAAGTTAGTTGTAAAGGATTTGCACAGAAAAAAGGCATCGATTTTGATGAGATATTATCTCATGTTGTTAAAATGACTTCTAGCCATACTGTTTTAAGTATTGTGGCCACTAAAGATTTGCATTTAGAGCAGCTTGATATTAAAACAATCTTCCTTCATGGTAATTTGGATGAAGAGATATATATGGCTCAGCCACAGGGATTTGAAGTCAAAGGTAAAGAGAACTTAGTGTGCAGATTGAAGAAAAATTTATATGGCTTGAAGCAAGCACCCCGGCAATGGTATATGAGATTTGATAGTTTTATGCATGAGTATGGATATAGTAGGTGTCATTCAAATCATTGTGTTTATTTTAAAAGGTCGGATGATGACAGCTACATTATTTTATGTTTATTTGTTGATGATATGCTTGTAGTTGGGTCTAACATGGATCATATTAAGGGGCTGAAATGCCAATTAGCACATACATTTGTTATAAAGGATTTGGGGGTAGCAAAACAAATCCTTGGTATGAAGATTTGCAAAGATAGAAAAAACAAAAATTGACACTCTCACAAGTTGATTATGTTGAGAAGGTTTTGCAATGTTTCTCTATGAAAATGCTAAAGTTGTTAGCACACCTTTACCCGGTCAATAAAAGTTGACTAAGGAGATGTGTCCAAAGACACAAGAACAGGAGGATAAGATGTCCAAGGTACCCTATGCTTCAGCTGTAGGAAGCTTGATGTATGCTTTGGTATGTACAAGGCCAGATATTGCACATGCAGTGGGAGTCGTTAGCAGACATATGAGTCATCCAGGCATTGAGCATTGGAATGCAGTCAAATGGATTCTCAGAAATTTTAGAGGAACATCCAGTAAGTGTTTATATTTTGGGGACTCTACTGCTGATTTATAGGGATATGCTGACTCGAATTTGGCAGGGAATATTGATACCAGGTGGTGTACTACAGGTTATATATTTATTGTTGGTGGGCAGCAGTGAGCGGGGTTTCTAGGTTACCGAAGGTTAATGCTTTATCCACTACAGAGGCAGAGTATGCTGCTGCTAGAGAGGCATCCAAGGAGATGATATGGCTTCAGTTCTTCTTAGAAGAATTGGGACACCCTCAGAGAGATAATTATTTGTTTACAAATAGCCAGAGTGCCATTCATCTTGCGAACAATTTTGCTCTGCATTCAAAGACAAAACACATACAGTTGCAGTACCATTGCATTCGGTCAGGTTTGGATGATGGGCAATCAAAGTTGGACAAGATACATACAGATGACAATTTAGCGGATATGTTTACAAAGGTAGTGACAAGGGAGAAGCTGAATTCCTCTTCAGCATTGGTTGGTCTTCTAGACTGAACATGAATAAAAGAACAACAGAGTCCAGGGTGGTTTGATCCAGTGAGAGCCCCAAAGGATCAGTCTCCAAGTGGGAGATTGTTGTCTAGTGTGGAGTCTGATCAGTCCCCAAGTGGGAGATTGTTAGTTTGTAGTGACCGATCAAGGAAGTACTGTACATACTTCATAAATTCTTTGGAAAAAAAAAAATTGGACCGTGACCGACGTATGGCCGACATATGGCCAACATGTTGTAACCCTAAAGCAACACAAAATTACTTGTAAAAAGGGCGTAGGATTAGGTATTTTCATAAGGAGTGTTCTTGCAGCAGTATTGAGCTATAAGGGATTACGCATTGTAATCAAGTTGTAATCACTGGATCTTAATAATATTAGACTTGCTGTTTGCTGGACGTAGCCCAGGGATTGGGTGAACCACGTTAAATCTCGGTGTCTTGTGTTCTTTTCTGTGTGATCTATTATTTTCTGATATTGGTTATATTTGCATGTAATTGTTATTTTTGTTTGAGGTCTAATCCTAACAGATAGTTTGTGCTCAATAGATAGTTTGTGCTCAATAGAAGTCAACTTCATTAAATAAGCCTCCTTAGCAAAATCTCAATTTGATTCTTGTCTACACAGTGGCAGAATAATTACGTCCAATTTGTTGAAATTATATGGTGGTTGTATTTATAATTTTGTCCACAAGCATATTTTACCAAATGGCAGAAAGCAATAAAATTGAACTAATGGGAGGGTTTTGGGCTGCAGGTACCCTTTGCGACTAAACTGTGGGGAAAATGCTGGAAGGACTTAGATACAGAACAAGCCGATGGCAGAAGTGGAATTAACAATTATAACTGTATATGTAATGTAAATCGGTGGGCTTTGCCTTCCTCCCAAGGTTAAAAAAGATATTGTTCTTTCACATGTTACAAAAACAAAAACTGATTGATAAGGATGCTAGTTAGGAACACCAAGCTTTGTTAAACCAGAGAACTCTGCTTTCACTTGTGTTGTTCAAACCAGCAATTTGCTTCATTTTCCTTTTAATGTGGCAGTTTTAATCTTCTCTAGCTTACATTGATGCATGAGCTGAAGTTACTATATTTGGCTCTGTCTGCACCTTAAGAATAAAATTGTTTACAAAGTACATCATGATGCTCAATTAACATGAGAACAACTTTGAACCAGAACATGATTATTCCCATCTCCTTACCCAGCAAATGAAAGCATATCCATTTCAAAGCGTAGATGTATTGCCATAAAATGACCTTCTGAACGAAGCCGATTGACGATACTAGTACTCAGTTTCATAACGTCTTCTTTGAATCTAAGAGCATGATAGTTTACTCTGCATCTCAATCGCTGGTATTCAGCGTTGTCTATCTCCTCTGCCAAACGATGAGAAAATGGAGTAAGATATACAGCACCGTGTTCTTTCATTTTCTCCAATGCAACTGTTTCATACCAACTTGGAGAAGCATCTCTAGGGGGACGAAGCTGCGGGGAAAAAGAAGCTAAAGTGTTAAGTTCTTATTTATCAGCAATATTAGCACAACAGCATTTATTACAATAATAAATCTGCATTTTATCAAAGTATGCATGGTTAAACTTGTGTACCTGGAAAGGCTTCATTTTTTTCTTCTTCTTTCCAGTCACTGGCACTTCTGGTAAACTTTGTACAATTTTTACATCATATTTAAGCGATTTGATAAAGTGATCAACATCATAAATACCTGCAAAGCCACTGGAAATGAAAAGTGATCCATCACTGTATATGATCATAGAGACTTAATGAAATGTGTATCATGCCCAGTAAACTTCTTTAGTTGCACACTTAGATCACCAACCACTTGAAAGAAAAACCTGAATAACTGATTGATAAAGCATCATTCAAAAAATATTAATAGTGAATAATAGTGCACTGAACAATAGATTGCTAGTATTGTTAATTCTATTAGTGGAGCAAAAAGAATGATGAGGTAACAACAAAAGTTATCTATAAGAAGAGCTCTTTGCAAGCTGGAGTCCCTGCCTTTTGGCAATAAAAGGGGTTGTAGTTGTTAGTGTCACAGGAAAAATTATCTTCAATTTTTTATTCTATGAAACATTGGTGTACTTTCTTGGTGACTGCAGTCCATGTATTGGTATTTAAATTTTTTTGTTTTCAAAGAAAAATGTAATTTATCAAAAAGTTTACAAATATATAATCTAATTTTATTAAAGCATTATTTTCTAAACCTTAAACTAAACTTACAAAATATTTATTAAAATAACTTATAAGTAATAATAATAATTTTAAACTCTATTAATCTTAGTTTTTAATTTGATTAAAGCAAAATATTTATTTTAAAATTATAAAAACAAAATTGAACTTATATTTCTCCCGAGTTTAGAATTGAAGTATAACAGTTTTAAAAAATATGCCTCTAACTATGTCCAATTCATTGACGGAAATAAATCCCCCTTGGTCTGGAGAGGACTATGGTTTTAGTCACATTGCATTGACTAAGGTTAGTTTAATAGCAAGATAACCCCTATAACAAAATGGAAGGATTTCAGATTGTTTGTGGAGAATTTCTATTTATTAGGAGACATCTTAGCCGACCGCCAAACAAAAGGGCGGACTTCTCGCAAAAGCGTTCCACCTTAAAGTAAATAAAATAATAATAAAAAACAGTTGTGGTTGCCACGTAGGCAGTGTGGGATTATTAATAGTATAGTTGGGGCATTATTGGTAAGTTAGTTGATGAATTTAGTTGTCATGTGACATGTCTCATCTCACTCCTACATTTTCTACCTTTTTCACGCATTTATCAACTCCTCCAAAATTCAAATCAATAATGCACGCGAAGATCAGAATATTTGTCGCTGAAAATACGGACCACACGAACCGTCTGCCAACTAGAGCACATACACATTTTGTATATATCCTCGTTAACAAACGTATACACATGTTGTATATGTTTAGGTGGTCAAGTGTGCGGATTGTGTGATTGACCGAATATTCATTTGGAAGAGGTAAACCCTAAGGATTGTGCTGAGCTGGCAAAGGAAACAAAGATCTTTCCAAAGAAGGCGTGGGTTTTAGAGCTGAAAGTGCCCGAAAGTAGGCTTCCTGCCTTGCATGTACTTACTCTCCCATGTCGTCACTCTTCCTTAGGAGGCCTGTGGATAACTTTAAGTGCAACAACTATTCACTTAATCAAAAACGTTCGAGAAGGCTCTGACACGCTGCCCAAGTTCATAAAAAACATCAGACAAAAACTGACAGCACATTAATTACATTCTTATCTATTACATTTTCTGTAAATTTTCAATTGGAAAAATAAGATTTTATGTCCAACTGGTCATTAATGGATTTGTGAATGTTTGACACATGGCAAAAACTTAAGACAGGAATATTAAATACATTCTTGACTTTCTCTTTTTTTGAGAAATTTCTGATTGTAAAAAATAGGATATATACCCAGGAAAATAGCATTTAACCAATCAAAAAAAAGGAATTTAGTTTGCTAAATAATTTTAAAAATACACAGCATAAAAACTTTAGGATATGATCTTGCTTATTAAATGAAAAATTAATTGGGGGAGGTGAAACAAGAACATTAGTTCCCTGCCTTTAAAAGGCAGAGACTAATAATCCTATTATGCTCTGTACAACAGCTCCCATCACAGGAAACAAATATGGATTGAAAGTGACCCTAGGACACCACCAGCTAGATGGCAACATCCTTGTTTGACTGATATGGCAATCTCCTCACTCTTGTCCTTATCTTTCCCAGAGAAATGTCAATCTACTGTTACTTAGCAATGTATGACTCATGACCAACAATAGTGCAAGAAAGTAATAATATTTGCAACCATATAAATTACAAGTTTCAGCTTTTGTATAGTCTGATAAAACAGAAAAGGACAGATAAAAGAGACTTGTACAATGTTAACAATGTTCCCAAAGTTGTTCTATGATTTCAAGAATGGTGTTATGAATCATATATTAAAATAAACATCAATGATTTCAACAATGGTGTAATGAATCATACATTAAATAAACATCAATGGTTTCAAGAACGGCGTTATGAATCATATATTGAGTGTCAAGGAGCTAAGATGAGAATTGATGAATGCAATTATTGATATAGTATTTCATAAGAATGTTTATATGAACGTAATGAATATCAAACTATAATCAAAGCTGCAACCTTTGGCCATATTAAATAATGATTGCCCAAGGATATCTGAAAAAATATTAAGGCTTCATTATATCAAATGCCAAGCTTCCATAAGTTGCCAAATGCACCAGAGTAGAAGGGATATGCCTATATCCATCCAAATGGGATAACCAAGTAGCAACCAGGTCAGCTGAAAGCTAAATTGTCAATTGAATAGCACATCAGATGGAGTAATCAAAGTCAAGAGTAATCATTTCGGAGAATCGTGTACTGCATAGAATACAAAGATCAAGACAATAAGCAAAAAATAAATACTCAGTAAACATGATTAAGTGCATAAATGGAGGGATTCGGCAAAGGTTGCATGGATATGTATTTGGCAGAAAGACAAAATGAAAAGCCAATCAACAAAACTTGGATGTAATCGGGAAGAAACTAAGTGCATACTAGGAGATTAGGGTTGAAGTTTGAACCATCCAAGGAAAAAGAAAACATGGTAGCATCAAGAAGCTAACCAAGGAAAAATAATTACTGGATATCGATTTTGCCAAAAAGAGAAAAATCAATAGGTGTTCACAAGTACAAGACAAAACACCTAAGCACCAAATAGCAAATAGGCACCCAAATAAACTTCACAGTATATTGGGCATGTAGTGAATGGATTTCACAAGAGCCAAAGGTTGAAAAAAGAATAAGGTAGTCTAGATTATAGAATAGATATCAGAAATTTGGTTACTTGTGGATCAAAGTAACTATAATGTCCCCAATTACAATCATGCAATATTTTGCGCAACGTTATGATTTATTGGATTTTCCTGAATTTTGAAAATCAAACATAATTGGAACAACAAATAAAAATTGGAAAATTTTGACAAGAATTTGGCAAACCATCATTTGCTGATACCACTTTTCATAGTTCATATGATCAATCTCATCAATTACAATTGCTGATATAAACCCTAGGTTACATCAAACACTCGAGTTTGAATTAAGATAATCATGTCAGCATCAAACCTTATCATAAAGTCAATTAAGAAACCTCAAAAGATCTGTTTTTATTTACCCACTATTCTGATTTTAGCCATAAATGATCACCCACAAAATATAAACCTAGACATGGCACGAAACCCTCCAATACCTGGTATGAACTATTGTAGGTCAAGTCATGGAATCTTAAGACTGGCAACTGCTATAACAATGTAGAGAGTTGTTGCACAACAGTACATAATACTGGACAACTTCCCCAAGGCGAACTGAACCCTCCTTGATGCCAGTACACAATATATGGTATTCCCCTGATCTGATATAAATGTGATGCAGGAGCATCCAGGGTACACGAGCAGACTTGCATCACCCCAAAATATTGTCTAATTTTTCAATAAGAGTTATTTCGGGCATGGTTACTATTTTGTCGAGTTTACAATTTTTAGTAGTTGTTCAATTGAACACAGGCGGTTTCATTCTAGCCTAGAGGTTCATTATGGATCTATAAGTCTGCCAGTAAAGTTTCATGGCAAGATCAAGTTTGGTTCTGAAGGTGTTGAATTCAGTTTTGATGGGGTGGTACAAAAACTTTGAACTCAGCTGTAAAGGCTTTAGAGGCTCCAAAAAGGGGTCAAACTTTGATTGGGTGGCGATCTGCCATCCAAGGCTGATGAGTGCTTCAAGAGGTTTATAATAGACAATCGGTTAATGGTTCACAAGTTATAGCCTCCAAAAGTTGCTTTACTTTAGGTGAATTAGTAAAATCCCTTCAAAAACTCCAATAAGTGTCAAAACTGTTTGGGGGTATATTGTCAGCATATTCCAATAATATTAAAAACAATGATGTAAATGTGGTCAGCCCCCAAAACCTTCTAGGGCAGTTAAACTTCCCAATATAAAGAAGACAATAAGGTGTATCTGGGGCAGTTTTGATGGCTCATATGGTGGCTTTGGCTTTAAAATTATTCTAATGAAAATGCCCATGTGACTATGGCATGTAAATTATTTGTATATTGTAATGTTATTTCATTGAGGATAATAGAACACAAGGTTTTTGTTCTTATAATTGTTTGATTCTTGCAATTTCCTATTTATTTATTTGTTGTATTGTGTTTGGATCAGTAAGGGAGTACCCTTTATCAAGTGGTATCAAAGTGGAAGTTCCTAAGTGTGTAGATAGATCGCCCTACATCGCTGAACGTAGGGCAAATTACACTAGGATTTTAGTTGTGGGTTGAAAGAAAGTGTGGAAAAATGCCTCCCCAAAGAAACCGTGGTTAAAGAATCACTAGTGTAACAAAAAAGGGTTTTAGAGTCCTCTAGAGATAAGTACTTGAGTACTAGAAGAGGAGTTATACAAAGGAGCCGATATTATGACAAGAGATAAAAGTGAGGATGAATTTGACAAGGGAAAGCTTGAAGAAGAACAAGAAATGGCTAGAGACCTTGAGGAAGTTAGCTTTTCAAGGTCATTTCTAATATTGGAAAAAGACCAAAAATTGAAGTTTCCACATTTTCTAGAAATCTCAATCCAAAAGAGTTAATCAATTAAGTCAATGATATGGAAGAGTATTTTGAATATGAATATGAAGTAGAAAATACTGAGGGTCATAGGAGGGTCAAACAATGGCCAAGTTGAAAGGTCATGCCAAAATTTGGTGGAAAGAGGCCTCATTGAAGAGAAATAAACGAGGGAAGGAGAAGATAACAACATGGGACCGGATGGTGGAAAAATTGAAGACACTTCATTCATGTTGACTCCAACAGAGAGTGAAGATTTGAATAGACAAGTGCAAGAGTTGTTGCTAAAGGGACTGATTTGACAGAGTTTGAGTGTTGTACCAACGGTATTAGCACCAAAGAAAAATGAAGAATGGAGGATGTGTACAAATTCATGAACTACCAATAAGATTACTATCAAGTATAGGTTTCCCTTGCCAAGGACGGAGTATTTCACAAAGACAGATCTAAAGCGTGGATATAACCAAATACGGATTGGAGAAGGAGATGAATGGAAAACAACCTTGAGATGAAGGAGAGTTCGTATGAGTAGTTAGTCATGCCCTTTGGACTAACTAATGCACCAAGCACATGCATGGGGCTCATAAATAAGGTATTCAAAGAATTTTTGAGTATGCTTGTTGTTGTTTACTTGGATGATATTTTGATCTTCAATAAGACATTGGAAGACCATATAACGCATATTAGTAGGATCTTTGAGAAGTTGAGGGAAGAAAAATTCTTGATTGATCTGAAGAAGTGCAGTTTTGTGAAGAAAGTAGTGTGCTTGGGTTTTTTGTCTCTGTGGATGGACTTCAAATGGACCCAGAGAAAGTGAAAGTTATCCTTAAATTGCCTATGCTAAGGAATTCTATAGAGGTAAGATCTTTTCATGGTTTTGCAAGCTTTTACAAAAAGTTTATCAAAAATTCCAGTAGTATCTGTGGACCCCCAACTAAAACAATGAGAGAAGATAGAAGAGAGTTTAATTGGACTACAGGAGCAGCAACGAGTTTTGATTTATTGAAAACAAAAGTTGCAAAGCAACCGGTTTTGTTACTTCCAGATTTTAATACAGTGTTTCAAGTAGATTGTGATGCTAGTAGCAATGCCATTGGTGTCAAAAGAAAGTACTTTCTTTATGATCAGGAGTTCAGGCATTGAGAAATGATAACATCATCTTTTGCCTAAAGAGTTTGTTTTATTCATTGATCAAAAAACTTTACAGCATTTGAATAGTCAAGGAAGTTGAATCAAAGGCATTTAAAATGGATTGAATTTTTGCAGAGTTACACTTTTGTTCTGAAGCACAAAAGTGGAAAGTATAATAGGGATGCAAATGCCCTGAGCAGAGGGCAACGTTTGTTGACAAAGATTCAAATCGAACTTATTGGGTTCAAGGAACATGTGAGTCTATACCCTAAGGGTCCTTATTTTGGCCAAGCCTGCAAAGCTTGTATAGAAACTATTACTCTGGACAAAACCAAGTCGTTGGATTTTATAATCCAAAAAGTTATGTTATTCAAAGGAAGCCAATTGTGGCAATCCAAAGGATTTCATGAGGGAAAAACTGATCAAAAGAGAAGTATAGCGGGGATTGGCTAAACACTTCAATCAAGATAAAAGCATTGCTCTAGTTAGTGAGCAATATTATTGGTTGCAATTACAACAAGATGTTAAGAAGTTTGTGCAAAGTAATAGCATATATCAATGGCAAAAGTAAACAAGCCGAATATAGGGTTATATCAACCATTACTTGTACCAAAGAGGCTATGGGAGGATATTAGTATATGGACTTTGTTTTTGGTTTACCAAGGACTCAAAGAGGGCATGATTCCATTTGTGTGATGGTAATCAAGTTCTCAAAGATAGCACATTTGATTCCTTGTAGAAAGACTAATGATGTTGTTGATGTACTGGAATTGTTTTTCAAGGAAGTATTGAAACTAAATGGTTTTCCCAAAAGCATAGTTTCAGATCAAGACACTAAGTTTGTTGGGTACTTTCGAAGGACATTGTGTTGAAAGCTAAAAACAGATTTGAAGTTCAAATCAGCACGCCATCCACATACTAATATACAGATAAGAGTAACAAATATAAATTTGGGAAATCTATTGAGGTGCTTAATAGCAGATAAACCCAAGGGGTAAAATCTGACTTTACCATAGGCAAAGTTTGCATACAAAAAATCTAGCAATAGGAGCACTGGTAAATCAACCTTCCAAATTGTATATGGAAATAGTCCCACAAATGGTTTCGAATTGAGGAAATTGGACAATGGAAAAAAGATCAGTGTTGAAGCCAAAAATTTTGTAGAACACTATTAAAGAACTTGCATGAAGAGTTTAGAAAGCATATAAATAAAATGAATATTTAGCACAAGGCTAAGACAGACCAGAAAAGAAGACAAGGACTTTCAGACTAGTGAAGAAGTCATACTTCATTTGAGAAAGGAGAGATTTCCAGTGTGAAGATATAAGTTGAAGATGAAAAGGTTCGGACCTTACAAAATCTTAAAGAAGTGTGATTCAGAAAATGCTTACGAAGTGTAGTTGCCTAGTGAACTCAATAATTCGATTTCATTTAATATTTCAGTTTTGACAAAGCATCATGAATGTAATATTGAAGATGAGCTAACAAAAGCATAGTGGAATATTTCAACACCTACTTCATCTACAAAGGAGATGGAAGACATATTGAATAGCCATGTTGGCAAGAGCACAAGAAACAGGAAATATGAAGAGTATTTGGTCAAATGGAAAGGATGAATTGTTGAAGACTCTTCATGGCCATCAAAAGAAGAGTTTGAACATATTGGTTTTCTTCTAAACACCTAAGATGTGACAAGGTCACTTCTCAAATCACCCCGAGTGTTTGATGCAGGAGCATTCAAGGTATAAGAGCAATCTTGCATCACCCAAAACTATAATCTAGTTTTCAATAAGAGCTATTTTGGGCATGGTTACTATAGATGGCAAGTTTACTATTTTTTAGTAAGTTGTTCTTTTGAGCACAGATGGTTTCAACTGCTTTCTTGGAGATCCATTTTGGATGTATATGTCTGCCAATAAAATTTCATGTCACGATCAAGTCTAGTTTTGGAGATATTGAGTTTTTGGTTTTGGTGAGGTGGTATAAAACTTTGAACTCGGTTTTGCAGGCTTTAGAGACTCCAAAAAGGGTCAAACTTTGATTGAATGGTGCTTCTCTACTCCTGGATGAAGAGCACTTTGTGAGGTTTCCAAAATGGGGTTATGATACACAATTGGGTCATTAGTTCACAAGTTATAGCCTATAGAAATTGCGTTACTTTAGGTGTAAAAGTAAAATCCATTCAAAAACTCTGATGAGTGTCAAAACCATTTAGGGGCAATATTCAAATGAAATAAAAAATGATATAAATGTGGTCAGCCCTTAGAACCTTCTTGGGTAGTTAAACTTCCCAATATAAAAAAGACAACAGGGTATCTACAGCAGTTTTGATGGTGCATATGGTGGCTTCTTCTTGCAGATTATTGTAATGAAAATGCCCATGTCATTTCATTGAGGATAATAGGATGCAAGTGTGTTTGTTCTTGCAATTGTTCGATTCTTGCAATTTCCTATTTATTTCTTTGTTGTGTTATGTGTGTTTGGATTAGTAAGGGGAGTGCCCTTTATCAAAATGTTGAATGAATAGCAATCAACATGCATGCAAGCCCTTGAAAACAAATTTAGGTATTTTTGTTCAACTAGGCTACCTCCGAAAACAATATCAAACCACTCTAATGATGTCAACCAGCAGCTGGTATGAATGAAACAACTCATATCCTCAACAAATCAGCATGATCCTGATCCTTAAATCCAAATTGGGAAACTAGGGTTTTCATTTTTTTCCTAAATGTACAATCCAAAAGCATTTTTGTCCTCTCAAAACTCAAACAAACCAATGGTTTGCATGCTTGGAATCTTTTGATTGAACAAATTGTTCATTTATGAAAACTGAATATTAAAGGATAGCTTGAGTGCCCATGAATGGGGAAAAGTGTTCATTTTATATTTTCCTTTTGGGCCTATAAATGGGCCACTTCTCCCTATTCAAGGACATTCAAATTTGTGCATCCAGTTTTCATAAGTGAGCATTTTGCTTAATCAAAGGATATTTAAAGTTCATACATGGCATGTACAAATATGCGTTGGAACTTTTACTAAACAACTAAGTTACCAATTCAAGTTCGATTCGAAGTTCGAGTTTGAAAAACCAGTTCACCGATATGGCAAAATTTGGAAAGGGTTTTGGGTTTTTTTGGGTTTATTTGTACAAAAACATGTTAAAATTATATATATATATATATATTTATATTTATATTTATGAAACCTACATGAGTTAAAATTAGAATGTCGCATAGAATCATAAAATCATATGATTTAAACAACAAAAACGCCATAAACTTTAAAACTTGTAATCATAGCATCATGAATCATGATCATACCATCATATACTTCAAGTTCAACATCAAAGATTCAAAACATTAAAATTAAATCATAATAGCAAGTTTATTATCATTATTTCAAGTTCAACTAATGGATTAAAAATTTATTTATCAAGACAAAATAACCTATTTGCACACCACAAATAAGAATTAGAAGCCAAAATAAGCCTTTCATTTCCACCTTTTACAGTTAAGGATGTCAAAGCTTTATAAAAAAATTGAAAAAAACATCACTAGAAAGACATCCACTAGTCCTAGTTTGTCAAAGTTCATGCTTGGTTCAAAATGTTTGGGCATGGTTCGCCCGGGTTCAATCTGACAGCCAGCAACTTCAAACTGGGTCCTTGATTTTGAACCCTGCTCGGACCAGCAGGCAAACTGGACCAGAACTAGGTACTAGTTTGTACCCACACATGGTTCGGAGGGGCTAGGGGCGTACCAGGGTAACTAAGCTAAACAATGGTAAGGGTCCATACATGACATGTACATGTGTAGGTAATGTTTTGGAACATTTAGTAAACAAAGGTACAGATCCATCCATGACATATTAAAAATACTTTTTATATTTAAGTTCTTAAAAAACGCTTTATTCATTTATTAAAAAACTACGTTACCCCGAATTTCCTTGACGAGGGTCCAAATTTTTTTTCCCTAGAGCAGGGAGCAGTAAGGGGTACAGCTATATAAAAAATAGGGAAAATTTTAAATACAAAGCAGAGTTTTAAATATTCATTATATTCATATGAAAACATGGATAAAGCATGCTTACATGCATTTTAAAACCTTAACATATAATGTTTGCGTTAAATAATTTAGAGTTCCTATGAGAGTGGGAGTCAAACAAATTATCAAAACTGAAACATTAATTTTATGAGCTAGCCAGGGGGGGGGTTTCCAAAAGTTGCTGGGACGGGTTCAATTATGCCAAAAACGTGTCCCTGGGTAACACTGTTAAAAACTAATGTTATTTTAATTGCACATGACTAACATGCCATCCAATATTCAGTTCTATTAGTAAAAGTTGACAAAACTACAAATGAAAACAATCCCTTACAAAATTCAACCATAATTTAGAAAAGTTGTAGAAAGCTTGCAAAGCTATCATCTCTATTCTATAGTATTTTATTTCTAAAACTTGTAACAATTATTGCATCATGCATATGGTTATACAAAAAAGTTTGTTTTTACATTAAGGAAGATAATTTCCAACATTTACTTCAGATATAAAAATAACTCCTCAAAAATGAAATTCAGATAAAAATTCCTCTCATGCCAAAAGTAATTCGTGACCAGTTCTAGAAAAAAAGATGAGAGTTAAAAGGATCTCGAAACTGAAGAAATACCTCTTATCATGCCAAAATGAATTTGTGTCAAGCTCAGGCAAAACAAGTGTTGCATTCATTATTCTGGCAGCAAGGACAGCATTGCATATCTGCAAGACCAGGCCAGGGGTTGAAAGAAATGTTTGACCAAAAAAAATATCACCCATCAAAATTCATATTTCACATTCATCTGTAATAAATCATTAGAAAAGAATTAAGCTTGACAATGTTCCCTTAGTGAATTTATTGAAATGTATAGCCAAGTCATAAATGAACAAAGGACATCTACAGCTATGTTAACATTAAGATCAGTGTAACACCACTACTGGGGGTACATCAGGATGGTGGAACACCGAGACGAGTTTCCGAGGCACAGGGAAAATGGGCCTCATTTTCAGAACAGCGTAAGGACGGCCAGGGGATGGCAGCAAGGGGAAGATGGGGCAGGGAGAGGTGTTTAATAGTATACATATAGAACTTGAAATGCTAATTATAAAATGATGTTTCAGTAGAATATACCAAATTAAAATAATTGGACATAGCAAAATTGCAACATGAACTAGAACCGTTGAACATTCAACATAGAAACATATTACATACCTAATAGAAACATTCAAAAATCAAAATACAAATAGAAATTCAAGTACCCAACCCAACGGTGGCATGGTTGCGGAATGGTGGAGGTGGGGGTACATGGGTACTCAAGTACCCAGTGTGCGAGTCCCCGTGTGACACTGATGACACTGATTAAGATGGAATTATTGCATTTTTCAGACAAACTGAAATGGAAAGTCATGCTCAACTTAAAAATTTCAGTAAATCAGCCTCACAAGCTGCTAAAAATGCAAGCTTCTGCAAAAACAAATAATTAATCTTATACATATAATTTGTTGCATTTCCAAGTTCCAACTCAAGCCTAGTATAGCCATGATAGCTATGAAAAGGATGATCTAAGTGCAATGCAAATTAAGACTTGACCGTGTATGTTACAGGACCTAGCAACACAATCTTACTCCAATGCCATCTTCTCAAGAGTAGATATCTATTTGTAAACTAATGTCTGGTTGAAAAGCCAAAAAATAAAGTATGATGCTAAAGGATATCATTCGCTGGAGAGTTGACAGTTTATTTCCCAATCCAGTTTTGAAGAGTCATAACAGAAAAAAAAATCCTTACCCTGCAATGACGTCCATGTTGGATGTTTTCCTCATTGATGTCATGCTTACAAAATTCACATTTAAGGAACTTGAGGTGTTTAGCCAGCTTCAAGAGCTTGAGATGCTTATTAAAGTTTAAGGTGCTCAAGGTGCTTAACCAGCTTGAGGAGCTAGAGCTGCCTGTTTGACAGCCCTACGTAGGAAATTGTTGATGATTGACATGCATTTGGTGTTGAACCTTGTTGTGCTGGTCCTGATCTGTATGGTGTTTTAATTCATCCAGTCTTTGGTTTATCCTTCCTACTTCAGTTCGACTATCTACCACGTGTCTTTTTATTCAATCTGGAAACACGTGTCTGTTATGTTGGAGATTGTAGCTGCAATAGAGATCTTTATCACTGGGCGTTAATCCCATTATGGACACCTTTAGCTGAAAAGGACATTTATGATAAATTGTAATATTAAATATTAAGATGTGTCGCTTAACATGCATTAAGGCATGGAAATACGAAGAGTTGTATTTGAAAATAAAGAATCATATTTTGGGAAACTCAAAAGACCTCTAGTTGTAATGTGAAGAGTCTATCCTCTTGTTATATATATCACATCAAGCGAATGTCATTGTACACTTGAACTGTTATGATCAATAAAATGATTTTTTTTGTTGTGTGGCTGGGTTTTTCCCATCATTCTAGAAGGGTTCTCCTAGGATATTGGTGTTAATTGTTTCAATTTTGACTCTTTCTTATTATTGTTTATCATCATTGATTTATGGGCTCAAAATTGAACATGGTGTCAGAGCCATGTTGATAACATCAATAAGGAAATTGTTTTATATTTTGGATGTTGTGAGATATTTATTCTAGTCTCTTTTGACTTAGTTCATTCTATGTTTGGAATTTGTCAAAGGAAGGGCTTTCTCATCTCTTTTATTGTGTATTATTGTGTATGCATGTGCGAGTTTTTCTTATGTATTTTGGGCCTTTATTTGTTTCGATGTCCTGGCTCCTATATTTGTCTTGGCTCCATACGAATGTATTGAATTTCATTCTTTCGGGTTATATTTTGGAGGTGTTGTCTATTCTGTAAGAATGTCAAGAGTTTATCTTCCATTGCTTTCTAATTCTATATGGTCGGGGCACCAATGTTGTAGGCCTTGCATTGTTCTTATGCTCCTCTAGCAATTCCTTGTATCTGCATTGGTCTGGCATCCTTTGTCATAATCAATTTGGTTCACATCGGTTCTGTTATTATCTTGTGTTGAGAGCTGCTTTGTAACAGCAAGTAAATTTTTGTAGTGGATTGTCATGACCTTGTCTACTCACAGAGTAAAGAATGATATTCGTGGATACTATGTGTTGATTGCTATTTTTTAATTCGCATGGATTATATGACTGCATCTTTAACTGATTTCTTTAATTATGCTTCTACCGCCGACAACTGTCTTTGCCTCAGTTTTTATAATTGTCGTCTTTTATATCGAGCTAGTCTACCTTCGTTTTCTCTAGATTGAGA
Source organism: Cupressus sempervirens (assembly GCA_028749045.1). Classification (NCBI taxonomy): domain Eukaryota; kingdom Viridiplantae; phylum Streptophyta; class Pinopsida; order Cupressales; family Cupressaceae; genus Cupressus; species Cupressus sempervirens. Next base: position 808,584,806 of record CM053791.1, on the reverse strand, counting down.
TGATTAAGCTTCGTTTGGCTAACATTTTGTCCATGCCATGTTTCAAGCTCCCTTTATTATTTATGATCATGCTTTTATTATAGTGGTCAGTTATGGTTTTGTCAAGTACCTTTGAGCAGAATAGTATTAATCATTCCAAGCCTATTAGATCTCATTTGTATCAGGTATCATATCTTGGATGATCGTGATCTCTGTCATTAACGTCTATTTCAATAACTTGACTTGCTGGTAATGCCGATTCATTTATCGGCTTCAAGAGTTATGTTGTGGACATCGAGGATCAAACCACAATCTTTTCATCATTTTGAGTGTGTCATGTTCTAGCATCAGGAGGTGTGCTTTTAATAAATTTTTATTTTCTTGAGAAGCATTTCTCCTATTGTCGGAATCATTTGTTCATATTTTTAATCATTGTTTTGTCTTGTTGTTTCCATGGTTCATGGTGGGAGATTGTGATTTTTTGGACATTAATGATAATCATGACATCACTATTTTTATCTGGCATGACACCTTAATGGTTCCAGTTGGCATCTTCTGTATCTCAAATTTGTCTTACAGTATATGGTAAAGCGATCGTTTAGCCGTGAAGCTTCATCTCTCTTCTCTATCGGTTTTTATCTTAGATTTTTTTTTCTTCGTATAGAGAAAACAGTGATATGTGAGCTGACATTGGTGATTCATGTGTCTAATATACATTTTTTATATACCTCTGTATTGGCTTCAATATACATGATTCTTTTGTATATACAAAAGTAACTATGAGGTACTTGCAACATTTATGCTTGCAGATGATTAAACTACGAGCAGTGTGGGAACATTTGTGGCTAGATTGGAAGCTTGAGTTGTATAACAACCTGAGCACTTTGTATAGCTTGCAAGAGGTTTAGACTTTAGCAAGGAATCATATGAAATCTAAAGATAAGTTTGCATATTATTGAATATTGATCATAAACTAGTTTATGCATTATTTTTATAATGGGTTAATATTAGGTTTATCTCTCTTGATTACAAGATGCAACAAGAATCAATGAGATAAGGATGTTTCTTACTGAATTGAATTATGATACATGTTTGCATTCACTAGGAGCTTGTGATTCAGAGGGAGATGCTTAGCTTCAGAGGGAGGCTTCATAATTAAGAGGGAGTGCTTAAGGAATCCCCTTCATTCTCATATATGCTTGTGATGCTTGTGGTAATTGTAAAATTTGAGACTTAAATGGAACCAAGTCTTGTTTTTTATGCCTGTTTCTATTCTTGTGTGAATGAGTAAGATTGTAAGAATCAGCTATGATAGCTCTCACTCTAGGAATGATCATCATGTGGAAAGAATCCATGATGACATCACGTGGAGAGAATCCGTGACAGGAGTTGGATGTCATGTTGAGTGATTTCATGACAATTCACATTGAGAGAGTCTGTGATTAAAGACTTAGCTTTGATTCTTACAAATCTACCATGTCGAATGATTTCATGGTTATGAGTAAATGTTATAGGACTATCATGTTGAGTGATTCCATGATTATTAATGAGTATATTGTTTTTTTAGTGTCATTCCATGACAGCATCATGATGAATGTTAGTTGTGATACTTGCAAGCGCTTTATGATTGAGTTATTCCATGAATTTTATAGGATCCATGTGATGAGATTTTTTCATTGACATTTTGGTTGCAGCCTTGTGTGATTGATCAATTAAAGATCTCTCTCTAGCTAAGAGGGAGCGTTGGAGATTGTAGCTTTGATAGAGATCTTTATCCATTAACATTTTGGTTGCAGCCTTGTGTGATTGCATCAGTTAAAGATCTCTCTCTAGCTAAGAGGGAGTGTTGGAGATTGTAGTTGCGATAGAGATCTTTATCCCTGGGCGTTAATACCATTATGGTCATGTTCAGCTGAAAAGGACATTTATGATAAATTGTAATATTAAATATTAAGATGTGTTGTTCAACGTGCGTTGAGGCGTGGAAATATGAAGAGTTGTATTTGAAAATAAAGAGTCATATTTTGGGAAACTCAAGAGACCTCCAGTAGTGATGTGAAGAGTCTATCTTCTTGTTATATATATCGCATCAAGCCAAAGTTATTGTACACTTGAACTTTTATGATCAATAAAATGATATTTTTTGTTGTGTGGCTGGGTTTTTCCCTTAATTCTAGAAGGGTTTTCCCAGGATATTTATAGTGTTTATTGTTTCAGTTTTGACTCTTTCTTGTTGCTGTTTATCATCATTGATTTCTGGGCTCAAAATTTAACATGTTCATCTATAATCATTTTATTCCTCTAAGATTCTGAAACCTATAACCCACGTCCGGTGGAATCAATTCATTTTCTATTCTGTAACTGCCGATGGAGAAGAATTTTCATCAGGATGTATGCATTTCTCTACATTTTGCATACATGCTTCTTAATGTGATTGTGACGGGAATGGAGGAGTTGGTTAAAAAAATTATTGATTACCTTGAATATAAACTGCTGTTTTGAGGGAAGAAATGACAGACACGTGGTCACAATTCCATTTGCATTCTGGAATGTGTGTTTCTTCTGCAAGGGACATACATATCAGTTTGGTGTGTGAGTGTATCAAAAAAAGGGCATGATAATCATGCATGTAGCAGGGACGATGGTGAACAGACAATTTACTTTGAAAAAGAGTTGTGTTACATAGCAAGGTGTCGAGTGGTTGAAAAAGATACCCAGATGTGAAGTGTTGTTATGGAACAGGAAAGAATGTGAAGTTCCGTTTTTGTATTTTTACCTCTGGAAATGATTATATCGGATATATTCTCATGTTCAGGTGTATGTCATTTTTACATTCTTAGAAATTGGCTGTATGTACATTACAACAAAGTGCCTTGTATGCAGAGGATATTAAGTTTATTCTGAATATCGGTTTGAAAACTTGGAAACGGGGAGTTTGCTAAAAAAAGAAACACGGACTACATGAAATGTGTGTGTTGGATATAGTGATAAGGGTGTCGTGACAATATTCTGCAACTGAGAAAGTAAAGGGAGTCTGGCCTGCAAATGTTTTTGAAGTCTCCTGTAGTGTGGGGGAGTATCTGCATTATGCTAAGGAGGTCATATATCATACAATAGAGAATATGAGCTTCAAGAGCTTTTGTTTTGTGGGTAGCAGCGTGGTAGTTGCACTTAGATCTCATTTAAGGCACTCAATATTAGTCTTGTCTTCAACAGACCTAGAAGGCTTTTGCAAAGTAAATTTTGTCTGCTAATCCAGTAAAGGGAACTTATATATGCAGGAGAGTGTTTAGTGTTGCTGATTTTGAGGGATATGTATATCATCTCATTGGGTGTTTTATCATTACTTGGTGAAACAGTGTTTTGAACAGCTTGTAATCTTGTTACTCTATTTCTATTTTCTGTGGTTTGGAGCCTATTGAAGGATGATTGTTTCTGTTCATTAAGGTTGGAGCCTTAAGTGTTTCTTGTTAAGCCAAAGAGATGGAGCTCTTATTGTATTGGGTTGCAGCCCATTTTGTTGGAGTAAAATGTTACCGTGGTTTTTACCCAAAAGCGTTTCCATGAGATAAACCTCCATATCCTTGTCTTCTATGTTTCATTTGGCTTTGCTTACTGTTTTAATGTTTTGAAATATTGATTCAACCTCTCCCCCTCTCAGCATTTCTTTGTTTTTCAGTCTATGTATCTCCAGTAGTTCTGGAAACAAGTATAGAATTCGAACATTCTTGAACTAGTCTTTAGTGATACTTCAGAAGATTTTTTTTTTGATGAATATGTGTGTTGGCATTCAATTAATTAGGAAATAAAGGTACACATTCAAAAAAAAATGAGTGGTTACACGATCACACCCAAAGTCACACAAGCAGAGCCAGGGAAGCTAAAACAGCAGAAACAAAACTATTAGGCGGCTAAAGCAACATCACCCAGAGGACGCAGAGTATCCCGGACATCTAGTTTACCCCATACACCAGCGAGGTTCGGAATGATTTCAAGGACAGACCACTTTTCATCTCCTTTATCTTTATCTTCCCTAGTGTACACATGAGAGATTGCCACAATGAACTGGGGTAACCACTTGAAAGCATCAGAAGCCTACAACCCAAAACTGCCATCAATTGTCAACCATGACCGCCCAAAAGGCCACTACACAATGGCACCCACGGGCAGAGAGGAAAAGCAATGCCAAATAGAATAGATCGAGCTATAGCGGCCACCAAAACAACAGCAAGGAGCGTGTGGGACAGAGAGCCACAAATTGTAAAACTCTGACATCTACGCCAACCACAAGGAGAACAATTGCAGTTGACAGAAGGAGCTGGAGGCACCCTAGCAACAATGAATACGGCATTTCCCTACTGATCAAACAACTCCTTAAGGCGAGCCACCTTATGAGCCTGCACCTAAATTTGCTATAACATTTGAGCAGATGGTGGCTTAAGAATAAAGTGAAAATTCCATCAACAAAGCAATAAGTCTTAACTATCCAATTTCTATCTTTCCGTACACTCAAGGGGATCTCCACCTTGAAAGCATGCCAAATTTGAGTATACTTGAAGGGAATGCAATGCCAATCCTCCAGAAGAGCCATATGCTAAGAGAAAGGCTCTAGGCAGAAGGGCAAAAAATCATAAATCTAGCTCCAAACTTGTTAGGTTCTGCTAACATAACCAAAAGTGATGGTTGAATGATGTTGGTTTTCCATAGAACAGATATCAAGGGTCCTAAATACCCGCATGCCAGAGACAAGAACCCATGGGTAAGCCTTGGAAAAATAACACACTAAGCAAAGTAGGTAAGCTTTAAATCAACAACAACCAACCAAACATTATAAAATCTGTACTGCCTAATTGTGAAGGGCAAATGCAAATGCCATTTCAAATTTAAATTGGGCACTATTGGAAGTTGCAGTGAATGCCAGTGACACCCCAAGAGCATCTTGTAGTTACAAAAAACAGTATTTGGAGTCCACTGCCAATCTAACCACCAAGGTTTGGAAGGGTGGACCCGAATTTTGTATATCATCTCCACATGGAGAACCACCATGATGGCATCAAAAGTCTCTTGCTTTGGCCAAGAGATGAATTAAGCTTTCAACTCATCCCAATAAAGGAGACCCGTGGTAGATTAGGAAAACAAATCTAAAGGATTGCAAATGCCCTTGTGAAAAGGCAAGGCTTTAACCCACATAAGCCTTTCCAAAGGAAGCGGTTATAACTAAATAAGTGAAGACAACTAGAGCTTTTGTTGCTTAAAGTAAAGCCTCTCCCAAAAAAACTGCACCAACACATCATAGCCTAGACTTGACAACTTCCCAAGCACACCAAATACTTTTGGCTACAAAAGTGCCCTTGATAAGCACAACTTCTTTCATGAGAAGAAGACTTCGAAAACCAATACCCTTCCAGGCAAGACGATGGACCAAAAAGCCTAAAGTAATGCAATGTTGGGGAAGAATCTTCCATGTTTGATAGCCAAAAATGGCAAGAATGACCCATTTGACACAAGGAGCCGAACCTTGGCACTAGGTAGAGAAAAGCCCAAGCCCTCCAAAGTCAAATGAATGGTAGCAAAACTCCAAAGCCACCCGATGGAACCCCTTGCAATCATTGAAGGAGGTCTAGAGAAAATCACAAAAAAGTTACTCAAGCTTCATATTGGAAGCCTTAGAAGGAGCACAACAGGAGGAATAATAAACATTGGTGACCACAAGAATTTTAAAGCAAACCTAGGATTTCCCTACCAATGAGAGACTTAGTAATCCATTATGCAAGCTTTCTCTCCAGGCTAGTGAGAGATGTGTTCTAAATTACCACAAGAGAAGCTTAAAAAGGAGAAAACCAAAATAGTTGAAAAACTTTCCCCTTAGTCTATCCACTTCTAGCCATAGTTGAGAAGCCAAGGCGGCACAAGGAGAGTGGATTAGGAATAACACTAAATCTTGTGTCATTGAATAGTTGAGATTGAATCAAGGCAAAAAGTGTCAAGACACTAGAGCACCTCCATGATATTTTCTCCTCTTCAATGAGGGTGAGGAACAAATCAGCAGCAAGACCATACATAAAAGGTGCAAGTGAGCACCATTACCAAATGAAATGAAAAAGGCTAAAAGCATGTGACTAGCAGCCATTTCGGTTAATGCAAGAAGAGGCATTTGCAAAGAGTACCTTAAACATTTGGAAAAATCTTGGGCCATACCCCAAGGCACAATATGTTTAAGCCGATATGGCACAGAATGTTGCCAAGTATGATTCTTATGTACTAAGATACAGTTTATAGTATTATCATCACACACAGTCAACTAAATGCAACAATACACAACATGGAAAAATATATCTTAATTGATTGTACCAATTGAGTTACATACCAGTACCAATGATCACCAATATTACCATACCCTTACTATTGCCAATGGACTTCTACATATAGCGCTCAGGTTGGTTACGAGAACCATCTGACACAACTCTTGGTACAAAGCGTTTCTTAACAACTACTTAATTACTCTAATGACGTATTTATAATCTACATTATCCCCCTCCCAAAAGAAGTCCTCTTCCAGATGACTAAACAACCTATTTCGATGAAGAAGGGTGAGATGACGTCCCTAGTGCTGCAGTGGCAGATGTTGTCAAGCGTGCGAATTGCTGTTTAAGGAGCTACACGCCTCGCTCTATTGCAAGTTGTTTAGTGCATGCACCTTGTAGGAGTCTTAGTCCGTTCATTCATTCTACTAAATGAAACAATACACTACATGGCAAAATATATCTTTATTGATTGTACCAATTGAGTTACATACCAGTACCAATGATCACCAATATTACCATTCCCTTACTATTCCCAATGGACTACTACATATAGCACTCATGTTGGTTACGAGAACCATCCAACGCCACTCTCGGTACAAAACATTTCTTAACCACTACTTATTTACTTTAATTACTCTGATGACATATTTACCAACTACAGAATGCATGGCAAGAATAAAAGGCCACTTAATGCAATCAAAGGCTTTGGCGAAATCAATCGTCAAGAAGAGGCCTTTTCGGTTAGAATACCTAGCCCATCCCATGTGCTCCCAAACAGAAATAATATTGCCAAGAATGATAATCTCATTTGCTCAAGACAAACATACTAAGGAAGTATATGACAAATTTTCAAAGCTAAAGGTTTGGCAATAAATTTGTATGTAAAGTTGAGCAATGTGATCCACCACAAGTTGCAAATGTCTTTGACATCATCGAACTTATATATGGATTTAACATTCCTCTATTGATAAGCTTCCCTAAAGAGTTAGAATGAAATCTTTAACATAAACATTATTAAGGTTGAGGAAATATAGTCACACGAGGCCTTATAGAACTCGTAACGGAAACCCCCATCCAAGTGGTTTATCATCAACCATAGAAACAATTGCTTCCTTGAGGTCATCCAAAGAAAGCAATTCATACCAAAAAAAAGGTTTTTGTGCTTCAAAAATTCTACACGAAACAACCCATTGTCAATCCTAAAGAGCACAATCCCACTCAAAGGAGGGCTCCTAAGCAGTAAGGACCCAGCAGTATCCAATGGAGGATTGAAGAATATACTAGGAACTCAATGAGTGGTAGTTGACCTTATATTTTTCAATGCCCTAGGAGGACTGTTGTGCTCCAAGAGTGAAAAAACTCTAGAGAGGCATTGTCACCAACTTTAAGCCAATGCAATATGGTTTTCGTTTGAGCGCCTCTTGCAAAAACACTATCTACAATTTGTTTTTGTTGATGAAGTTGTGCCATATGAACCTACAAGGTGAGATAACGGGATTTGCAATAGAGCCTTTTTAGCACAACGAAGCTCTGAGGTGGTGGCCTCGTATGATAGTGAACGAAAAATGGTCAAATGGCAACCATAAATATAACGAAAGCACATTGTGTGTTGCACAGCATGATTCCACCAAGGAACCCACCCAAATTGCTAAATAGGACAGCAATCAAGAGCCCGAACCCAATGGATGTGGACCAAAGTAGGCTAGTAAGTCATCATTGAGGTGCTCAAAAAAGATTGAGACTTGGAAGGGTGTGTCCAACCCAGTTGCCATTCAAAGTTGAAGTTAATAGGAAAGAGTTTTGGCAAGGTCACCTAGCGAACAAAGCATTGCAAAAGCAAAAAATGATTGCGTCAAAATCATGGTACAATCAAGCCATTTAAAAACTTTGCTATATTTTTCTCGAGAGTTACTCCATGTATGCCATATGGTACCAAATGGACCAAGAATGATGGCAATTAAAATTAGGGTCATAAAAGGCCCAATTTATTACACATACAATACCATGCCTCAATACTCACCATCTATCCGCTAAAAAGGCAAAGTCTCATCTTTAGCATAAGTCGCCTTGATCATATTAAAGTCACTAGGCAGAACCTAAGCTGTTGGAGGCATTGAATCTACAATCCACCGCCACAAAGTAGACATATTGCAGCATCATTGGAAGCATAAACATTAATTTTCCCAAAAGAATGATTATCAACATTCATGAGGATCCTCTATCCAGAACCTTGATTGTTGGAGGCATTGAATCTACAATCCACCGCCACAAAGTAGACATATCGGTAACATCATTGGAAGCATAAACATTAATCTGCCCAAAAGAATGATTATCAACATTCATGTGGATCCACACAAGACACTGAGTCGGATAGGACGCATGATTGAACACACAAGATTGCCATTATGGCGCAAGAAAGGTGAGATCTATTTATGACCAACCTCGTGATTGGAAGCAAAAAAAGGCCATTGGGCCAAATAATGAAATATGTTGAAGAAAGCTTGAAAATGTTGAATTCATAAATTCTTGAAGACACTAAACATCAATATCAAAATTATTATGATGAATATCCCACGAAAAATACTTGGAGAGGTCAATGAGACCTCAAACATTTTAAGATAGGAAAACCATAGATGAAAATCTTGCATATCATCCTCATCGTCCAAAGAGAAGAAAGGATTCTACAAAAACTTGAAGCACTTCTAGAACCTTCACATTCAATTCTTTTGATTCTCCAAAACAAACTCACCATCCTCTAAGCACCCCATTGAGTTGTAGGAGCAATGCAAGTTGGGTTGTTAGGAAGAATGCACATGTGCCAACTCAAGCGTTTGCACAAATTTTATTCAAGCTAGGACCTCAGGAGAGGTTGACACAATTTATTTTCCCTTCTTGGAAAAGTCTAAAATATTTGGTTGGGTTAAGCAATAACAAGCTCCAAATTTTACCTTGGGCACTAACAACAGAAGTGCCTTTTGCCTTACAGGTCACCATAGTCCATTTGTCCTTAGCATTGGGAATTTTAGAGGCCTGCAAAGGAGTCTTAACCTTGGGGGGGTGCCACCGACTAGCAATCATTGATTTTATGCTCAGAGAATTGACATGAGAAACAAGTATTGGGCAAATTTAGATGTAACAATCATTAAGTGTGGCAAAATTTGCAAATTTGAAGTCCCTTGATAAATCCAACATAGACTCATTTCTAAGGTCAAGCTTGAGAAAAGAGGTGCATCCCAACACATAACATTGAAGAGAATATGGTAGGAAAAAAAATCCAGTAAGGTAAAGGAAGACCAAGAAATTCAAGCTAGATAAGCACACAAAGCTTCTTATCATCCAAGAGAAAAAGTCTTGAATCCATAGTTGGAAGACTAACAGAGAAAACTAGACACATCACAAGTAATATTGAAAGATGGTTTGGACATGGCAATCTTCAACAAATTGAAAAGGGAAAAAAAACCTTAGTGAGGTTTTCAAGGCCGTCTAAGTGGATATAGGGAGAGGCCAAGGTTTTAGCAACCCAACCTTGTAGCATGCTTTTAGGGGGTTACCCCAACAAAATAACCAATAAGAGTATGTTGCTCTAACCATTGATATGAAGCATCAAAATCAAAACCGGATTTATGGGAGTTTCAAATTGCATGCCTCATTGAAAAATGTCAAAACAAACTTCTTAGAATATGCTCTTTATCCAATTGTAATCAATCTTAGTTACTACAAACCAGCCACAACCCAAGTATGCATCATACACTTTGGATTTAATTAAACAAAAAAGATCCAAATTCCAAAGAGTACATTTTAGGTCAAAAAATCTATAAGAATCTTAATCCCTGTCCCCCCAAGATTACACCCACTAATTGAAAAGTTGGGGTCCAAATGGTCGACTTACCTAGATTTCTCCAAGAGTATCCTTCACAAGTATATTCACACCAAATCCACCATCAACAATTGTATTTGTGAGATTCCTTCCAAGGATCTCCATGTGCACCACCACTAGTTTCTTTGTCATGTGAGCTCTCAATAACATACAATTCATTGTTTTGTCTGTTGTCAATGAAGGTTCGAATATTGGGTCTTCATTTTCTCTAGAATCCAAATGAGCCGTCTTATTTTGTTCAAATTTGATATTTGTTATAAAATTAAGGGTTCAAAAATACTTTGTAATAAAACCCCTATTTTAACTGGTACACTAATTTGATGTACATGCCTTCCAATATCTGTACCAAAATGTAATTATTTTGTTATTGTACTTTCATTTGCGTTTACGTGGTGTCATTAGCCATAGCATTTTCCACTTCAATCCTTGCTTCATGAAGCCTTTAAACTTTTGAACATAGGTCCAGATTTACAACCTTCTTTGCTTAAATTCAGTTAATGGCCAATACTTCACTATGTCTTTCTACGTCAATTATGTTGATATTGGACTTCAATAGCCAACATCTTCATCTCCAAGTCCGCACTATTTGCATAGTATCTTGTTGTACTTTGGTTGGTGTGGCAGTCTCTTGCAAGTGCTCATTCATGAAACTGCCAACATTGTAAAATGGAACAACCTTTAAAATTTTACTCTTACTCCATGATAGATGCAAGATAGAATACTTAAATGTTAGTCTACAGATTTTTAAAAATTAGAAAATACATTCAAGCAATACTAAATCTACTACTATGTGATCAAAAACAAGCCATAAAAACGATGCAGCTATTTTATTACTAGCGGAACATAGAATCCAACAACACTTCATGTATCATGGATATTTGAACCATAGAGCATAATTGGGTGATCCTAAAGGCATAATTTATAATAGAATTATTTATGCTCAACCTTTCAGCCACATCTAGGCCAACTGTCACCATCTAAAGCAATGATAACTGAGAATATTTTCCAGTTCAAACTCAAAAACATCCTAGAGTCATTAAAAGCAACAAAATTTAACTAGGAAAATAAATGTGTTCCAAAACAAATTGACAGATTTATATACCGCACTACGCTGCTGATTTAAACCACCATTGCAACGAACCACTAAATATCCATTGCTCTCCTTTGGTGGTGCTGCAACAATGAGATAGAACATATTTTAATAACATTTGTATATACCACATTTATTCAGAAAGGGCTTTTATAGAAAAGAAATGGAACAATCATAGCAAGTTCTTGAGAATAGTATACGAGGCCAGTAAGATCTTGGTGCCGAGGACGGCCTCCAACCATCAGAAGGAGCACCAGTCCAAAGTATTCCCACATCCATCTGCAAGGAGAAGACATTCATTGCTACCAGAGTTGTGATCCACAAAAAAACCTCATTTGTAAAAAAGTATAGTCAAATCAGCATTGTACAACTACTGAAAAAGATCCAAAACAACTCTCAGAATTCAATGGCCATCAACATCAACACGTGATTTACATTGCATTTTTGTCGACTCTACTGATGGAATTAAAATTGCACCACTTACAAATAATCAAATGACAAGATATCATATAGAAACTTCAACTACACTAATTTGCTAATATAAGTGTTTCCTTGCAACTAGCATTTTGAATAATTTCAAATTCAACAAATGTTCTTTGACAAATGTTTAATGACATAACTGCTCATATAAAAAAATACACATACATGCATGAGCAGAGATTTCAAGATACTTATTACCAATTGGCAATGCCAACATTTTCTTTGTAAATCTATATTTAGCATTTAGTTTCACTGTTTAATTCATAAGTAAGTGTATATAGTGAACCCCTCCCTTGCAATATTTTCACCTCAAAGCATAAAGCAAATAAGAGTGTTCTATTAGATTTGATTTGTTTTTCTTTGGTTGTTTCAAGATGATTCATGTTTAACTTTACATTTCCAATATCATCATTTTAGAGTCTCCATTTCTTGACCCATTTTTGAGACTATGTTTGTCAAAATACTGTGGACAGTTGTATTCACATTTATATCTTTGATATGTCAATTTTAACTACTCACATTTATCTTTTTGTCAATGCTTGAGATAGCAGGTAATGGGTTTCTCTGCATTGTTCATTTTTTATCCATAGCTTAAATATAATATAAGCCCTTGATTTCAATAGTTACTTTATAGAACTATTGGAATGGTGATCAATTTTGGCTATGATTTTCATGTCTTCAAGGGCATATATGATGATAACTAAGTGTGATTGTACCAGATATAAGCAATTTGTTCATTTATTCTGACGTGAATAAAGTGGTATGTATCCCATCTGTAAAGTTTTTGACAAAATAGAAAATCAAGTACAGAGTCTTACAATAGAAAGTAAGTTCTTCATCGCTGTTAGCATGGTATATTCAATGTGTTTTCTCCTTGATATTCTTATATTGTTCTACATTAGCTTATATAAGCCCTTGATTCCAATAGTTTCTTTATAGGACTATTGAAACAGTGATCAGTTTTGGCTACGATATTCATATCTTCAAGTGCATATATGATGATACTAAGTGTGATTGTACCAGATATAAGCAATTTGATCATTTATTCTGACGTTAATAGAGTGGTATGTTTCCCATCTGTAAGGTTTTTGACAAAATAGAAAATTAAGTACAAAGTCTTACAACAGAAATTAAGTTCTACATCACTGTTAGCATGGTATATGCAATGTGTTTTCTCCTTGATATTCATGCATTGTTCTACATTGTGCTTTACACACACACTCTCTATCCTAAAATCAAGATTATTAGGCATAATATACCTATTTTTAATATTTATAGATACAATAACAGTTATCAGTATGAATAATATGTAAAAGCCTACAACACAATGGTAACTTGTGAGCCTCTTATCTTGGAGATCTTGGATTCAAGTCTACTCAAGCTTAAGTAATAATAATAATAATAAATTACAACAAATAATAATAGTTAACCTTGGCTTCGGCCTATTACCGATCGATATATATATATATATATATATATATATATATATATATATATATATATATATATATATATATATATATATATATATATATATATGAATTATAAAAGAAAGTTAATACTGATGAATAATAAATTAATATATGATATAGTGTTGAAACAACTAATATGTAAAGTTATAATTATAATAAAATTATAAAAAATAATATTACTAAATAACAATTATTGATATATAATTAATTTTAAAATATTAATTAACATACATAACTATTATTATTTTTATTACCAATCATAATATTATAAATTTTTGAATAATAACTGGGCTTTGTCTGCCTAGGAATCTGATTTACCTTCAAAGCAAAAAGGGACCAATTCATGCTAGCTTTAAAAACTCATCTAGCATGAGTAGTTGACTGATTCTCAACAGTCTGGTAACTATGGGGTGCAGATGGTAGGGAGATAGAAGATTAGGTCAGGTTTCCACCTGTCCTTAATCCATTCCATTAGGATGGCCCTCACTCAGTCAACTCAAAATGAACCCAAGGCAGGCAGTCTAAGTTCAGGTAAAGGTGCATTATATAGGACAAGGTGATTTCACCGTACTAGCAGAAAAAATGCTAAAATTCATAGCAGATCTATCCAGTACCATCCCAGATGAAACCACAAGGAGAATCTCAAACCTTGTTCGTATCCCGTGCCCAACCAGACCCAGATATAAATTCATGCTGGATTGGACCCGAGCTGACAGGTCTAGGGGGGAACTGGTAACTTTGCAAAAACTGTATCAAAAGACTTGAAAATATGTTTTAATGACTGTCATGTCTCCACAAGTTACCTCAACTAGTTGGAGACACACCACATGACTTTTAAAAATCTATGGAAGACTTCTCAGTTTTCAATATAATTCACTCCCCTTCTCTTTTGGATGCCAAAATTCCTGGGGAAAATTGTCAAGGGCTCTTAAATACTTAAACATTTCAAAATTTCAAGAACTGAAAAAGTGCTTTGATGAATCTCATGTCTCAACAAGCTCACTTGACTTCTTGGGGAAATTCTTATCATGTGGCTTTTCAAATTCCAAGGCAGATCATTTGATTTCTTCTTTATAGAATTTTCATTTCCTACTAAAATGAATATAAAGGAACTGCCATACAAATGTAAAGACCAAGGTGTTATAGCACCGTAGGGAGAGCCAAATGCAGAGTGTGATAAATTTATATCTCTTCTCAAATACTGGTTAACTCTTTTTGCATTGATTGGAGAAGCTGGGAAGCTGGTAAATTCATGTCTCTTCCCAAAAACTTACCTCCTTTGCATCAATCAGAGAGTGTGATAGCTTCAATTCTCTTCCCAGAGATGGTCTTACTGTTTACATACCTCCTAATAATTAGTTTGAGATGGTCTTACATACCGCCCAATAACTAGTTTAACTTTATTTGCTACAAATATTATTCTATTTCTTTTTTTCCTCCATTCATTAATAGTCTGTTTAGTCACAGTTTTCCAATTATCTCTAAGCTACAATTCTCGTAACTAATCACTTCTTTCTGCAACTCATCTATGTTCAATGTTGTCCACCACATTCCCAGTCAAATCCAGATGAAATTTTCTCTAGGCATCAATGTGATTCATGTGACATATATATCATGCTTCATATTATAAAATGTGGACTTGAAAATTGTGAGCAGAAAGCCTCTGTTGGGTATATAATAAAGACAAAAGAAACCACTCTTCAAAAGTCTTTAAGATAGAGCATTAAAGATCAGCAAAGATAAAAATCTCCGCAAGCACGATAAGGAAAAACGGGACCCATCTCACATTTGGCCCTGCGTAGCCAAAAGCAAAAAGTTCCAACAACCTCCAATAAATTGAAATATATTTATGTGGGCAAATGACAATTATAGCTGAATAGGGCTGATCTTCAATGTTAATTATCAGAAACAAACAACGCAGGAGCACCAAAGAAGGGTGAGACTTTAGAAAAAGGAAAAAAAGAAAAAAAAAAGGGGGGGTTAACAACAAAACAGAGATGCTATACATCTATCATCCACAGTGAATAGAATTAGTCATCCTCCTCCTTGTAAAAATTTGATGATGCTCCTAATGGAGAATGTCATCTAGACAATGTTGTGAGATGATTCTATTATTGGATGAATCCACTTTGGCCATATTTCATGAGTAGTTGTTCACAAGAACCCATCTCTCATGAGT
Source organism: Cupressus sempervirens (assembly GCA_028749045.1). Classification (NCBI taxonomy): domain Eukaryota; kingdom Viridiplantae; phylum Streptophyta; class Pinopsida; order Cupressales; family Cupressaceae; genus Cupressus; species Cupressus sempervirens. The sequence continues at coordinate 808,569,424 of CM053791.1, read as the reverse complement.
ATGAATTATCCCAGTGTTTTCATGTACTTTATCCATCACCCTGATGTCATAAAGTTACTTAAATCTACTTGAATATGGACAAGTTAAATGAAGAAATGTTATTAATTCATTGACTATGTATTGATAGTTCACTTTATTTAAAGTCATCTAATTTACTGTTATTTTTCCGAGGAATTTCTGCAATAAGTGACCTTATATATGATTCCTCATTTTGTATCTACACCTTACCCCAGTTTCCCTATTCCCATGCAATAGATAAGCATTCAATATGTCTATTTGTTCTGCATACATTTATGATCTTCATATGTCTGTGTGTTCCACATACATTAATTTTGAGGTCATGATTTATAAAGTACATACTAACATTTAAGTCATTCGTCATACCTTCCAAGTTAAGTGACTCCTTGGCAAAGTGTGCGAACAAATCAGCTATGGGCGTTGTTGTGTAAAACAAATCATCTAAAGAGATATAGTGCATATCAAATTTACATACAAGCTCAGCCAAAGCTACTTGAAAATGCAAGTTGCCAACCTGTAGTGTAAAAGCATCTTCAGTGCCACTGGATCCAACTGTCTGGAAAGCAAGGTAATAACTCAAAAGCTTAGATGTGTTGATGGGTCCACAAAGCAAGTTAAATTTTAGCAGATTTCTGTACTAAATTAAAATTGTCATCGGCTCCTCTCAGAACTAACCTAATAAGGAAAGAATGTGGCAGGGAAATCATGTCAATTCTATAATTAAAATATATGGGACAGAAGAATAGATATAACAAACATTATCCAGATTGCCTCTTTCTGTCATTAAAAAGAAATTATATGAAGCCATACGAAATTTAAAATGGACACTAAAATTTGTAAGATGCAGAAAAAATTCACGACAAGTGGTGGAATTTTGAGCGATCGAGAAAGAGACCAACCAATGTCAATGAGTGAGCAAAGCAGGAAAATTGGAACACAGGGATACAACCCCATAGACGTTATTAAAAAGGTCAATGGAATTCAATAGTGGATACAAGTGTGATAGACAAATGTTAGAGACAAGACATACCCTATACCGAAAATCAGAAAGTTAATAACTACCAAAGCCAGAGAGGGTTAATCCAGCATTGGTATGTGCTGCATCTCACTCGCCAATAAATGAAAATGACATGGGTAGTGCAATTGCAAAGATTTGAAAAGAATTCATACAAGTGATGCAGATTAGGAGCAGTAGTTTAATTGGTACACATCCCCTAGTGCCCCAGGATATTTTTTCTTCTATCTGTATTGTGAATTTATAAGAAGACAGACATGAGTGCTAAATACTTTGAGATGCAAAAGCACTTAGAATGGTGGCATCTTGAGCAATGAAAGAAAGAATGAAATTATATTAATATACGCGAATAAACAAAATCAATCAATGGGACTGCCAAGAAGTCCTTGTGTGGGCGACCAAAATAGGCCAATTGAACTCGGAAACACATTAGCTCAGGTGCCTAAAGTACATCCTTACAATGTATTTCAAATTCCTACAAATAAAATTAACATGAGTGCGAATCGTGACATGCGGGGTACTACAAATATTCAAACCGAAATAGATACTGAAAAAAGAAAATAAAAGAATTTAACATTAAGATGCGCTGAGAATTCATGGCGTTGGGGTTTCAAGCAATCAAATTGGTATGCTTACTAAAATCTTCCAGATGCAAAAATATTTCATGACAAATCATGAGATTCGAAGCAACTAGGCCGACTAACCTGTGATTGAGCAATAAGCTTGTCGTCTCGGATGCGAGAAAACAGAGATATGGTGCATATTAGCAATACCAACAGAGCTACTGATAGTCTCCCTGCTATTACTTTGACGCCTGCGCCAAATTGCTTCAAATGTCTGCTCCCCAGCTGCCCTCTCCTTGGTGGAATCTCAAGGTTGTGACCACCTACTCCCCTGGAAATCAATACAGCATAACCCATCACTGTAATCAATATAAATGCTGTAGTGTTCTGTGTGTATGCCCATATAAAGGGAAATTAATTAATGGTGTACCTTCTCATGGTCTTAGAACACAGCTGCCCTTAGATTGCCTCAGTTCAAAAGAATTCAAGCACTTGAGAACATTGGATCTGTGGAAAACCCACATGAGAAAATAAAAATCGCAATTGGATATGTAATTGATCTCAGCCAAGGGCAATGGTTTAATGCAGAGATGAATATCTAATATCAACAATCGAAAGAGTTGCTATGCAGCATGAATTAGAATTTATTTTATCGTAGTCAGAGAACATAATATATGGCAGGAGCCGAACCGACAGGAGGTGGAAGGAAAAATATAGTTCAGATGTTTTAGTCATTTAAGTGGGCACTAGCAGTAAAAGTTCAATAATTTTATTACATTGACCGCTTTTTAAGTTTAAGGTCTCTTTCATATTTTATTCTTAAATACCCTTCTCGTTATATCAGGTTTTTTTCTTGAAGCGGTTATGATAAGGACTTTGAACATGAGAGGCCCCCACTTCGTGGCTAAACAAGACACCCACTCGTTGTAAGGAAGGTGAGACCCCCCTTAAACGGGACTTGTCGAATTCTTAATCTTTAGCCATTTTGTAATGAATAGTGTTTATATTATTGACTTAAAATAATAATAATAATAAAAAGTACTAAAAAGGCTAAAATTTTCAAATTTCAAATAGGGCTAGATTTATAATAGAATATAAAAATACTAGTATACATAAGGAGGAGGGGGTGGATATCATTCATCTAGTAGGTTACACATATTACGAAGGTCTAGAAGTGTTAATGGGAAGGTTTCATCTATTATTGATATATGTCATTATTATATCATTTATCTTTAGCAATATCAGCATGAGAAATAACAAGATTCAACCAAAAGAACTTGTCAAAGTTTAGCTAACCAACAATCTGACCACCAAAAGGTGGTGGAGAACTTAAGCAATGATGAGGACCATTCTTATTGAGTGTGATTTATTTTTTCTCAAAAGAAGTAAAGAGACATAAGAATGAGCATTCCAATTACCACAAGCTAATTGGTTGTACCCTCAATGATTCCCATGAAGTGAAAATTGACCTTTGCTTGAAGTGGGAGGAGGAGGGACATTTGCAATAAGGCATTCAACATTGCCTTGATGATCTGGAAACACATTAAAGGTGGGAAACTTTAAGTGCACTTTTATTGGCTTAAAATGCACATTGCAATGCCACCCCAACTTTGTCTTTGTAAGTTTGTAATGCAGTCATGGACCCTAGCTTGGATGTAGCAGTAGGTAAGCATGCTTGATAAATTGTTGTACTAGTGGTAATGTATTACTAATTTATGATTGGAGAGTCTATGTTATAATAGTTATAATTAAAAAAATGATGTATAGGGCGAAAAGGGAGATTCTTTAATAGGATGTAAACCTACACTTTATGCTGCTAAAACATTCAAAAGGAATGGATGGGATAAAGGGAAAGTAGTAATCCACAAATATGATTCTTCTTTATAACCCAAATTAGAATAGTAAGGACCCAAAGAAGAAAGGGTGCCAATTCTAAATTTGAATTATAAAGGAGACTACACTATAAGGAAATACACTATTTGGCCCTTATATGGTAATGTGTATGCAAAATTGAACTAATTGATTAAATAATGTAGATCTAGGTACGAAGTGTATACAATTAGCCCAATTAAGATATAGATCTAGGATAAAGATATGAAAGAAAATAAAATATAAAAGACTCACCTCAAAATATGTAGTAGAAGATGTGTTTTAGCACCCAAAATCACGAATTTGAGCATGTTTTTGAATATCTAGAAGCGGATTCTTGAATAAAATGATGAAATAGATGAAACCCAAAAATCATTCTTTTGAAAAGGCAAAAAGGTCAAGGTTGACCTGGTCGTTCAAATTCATACGAGGTTGATGTGTACCAGGGGCATTATGGCAAAGTTGAACCAACTTCTCCAAAAAGCTCTCAAGCAATAATTTCCAAATCTACATACAAAATTCCACTATCTTGTTCCTACACATAGAAAGTGAAGGGTTTTTGTTGTTTGGTGGGTGAGGGCTTGCCTTAGTCAAGCCTTAAATTAAGGAATCGGCCTTGAATTGAAATATAACTAATAAAGGAAATGCTTGCATGTAGTAGCTCTTATTAATATCAAATGAGAGATATAATTACCGTCGAAGATGCAATTGTATTTGATATGTGATCCAATATGTGAGTCTAGTAGCTTTGAATCAAAGAAAGCAAAGAAGCCAAAGCCTCGTGTATGGAAATGTATGTGACATGCCATGATGAATAATATAAGAGCTTGAATGAATTAATAGATATTCTCCTTAGAGTCAAACTCCACTACCACCTTAAAGGAAGAAGCTTGATGCAAGAAGGATATGCCAACACTTGAATGCTTGAAGATTCTTGTTTAAAGAAGAATGCCTCGATTATATGATATCTTGTGGAAGCCTTGTGAATGCATGATGTGAAAATGAAGCTCCCAAGCCATATTTTATACTTGTTTTTGAGCTAGAAAACAACTCAGGCTAACTAGAGAACAAAATAAATCAATTGGAAAACTCGAGGTCTTTCAAGCCCCAAACCCTACAATCACTGGGGACAAGGTTGACTTGTGACATAGGGAGAACAATGGAAACTAGGGCCAAAGGCACACCTAGCTACCAAATCCACCTACAAGAGTAAACATAGCAAAAACACAACATAGAGAACAACAACCAAAGGAGATAGAAGAGAAAAATACTTATTGATTCATCAAATTACCAAATACATGCTTGGTTGTGAGGCCTTCCAGGTTACAACCAACATTATAATTCAAACTCTGATCTTCAATGACGATCTCCGCATCCTAACCCTCCTTCTTACTCTTCTTGATTGAAATACCTCTAAGACTCTACCCAAGACCCCTTAAATACTAGCATGGCCACAAGTCGGCCTATTACAAATTACCAACTAAATAAACCCTTACATTAAATGCATAACCAAGCCACAAGTCAGCTCTCAACAAATATTAAATACAAATCACAAAATTAATGTGCAAGGTCAGCCCAAACTGGAACCAAACACATACAACTCAGTTGAAGAAGGACTAAGGCAAATACTAGCACTCAGCAACACTCGACACATACATGAACTCAACACCAATGAGCACTCGACACATACTGAGAACTCAGCACCAACTAAGAACTTGACATCAACCATAGACTTGACATCAACCACAAACTCGACATCAACCACAAACTCAACATCAACCATGAACTCAACATCAACCACAAACTTAGCATCAACCACGAACTCGACAACAACTAAGAGCTCAAAACCAACAAGAAAACATGCATGATAGCCATGTAACCCACGATGCTCCTACATCAGACAACTAGGGTTAAAAGAAATGAGTTTGTTCTTCCAATTCACCAAATACTCATAGTAATATTTTCGTCTTATGCTTCTACCAACTCTCTAACCCAATATTTGTTCAACCTCTTCAATTTGTTTCTTAGGATAAGTATTTGATACAACAACTTCATCATCTAACTCATAGAACTTATACAAATCAACAACATTGAATATAGGAGATATATCCATGTCATCAGGTAACTCAACTTCATAAGCATTACCACTATCAAACTTCCTCAAGATCTTACAAGGTCCAAACTTCTTCATCTTCAATTTGTTGTATGTTTCACTAGGAAATCTACCTTTCTTCAAATGAACCATCACCTCATCACCACTTCAAAATCATGATGTCTTCTAGACTTATTAACATTCTCCTTATACTTTTGATTACTTTGTTCCAACCTCAACTTCACTTCCTTATACAAAGAATCCATAAAAAATGGCAAATTCTACCTGTACAACACTTCTCTTTTCTTCACTAGCAACATCTCTCAAATCTGATATTCCTCTAGGTTGCATTCTAATAACAATCTCAAACAGTGTTTTCCCTGTACTCTTATTCACAAAATTATTATATGCAAACCCAGCTTGTGTCAACACCAACTCCCAATTATGTTGTTTATCTCCAAGTAAACATCTCAGCAAATTACCCAAGCTTCTATTCACAACCTCTGTCTGTCCATCTATCTATGGATGGAATGTAGAACTAAACTCCAACTCAGTACCCATCCTCTTCCACAAAGTCCTCCAAAAGTAACCAACAAACTTACTGTCTCTATCAGAAATAATACTTCTTGGTAATCCATGCAATCTAACAATCTCTTTGAAGAAAATCTCAGCAACATGCTCAGCATTTGATGTCTTCTTACATGGTATGAAATGAGCCATTTCAGAAAATGTATCCACAACAATAAATACAGAATCCTACCCCTTTACTATCTTAGGTAATCCAAGAACAAAATCCATACTAATGTCACTCCAAGGTTTCTCAAGAACAAAAATAGGTGTATACAAACTAGTATTTTGACTTACTCCTCTTGCAACTTGAAAAACTCCACAACTCTTTACAAATTTATGAACATCCTTATACATCTATGGCTAATAATACTTATCCTTCAACAAACTCAATGTCTTATCATTTTCAAAATGTCCAGCTAATCCACTACTATGCTTTTCCTTAATTAAATTAACTCTTATAAAACTTATAGGGATACACAACCGAATTCCTTTGAACAACATACCTTCTTGAATGAAATACTCATCATACTTACTCATGTGATTTGATAGATTTGGTGCTCTGCACTCTCTCCACACCTCAAAAAAATTAGGGTCAGTATCATACAACTCTTTCATATCATCAAAACCAAGAACATCAACCTTCATCTTGATCAATAAAGAACGTCTTTTTCGCAATGCATCATCAACTCGGTTAGTGATTCCACTCTTATGCTTAATCACAAATGTGAAAATCTGCAAGTACTCAACCCACTCCATATGTCTCTGATTCAATTTATGTTGACTTCCCAAGTACTATAAAGCTTTATGATCAGTATAGAACACAAACTCCTTAGGAATTAAATAATGTTTCCACTTCTTCAAGGCCTGAACAATTGCATAAAACTCTTGATCATACACAAAATACTTCCTTCTAGCACCATTCAACTTCTCACTAAAGAAAGCAATAGGTTTACCTTTTCTTGACTCAATACAACTCCTATAACACTACCACTTGCATCACATTCAACTTAAAATACCTTATTGAGATCAGGCAAAGCCAATATAGGTAACTCAGCCACCTTTTGTTTCAAAGTCTCAAAACTCTTATCAACTCCATGTGTCTACTTGAAATCCTTTTCATCTCCTCTCATTGTCTCAGTCATAGCATTACAAATGAAACTAAAATTATTTATAAACTTCCTATAAAAACTAGCCAAACCATGAAATGATCTTACCTCACCCACATTCTCAAGTGTAGGCCATTCCAAAATTGCTTTAACCTTCTCAAGATCCATTCTCAAACCATCAGCTGAAATCACAAATCCCTACACAATCTCCTCTTCCATAAAAGAACACTTTTACAAGTTAATCATTAGCTTCTCTTCTTTCAATCTCTACAATATTTGTCTAACATGCTCAAGATATTCTTCCTTAGTCTTACTAATATCTGAATATCATCCAAATAAACAATCACAAACTTACCCAAAAATCTCTTGAGAATCTCATTCATCAACCTCATGAAAGTGCTAGGTGCATTAGTCAAACCAAAAGGCATTACCAACCATTCATATAAACCATCTTTTTCCTTGAAAGCAGTCTTCCATTCATAATCTTCTTTGATTCTGATCTAATGATAGGCACTCTACAAATCAATCTTTGTAAAATACTTTGATCCACTGAAACAATTTATTATGTCATCCATCCTCGACATAGGGAGCCTATATTTCACTATAATCTTGTTAATAGCTCTGGAATCAATACACATTCTCCATTCTTCGTTCTTCTTAGGTGCTAAAAAAATAGGTACAACACATGGACTCAAACTTTCCCTGATCAAACCTAAACTGCAACAACTCATGCACTTGTTTGTTAAGTTCTTCGTTCTTTGTAGGTATCAATCTATATGGTGCTTTATTCTGTGAACTAGCTCTAGGAATCAGATCCATACAATGGCTTATACGGCATACTGGTTGTTAACCATCAGGAATATCTTCTGCAACAATATCTTTATATTCATTCAGCAAATTTTTAATTTTTGTTGGTACTCGACTTCTACCAGTTTCTTTTGCTCAGTCATTACTAGTTGTTATTTAGTCATCTTTGTCTTTTGTCACTCGGCTACTACTAGTACAACTTAGCTTCCTATGAACTATAGCAAAATAGACTTGATTCTTCTTCATTTCTTTTTCAAATTGCTTTCCATTAACCATGTGAATTCTCATAGTAGTACAATTAACCTCATCTGGACTTTTAATCAAATGCAACAGTATTTTCTTTCTCTCATTCACCCAAAGAGTATATTGATTCAATATTCCATCATGTATAGCATATCTATCATATTGCCAAGGTCTACCCAAAAAAATATGACAACAATCCATAGGCATAATATCATACAGAACTTCATCAAAATAATATCCAATCTTGAACTTCACAATACATTGTTCACTTACCAATATCTTATGCTCAACTTTGATCTATGAAACATGATAGGGTTTAGGATGCTTTAGCCTCTGCAATTGCAACTTTGTAACTAGCTCTTCTAATGCCAAATTTGTAGAACTTCCACTTTCAGTGATTACCTTGCAACATTTTCTGGCCATCTTACATCTGGTCTTGAAAATAATTCTCCTTAGGATAGGTTCCTCATCACTTCCCTTATTACATAAGGTTCTTCTCACCATCAGATTTTCTCCAGCCTCAAGTCCACTCGGTGAACCCTTAGTGTCTTCTTGAACCACATCATTTATGTTACCTTGTGCATTTTTTGAGGATCTACACTCAAAGGATTCATGCCCTTCTTTACCACATCTAAAACAATTGCCATGAAATCTACCTCTAGAATAAGAATTACCTCTTCCTTGATAAGAATTAGTACCTTCTCGATAAGAATCACCACCTTTCCACTTGGTCTTGCCTTTCTCATCACTCTTCCATTCAAACTTGCCCTTATCTTGCACATAATTATCAAATCTGCAACCTTCTTCATAAGATCTACCTCTACCTCTCTAGAATCTACCGCCTCTACCTCTTTGTCTTTGTTCATGATTCTTTGTCAATATCTCCTCAGCTCTCAAGGCATATTGATATGCTTCCTCCACACTTTCCAATTTCGCAAAACTTATTTCATCTTGAATCCTAGATCTCAATCTATTAATGTACCTTATAATTTTCTCAACATCATCATCCACATGTCTAGATCTAATGTCCAATCTATAGAATTCCTCGGTATACTCCTTCACAGCCATGTTTCTTTGTCTCAAATTTTGCATCTTTCGTAACAAGATAACTTGGTAATCAATAGGAAGGAGCTTGTTCTTCACCTTGTTCACCATTTTAACCAAGTCCTGATATTCTCCTTTCCTCTTCTTTGTTTATCAGTTTTCAAATGCTCCCACTACAATGAGGTATGTCCCTTCAACCTAGTAACTGCGATTTTCACCTTCCTATTATCAGGAATATTTTTATATTCAAATAAATTATCCATCTCAAAGATCCAACCCAACATAACATTGGTGTCAAATTTTCCATCATAAGGAACAACTTCTACAACAGGTTTTGAATGTGCCCTAAACAATACTCTCAACAATCTTGCCTTATCTTGATCTTCTTCAGGTTTTAGATTAGTGTTTGGTGTTATTGCTTCATCATCACTCACATCATCAAGATGCGCTCCTCTCCTCTAGGTTGTCTCTACAACATCTAATATGGCTGCAATTTGTCTCAATGTATCCAATATGACATTGTCACCATTTTCTCTACCTGGAACCATCTTTACTGTTAATCTCATATTGGTTTTGACATATGAGTGATGATATACTTAAGTCATTTACTTTGTTCATTTTGAACAAGTAATACAAGTCGAGCATAAGTTGTCAAATAGTATATGTTGAACAACAAATATTTAGTATGAGCCAAGTAACTAGTAAGTGTCAGGTTACTCAAGTGTCGAGTAGATAGTATGTGTTGAGCTATTTAGATGTTAAGTGCTCAGTGGATGCCAAGTCATTTAGAGGCTAAGTTACAACATTGAAGTTATAGTTGATGTCAAGCATCGAGGACTTCAAATGTCGAGTTACACAGTTTTGACAAAGTTGTTTGTAATGGCACAAACTTCTATGTTAACTATTTTGGAGCCGACTTAAGGATTATTTTATGATATTTTGATGATAAGGATGAATCTTAATTGTGAATCTATATGAATTACATGCATCCAATCAGGAAAAAAAAAAAGAGGGAAGGTTTAAGCAGCTAGATGGGTGGATCACAATTGTTGATTCATATCTAACCCTAAGTCACCTAGGTCTTCTTAAGGAGGACAAACCCTAAACTTTCTAAGAATGCTTAAGGATAATTGAAAAGAATTTGCATGCACAAATAGAGCATTCATGGTGATTAAAGTGTTATGATTTGAGTTACATTGTAGAATTAGTTAAATGAGAATAGAGGAAAGGAATCAAAAGACAATAGAGATACATTTGATCAGAAAGGATCAAGTACACATCAATATAGAGTTGATCTGACATCAAGAGAGTGCTAACCGAAGGATCATTGCTAAAATATTCTAACAAGTGAATCAGTTAAATCTCTTAATAGAGTAGTCCTAACAAGCTATTGTAAATCCTTTTACAAGGTACTTACTTCATTGTAAGTTAAAGTCCTCTTACCAAGTACACTTCTAGTAGGGTGTTGAAATCTTTTAATAGGATAAGATCTAACAATCTTGTAAGCCTTTAACAAGGCAGACCTTTCATAGGGTAGATCATGTTTCATGATCAAAACATTGTAACCTTCATTGGATACACTTTATTACTGCAATAGTGAAGATTTGTGGGTGTCATCCCCACCACAATTTTACCTTCTCCTTAGAGGGTTTCTAGGTAGCCAAATATCTAGTGTCATATATGTGATTGAATGTTTTACTTTCATGCTATGGATGTATATGCTTAATTTGGTATTTTAGGTTATATGCATAAATTATGAGATGAATGTGTGGTGAATGGTTTTGAGGTTGAAAGTTTTAAGTGTTGATTCACACCCCCCCCTCGAGTTTACTTCCCTATTGTATTTCCAACAATTAGTATCAGAGCTTAGTTCTCTAGAAAGTAAAGCCTTGCAGCTTTGAGGAAAGATCTTGGAGATGGAAGTCTACAAGTTGGGAAAGACTATTGAAAACTAGACGATTGAAATACAACTTTCCCTACATTAGCTAAATGAAGCAAGAGATGAGTTAAAGAGATCATTCAAAAGAAGAAAGGAAATAGCTATTGAAGAGAATGACATAGAATACCAAGAAATTGACACTACTGAATTGTTTGTAGATAGAAACACTAATGAATTTGATGCAACAGTTAGAAATCTGATGGAAAAGAATGAAACCCTAACTAAAGAGGTCAAAAATCTCAAAAGAGAACAAGAGATCTAATTAGTATTGCTTTGTGAAGTAATCGAGCAGAAAAAGAAAGTTGAAGAAGAGAAATTCATGATTCAAGATGACAAAAGGATTTTGACCAATAGATTGGAAGAGAAGACATCAAAGGTAAGTAGGATTGCTAACATGTCATTGGAAACTTGGAATCAAATGATGATTGCAAATCATGAATTGAATGCAAAGGATATTGAGATCACCACACTCAAGTTGCTAAATGAGCAACTGAGAAATGATCCAAGAAGAGAAAAAGAGTTTGCTAAAAGTTTCAATGAACCTAGTGAAGCCATCAAGTACTTTGAGAAATTGATAAGATCCCCTAAATCCAATAGTGACACTTCTAGATTGGGTTATACTAGTACTAAAGAAGGAGAATCATCCAAAAGTGGTGAAGAAAGAAGTAATAGAGGTAATAACTCCAAAGCTACTTGTCATGATTGTGGTAAGATAGGTCATATTGCTAATATTTACAGGAGCAAGACTGCAAATTAGAATACTAAGCAAAAGTTCATGGGTCATTGCCACAAATGCAACAAACAAGGTCACCAAGCACATGAATGAAAAATCAAGTTCATAAGTACACAAAGATTTGAAGGATACTAATATAAATGTTAGAAATATGGACATAGAGAATATGAGTGCAGATCCATGCCTAAATGGTCATCAAACAAGTAGACAAAGGTAAAGCACAATGACAACTTTTATAATTGGGATTATAATACTAGGTATAGTTGTCATTATTGTCAAGAGTATGGACATGTTGTTGAAAATTGCATAAGAACACATTTCAAAAGTGATTACAAAAGATGGTTGAACCAAACTACATGTTTTAGTTGTTTAAAGACTGGATAAGCAGGAATTGTCCAACAAGGTCAAAGACACCAACCAGTGAGTTTAATAAAGGTAAAGGAAAGGCAAATGTTGAAAATGTCAGAGATGAGATGAACAAGACATGGAAGAGAAAGGGAGATTGCAACACATCAAGTTTAGATGGGATCACTTCTCCCAATGGGTTAGGTGATCACACCACCTCCAATTAAGCAATCAAGAGGTATGTGTGGGAGTGAAATTTAAAACATTTACTATACATTAGTTCCAAGGATTTAGTTCTAAAAATATTATATTTTCATGAAGAAAGATGCAGAGTGTTGCAAAGAATCTCAAAGAAATCTCTAAGTTTTGTTAGTTTTCATGTTACTGTTAAGCATGAAAAGTTTCACTATGCTTGTTGAGTGAAATGTTAGTTGATGCCGAGCTATCACAAGGTGATAGTGTTGACCGAGCCTATAGTGGTTGCTGAGTGTAAAGCAAACTTCATGGAAGCTAAGAGAGTGAGAATCTATGTTGAAGTTGAGCTTACAACCGTTTAAGCACTTAGCATTAAATGCAAGGTTTTAAGGTCTGTATGATTGATTTCTACTCATTTGACATCATTCAAATTTGAAGGGGAGCATGAAGAGTGAAAGGCAAATAGAAAAAATCATTCCTAGCATTTGCAAGTAGGATTCAACAATCACTTGAGACCATCGCAATAGATTTTCAAAGGTATTTATCATGTGCTGAGCTATGCAGTTTGATTTTTTGCAAACCCTAGTTTACATAATAGCATCTAGTTCTTCAGCTCCTAAGGTTGAAGGGGGTAAAGAAGTTTTAGATGTGCAATTGGTAGCAATGAGATTAGACAACCTAATTTTAGAGGCATTCCTTATATTTCTTACAAGCAAGATCCATCTGGTGCATTATTGATGATACCACCTCGAGTTTTGATGATTCAAGATGTAAGATGTTGTTACACATGCAAGGCGGGTAGCATAGGTGACATTAAGATTAGGGAAACCTATTGGAAATTGTGTGAAAATGGAGTGTTGAAAGAAGAATACAAAATTATAGAGAGGAAAAGGTTAACCTATACCCTAGATTTACCTAATATCTTCAAGACTAAATGGATTAAGATAGTTCTGAGTGGAATTTATGATAATTCTATATGGTTGGATAATGGACTGGTGAAAATTACAAAGAAAATTGTACGTAGAGTAACTAGGTATCCAACACTTAACCGGCCTAAAACCATGAGGAGTGAATCTAAAGAGGTCATTGAGAAGAATATAGGGGTAGTATAGAACAAACGAGGCATGATAATTGATACAATCTTAGATCCCCTAATTGATTTTGCAGTGAGGATTATAGCATATAAATTCTATCAATCTAGAAAGCTCAACAACGTACCATGTATTGTTGTTGACATGGGCTATAAGATAGTTAAGAAGGATCATACATATGATCTTGCTGAGTTGCAGATGCTTGTCATAAAATTTGGGAGCAATAAGGAAGACCAAAAGTGCATAATGTAAATCTGGTTCAATTCTTGTATGTACATAATACATTCCCTATTTTTGGCAAAGTTGCATGGAAAACAAACAGATCTATTGCAGTGCAAATAGGTGAATTTATTAAGCAACTTGGAAACCACTTTGAGTCAATTATGATCAACTACTTTGAAGATTTCAAGCAGTCGATGAAGGAAAATTTGAGGATACCAATTTCACTAGTTGACAAACATTTCAATGATGTTTTCTTTCTAGTTGACACTAATTTTACATATGTTCAAGCTACAGTTCCAAGGGTAAGGTGGCTAAGGCCACTAGGATATGAAATACATGTGGATGAGGCCTCTACAACAATCACAACATTACTTGCAGAATATTTACATGCTAAGGCTACTTCCTTTGGGAATTGTGGAAAAATCTAAGATAACAATAGATTTGAAGACTGCCATAGTCATAAGGAAGAAGAGCAATATTGTGAAGAAACTTAAAGAGAAATTTGGTGAATGAGCAGATGAAGAAGAAGAAGAAGATATACTTTCTCAAGCACCACTGGCCTTAACTCAAGGTCAAGGAGAAGATCAAGCAGAAGAAGTAGAAATTGAAGAAGGTACTAAGGAAGAAGAAGCTAGTAAAGCACTTGTGACAAAGAAGAGGAAAGCTAAGACCCCAATAGTGAGAAAACAAAGGAAGGTTGCAAAACCTAAGCCTACAATTCCCTCTATTAGAGCAAGCACAAGGGCTACTACCAAAAAGGCTCAAGAAGCAAATAAACCAAAAGAGAAGAGGGATAGATCAACTAGCAAGGAAGAGGAGCCTGAGAAGAGATTAGGGAGAAAATACATAGCTCCAGCTGAATCTGATGACAATAGCCAATTTCAAGTGGTAAGTCACTGTCCTTCTTTAGATTGAGAAAATATATGTGAAGCTATAAGGAACAATGTTGATTTATCTAGTCTTGCACATATTGAGTTTGAAAAACTTGGAAAAGTTGAGATGAACCAAGTAGAGGAGTCAATATATGCCATGATGGAAACATTGAAACAAACTCCAATTAAGATTGCCAACTCTTTACCAAAGGAATTATCTGATAGAGTTGAGCAGAAGTGGCAATATAATCTCAATATATAAAGACAAATAAGAGAGACTAGACTTGCACAAGTGATGCCATAAGTGGATAGGGTGACAATGTCTAAGGCACTAATGAAGCATGTAGGGAAATTTGAACTAAAATATAGGGCATTCTACATACTCCAGAATGATATTGAGGATGTTGTACAAAAGACCACTCAAATTTGGAAATCATTATATTGTTTGATAGCACCCAAGGCAATTGAGCAAGCACCTATTGAGGTAGGCAAGGACAAAGATGAACACCATCAAGTAACCAAGGTTACTATAGTTGACACTAAGATAGTTGTACAAGAGGAAAACACTTAGACACAGGAAGAAACATAGGCACCAGCTGAGGATGGGTAGCAGACAAAATAGAGTGTACAAGATATACTAGTGTCGAGTGCTAGTCCTCCACATGAGGTGAATACAGACAATGATACTATAAAGATAAAGGATGTTTTTGATACTATCACTTAGAACATCAATCCCCTTACAAAGGACGACTTAAAAAATATACTAGTAGAATCCACCACCTAGGCTAAACTTTGTGAAAATTATGTATTGGTGAGTGTTGATGAAATTGAGAAGGCAGACAAGGCATCTGCAAGGGAAGAAGTACAAAAACAAGTGACATCTACAGCCCCTCCTCAATTCACATTTGTACAACCTACATTACCTATTGTGGTATATCAAAAGAAGGAGACAGTAACTTCCATTGTTCGTACATTAGTACAAGGTACTCTAGTCTCAGTCAATCTAAAGGAAAATGAAAATGACAAGGATGAGACAGTTGGAGAGCATAAAGATGAAATAAAAAAGAATGTAGGAACACAAGTTCTAGCAGGTTAGGTAGATACTCCTACACCTACAGTACAAGATCAAGGTGCATCTGTGAATAAAGAGCAAGCAAATGATAAGACTGAGCTAGGTATGACTACAAAACATGAGGAGCAACTAGCAATACAAACACTGGTGAATTTACCAAAATTTGCTACTCCTCCAAGCCAAGCTCTTCATAGGCCAAGTATAGAAGCTATACCCCTACAATCATCAAGGCCAAATCCAAGCACATCTAAGTTAGAGGAAGTTACATCATTTGTTGATGTGAACTTGGATAAAGTAATTGAGTTGCCCAATTTGGATTTTGCAACCATCACTATTGAATAGATGAGCATACTCTAGGATGCTTTTGCAAAGAAGAAGAACCAATAACTGCTCAAACAGGAACATAGGCAGAAGCAAGCTTTGAAAGATATCAAGGATGTTTTTCTTAATGCATTTAGTCTACAAGCATTGAAAGAAATAAAGCCAATCATAGAGCAACTAACCAACTTAGTGGAGAAGGTAAATGGCTCAAACCTAGATTCAAATGTAAAATTACTTGAATGGTATGAAACAAACTTTCAACACAAGGTTGATGAAAAGATATCAAGTGTTATTGTATTATCACAAGTTGAGCTAGCAACCAAAATTGATAGTATGAAGAAGGTACTAGAGAACATTTTCTCTTTCTAAACCAAATTGTGTAATCCAACACTCTTCACACAAGAAATAAGGAGCCACATAAAGAGTTTGGAGAGTTGTATATAGTCATCTGGTATAACTCTACCAAGGTCTCTAGCCCAAAGTGAGAAACATTTTAGGAATCTCCTAAACTCCCAAAGTTAGTTAGTAGTGCTACATACAAATGAAGCAAATATTAAGGCTAAACTAATTAGCATCTAGTCTATCCTGACTCCACATATGGAGATTAGCACAAGGAACTAGCCTTTGATGAAACACTCATGAAGAAAGATTTGCATCTTTCTACTCATGAAGACTTAGTTCACCTTGCTGCTGAGCTTGCCATCCAAATCAAGTCATTGGAGGTAGCTTGTGACAATTGGGATGTTGCTTTGAAAATAATGCTTGAGGTCCACAAAACATTTTTGGACAAATACACTCTTAGTGTATAACCCTTTGACATAAGTGTCAGAATGGGGGAGAAATAAGAAGTATGGGAGAAACAAGAATATATATATGGGGGAGATAATATTTTTGAGAGTACATAGATCAGCCAATAGAAATCTATTCAGCAGGAGGAATAATTTTGATTTAGATACAAAACAACTCAATCAACTAAGGGGGACTTATTGAATTTTGAGGTATGATTGATGAGTCATAAGTTTTTTGCAAAATTTTGAAGTTTTTTGAAGTTTTGTATGTAAGTGGATATTATCTAAGTTATGCTTGAAAGGCTAAAGGTTATTCTTGCATGACCGTGTATTTTTCCACCCATGTCAAAGGGGGAGACTGTTAATCTCAGATTGGTATTGACATATGAGTGACACTATACTTAAGTCATTTACTTAGTTCATGTTGAACAAGTAATACATGTCGAGCATAAGTTGTTAGATAGTATATGCCAAGTGACAAATATTTAGTATAAGTTGAGTATCTAGTAAGTGCCTAGTCACTCAAGTGTCGAGAAGATATTATGTGCCAAGCTATTTAGATGCTAAACGATTAGTGGATGCCAAGTCATTCAGAGACCAATTTACAACATTGAAGTTACAGTTGATGCCAAGCATCAAGGACTACAAGTGCAAAGTTACACAATTTTGGCATAGTTGTTTGTAATGGCACAAATTTCTATATAGACCATTTTGGAGTCAACTTAAGGATTACTTTACTATCTCTTGATGATAAGGATGAATCTTAATTGTGAATCCCTATGTGTTACATGCATCTAATCAGAAAAAGGGAAGGTTTAAGTAGCTAGATAGGTGAATCACAATCATTGATTCATACCTAACCCTAAGTCACCTAGGTCTTCTTAAGGAGGACAAAACCTAAACTTTCTAAGAATGCTTAAGGAGAATTGAAGAGAGTTTGCATGTGCAAATAGAGCATTCACAGTGATTAAGGTGTTATGATTTGAATTACATTGAAAAATCAATTAAAGGAAAATAGAGGAAAGGAATTAGAAGACACCAAAGATACATATGATTAGAAAGGATCAAGTACACATTAATATACAGGTGATCTGACATCAAGCAACTGAGTGCTAACCAAAGGATCATTGCTAAAACATTCTAATAGATGAATCAGTTAAATATCTTATGAGAGTAGTCCTAACAAGCTATTGTAAATCCTGTTACAAGATGCTTACTTCATTGTAAGTTAAAGTCCTCTTAATAGTCACACTTCTAACAAGGTATTGAAATCCTTTAACAAGGTAATATCTAACAATGTTGTAAGCCTTTAACAGGGTAGATCACATTTCATGATCAAAACATTGTAACCTTCATTGGATACACTTTATTACTGCAGTAGTGAAGATTTATGGGTGTCATCCCCACCCCAGTTTTACCTTCTCCTTAGAGGGTTTCTAGGTAACCAAATTATTTTTTGTCATATATGTGATTGAATGTTATACTTTCATGCTATGGATGTATATGCTTAATTTGGTATTTCAGTTTATATGCATAAATTATGAGATGGATGTGTGGTGAATGGTTTTGAGGTTGAAAGTTTTAAGTGTTGATTCACCCCCCTCTCTTAGAGTTTACTTCCCTATTGTATTTCCAACACTTTACAATTAGGTTCCTACAAGATCATAACCCTCTACAAGTTTTAGGTCAAATCCTGAAATCTACTACCCTAAAACTAATTCAACTTAGGGTTCTACATGATCCAATATCCACAAGGATGAACCTTGGGCTCTGACACCACCTGATGTAGGGAGAATGATGGAAACTAGGGCCAAAGGCACACCCGACTGCCAAAGTCACCCGCAAGAGTAAAAATAATGGAAACACAATATAGAGAATAACAACCAAACGAGATAGTAGAGAAAAATACTTATTGATTCATCAAATTACCAAATACATTCTCGACTGTGAGGCCTTCTAGGTTATGACCAACATTACAATTCAAACTTTGATCTTCAATGATGATCTTCACATTCTAACCCTCCTTCTTACTCTTCTTGATCAAACTACCTCTAAGACTCTACCCAAGATCTTAAATACTAGCACGACCACAAGTTGATCTTTTACAATTTACCAACTAAATAAACCCTTACATTAAATGCATGGCCAAGCACAAGTAAACTCTCAACAAATATTAAATACAAATCATGAAACTAACGTGCAATGTCAGCCCAAACTAGAACCAGACACAAACAACTCATTTGAAGAAGGACTAAGGAAAATGCTGGAACTCAACATTACTCAACACATACACAAACTCGACACCAATAGGAACTCATCACCAACATGCACTTGACACATACTAAGAACTCAGCACCAACTAAGAACTTGACATCAACCACGAACTCAACAACAACTAAGAGCTAGACACCAACAGGAACAAGAAAACGTGCAAGATAGCCATGTAACCTAGGATGCTCCTGCATCAACCTGGTCAACCTTGAACTAGACCAAGTCAACTTAGGTCAACTTTGACTAGACTAGGTTGACTTGGGTTGACCTAGTCCCAAAGAAGGGAGAGATTAGGCCTTGGAAAGGCCTAAAAGGATGCACATATGAAACTAGAAAATACCAAGCCTACCAGGAGTTGTGACCAAAAAGGTGGCAAATTCATTACCTAAAAGACCATATCGAAAGGTGAGAGATGATGAAGCAGCATGATATGGAAGTAGGGAGGAGAAAAAGATACCAAAACCACACTAAGGAGGGCTAAAAGGTCTCAAAATGAAGTGTGTCCATTTTGAAATAGTAGATTTAGCCCCCACTTTAGTAGGAGTATGAGGCAGGTCATACTCTCAGTAAAGGAAAGAGAGAAGCAAGACAATGTCACATCAAGATAAAACACCATCAAGCTTAAGGACATAAGTCCCCAAACCTAGGGTCCTAATTCCATTCCCATGCATAAGAGCATGAAAACAAAGAAAAAAAAGCTAATGAAAACAAAAGGAAAACAAAGGGAAAATAAAGCCAAAAATATACAAAAGGGGTTAACACTAAATCCCAAATCAACTAGGAAAAGAGACTTAGCTAAGGAAATGTCTCACCCACTAATATCATATTTGGCAGGCTATTACTAAACATAAGTGATCACATTGGAAAGGCGAAGGCACTACAAAGGACTACGTCCCTCATGATTATATCCCACCAACATGAAAGCACTAAAAGAGAAAAAAAGATTGATTATCTAGCCTAGTAAGGTTTATGTTCCTTACTATGAATAATAGAAAGGAAGGATTGAATAGTATAACAAGTTTTTATGCCTAATAGTCAATCTTTAAAAATGAAAATTAGGATCAAATAGTCGAGTGGCTTTGTATGTCCGATAGTCAATCTTGTGTTCTTGAAAGGCAATCATGTGCTCTCTTTAGCGGCTTATGTATGCATGTGTATGTGTGTATGTGTCCATTCATGGATCAATTTCCTAGTATCACCGTGTGTGTGTGTGTGTGTGTGTGTGTGTGTGTGTGTGTGTGTGTGTGTGTGTGTGTGTGTGTGTGTGTTTCCTTGGGATGGATAAGTATCACTAATACCCATTGAGGATTTAGCAAAAACAAAAAAGTTAAAAAGATATGTTTCCTCAAGATAGAGAGATGTCACTAATACTTGTTGAAGATTTAGAAAATGTCCATGCATTACCAATATATATTAATTTTTAGCATAAGTGTCTATGTGTGCAAAAGAGATGAAACAACAAGGCATAAATTCTAGAAATCATACCAAGCGAACAAGCCTAAAGTACTTCAAGCAATACTCAAAATCCACATTTTCTACCTCATGGTTGTCAACAAAAAATAAGTACCGAGAGGGTGTATGTATGTCCCCCTCCTTAGGATGACCATGTGGCCTAGAAATCATAAGGAAGAGAATCAAGGATAACTACTTGTATCAACAAGAAGATATCCCTTAACAACAATGTATATCATAAACCGAGCAAAGAGCATTAACTATTATAAGCTAAGGAAATAGATAAATTATGAAAAGATATGTCACTAATGATAAGAGACCCTTGAAAGGAAGAGATCATGTGTGCAAGACATCTACCTTCAAGAGGAGTGTCATGAACAAAGATACATCTTCAAGACAAAAGAGAGGAAGAAGAACACTAATGAACCTATTCAGCCCCATGTGTATGGGTGAAATAGGGATCCTTGGAAGAAGGATGAAAAACTTCAAAGTGCATAGTAAGGGTAAATGCCAATTATGAACATAGGTTTACAAATAAAGAAGGGTGATGATCAAGTACATGCACCTCTTGTATATAAGCGAGATTCATGATCAAGACACCATTCCTTATAGGAAAAGAATGTCACATAATAAAAAAATGTCAATGTACCAAGGAAAGTTGATGCTTAGACCATTAGAGAGAAAGAATGTATAATAGGACACCCTCCAAGCATGAGACAAGAAAGAAATCTTATGGCAAGATTATGCCATAATATCTCATGAGATATAAATATGAGTTATAGGCAACACCAAATATCCTATATCCAATAAATACTATAGAATAATGTCATACCATAGAGAGATAAAGAAAGAAACATCATAGGGTAACTAACTCAAAATGTCATAAGATGCTAAAAGATGATATCACATATGACATAGACTATAGATGATTATTTAAATGAGAAACATTAGAATATCAACTTTAAAAAGACATTTATTAGGAAAAAGACACACAATCATACATGTAACAAAAGCTTTTCATAACCAAAGATAAAAATGTACCATAAAATAAAATAATCTATAGAGAAATAAGTGAAAAGGTAAAGGAAAAGCATGTTATACCTATAAGAAGAGATAACATGAAGAAAGAACATAAGAACATCCTTTTAGGATAAATCCTTATAATATGCATAATACAAAGATAAAGTTCACATAAAAATGTAACACAACCAATCCCTTTGGACATATTAAAAGAATATACACCTAAAAAGGATAAAAAGGCCAAGGGATAAAATAAGAGGCTATTTCAATACCAAATATGTGCTTTTCAAGGAAGATATCTAAATATCAAATAGCCAAAATAGATCACCAAGAAAGGATAATTGTTTCCCCCTAGCGAAGGTGAACAAGGAGAAAGGCCTATTGTACCACTCCTAAATGTATTATGCAATATAATTTAGGGAGTGGCAATAATAGGAATTATAAATACTATGTATTTTCATGAAGAAGAGAGTAAATAACTTGTGTATAAGAAAGTTTACTATTTTCTATTTTATCATGAATATAGACAATAAATTATATACAACCACAAAGACAATGTTCATTGGTTTAGCAAAAAGGACATTTAAATATAGTGATAGCATTCAGAATTGATGGTATATATTGTGATGTAGGGAGATACATGATTTGAATTAAAACATGTGGAGTAACTCAACTTAAAGCATTCAACACTCTCCACTCAAATTTGCACACAAAAGCTACACATTGATTAATGAAATCACAAAAAACACAAGGCCAGATGGAGCATATTTGTAGGTGCAATTATTTCACTTCATATATAATGTAACGCCCCGCTCGGGAACCCAAGAGAAATAAACCTAACATGTTACAATGTTTACTGAACTATTTTTTTTTTTGAAGTTTAAACAACATCAAGATAACATTAATGCGGAAGCAATATGAACATACACATCAAATATACATATGCAAATATAGATATAGTTTCAATTCCTCAAGAGTTCCTTTACGTTGAGTCACATTTAATAATTTTTAAATTAATTAGTTTAAGTTCCAAGTACAATGTCTCAAGATCATAAAGAAATAACAGATACATAATCGCATAAGCAAATGCATAAGTATAAACAATACAATGAAAGTACATCCAATCAATAACATCCACTGCACATGTCGCAAGGTATGTGAAAATAGATACTGTACAATAGAATACATGATAACATATATACTTCATCTAAAAAGAAGTCTCTGAGATAAGAAGTAAGAATGATAAAGGTACATCTTCTACAACGAACATCCAACAGCTGGCAATGTGAAGGGGAACCCAAATGGTAAGAAGGCACTACCTCCCGACCGCGTGGTTACCTAGTCAGGCTTCCACTCCCACCGTGCAGGGAAGATAATGAACGATCCACAAATGGCTATCAAACATAAAACACTCCTAGGCATGGAATACCTACTAGCCAAAACTATCTCAAAGGTAACACATACTACTCAAGAAGATAAAATAAACCAGAAAGAAAGGACACTCAATCCAATACTGACATCACATAACCAAACATCATACATGAACCAAGTATAAACCAAATACCAAGGTCATAAGATAAAGTCAACGAAAGATAATCATCTCAAGTCAAAAGTCACATGTCAAAAGTACAACATTCATGAATCACCAATCATCATCAATGAAAGTAAATAACCATAATAAACACATCCGACAATAGATACACCACCAACAATAAGTACACCACATCCAACAATAAGTACACCACCAACAATAAGTACACCACCAGAGATACACAAAAACTACAGAGGAGACTTAGGCTACATACTAGGGAGTGTCATCACATGGCTGCTTGAGTTACCCTGGACTGATCTCTTAATAGACCCCGGACCCTCAAGCGTTGAGTTACCCTGGACTGGTTACTCTGAACCCCGGACCCTCAACATCACACATATGGAAACTAGAAAGCCCTCTCAAGAAGACGAGGCACTCATCTCATTCCCATCCTTAGTCTATACAAGCACTCAAGGCATGGGTAGATCAAATATCTCTAACTTATCTTTTTAGTGTGTTTCCCCCCATAAATTTTACTTACTAGATTATCACTTATTACATAACTTGCATTAGGTTACCCTGGTACTGACCACTTTGGGTCCCGGACCCCTATGCAAGCCACTCCCAAGTCACATACCTAGACAACCTCTCCTAAGCACATAAAAACATAGTTGTGTCCCATACCACAACACCCATAAAGATCAAACTTGGTTCCTTAACAAGCAACTTGATAACAAGATGGATCAAACTAAATCCAAATATACATAAATGCTCACAAAACAAATCTCATAAGTATAAACTCCAATTTGAATCACAAGAATCATCATAACATCTAGCCACATAATAGTATCCAAGAAATCTCACAAAACCTCTGGTGTACATCCTAGACTGGTCGACATCTAAACGACACCAAAATCCAAAAAGAAATATAGACAGTATATAGAAAACATCATAGTCTCACAGTTGGATTTGATTGATAATATATTGTTGAATTAATGTAAGGTTTCAATTTTCGTTTTCAATATAAGTTTCAATTTGCATTTCAATGTATGTTCAAGTGTATACGATTCTCAGTATTACTCATACAATACACCCATGTATTTGTTTTAATTAAGGTTTTAAATTTCCAGTTTAATACATGTTTTCAAGTAAGTAAGTTTTCCAGTTAACCTTCATAATTAACCCTTGCAATTAAACTCATTCTGGTTCATATAATAACATATCAAGACTTAGAAGTAATACTAATCATTTATTAAATTATTCGATTACTAAATAGAAATATTTCTCAATTCCATTAATAATTCAAATGGTTAAATAGTAAATATTATTAACCATACCACTGCTATCATAGCCTGCGTCAGTAGCGTACGGCGCCGGCAAGGGTTATAAAAAATTTCATTTTTTTTTTTTTTAAATTCTTTTTTTTAAATTAATTATTATTATTATTTTTTAATTTCTTTTTTTTAAAAATTATTATTATTATTATTTTATTTATTTATTTTTATTTTTTAAAATTTATTTTATTTTATTATTATTATTATTATTATTTTTATTTTTATTTTTTTTATTTTTCTTTAAATTTTTTTTTAACTAAGTCAAATTTCAATAATTTTGTTTATTAGAAGAACAACCCTTCTAATAAATTTAGATAAATTATAATATATGAAAATTTTAAGAATTGTATTATAATTCTATATTCTTTATTTTATAATATTTTTCTCAACAAACTTCATAACAATATTATTTTAATATATACATATTTTAATAACATTTATGATATTAAACTGATAGGAAAAATAAATTGAACCCTTCGAATTTTCAATCCTAAGATTTTCATTTCCAAAAACAAACCCCTTCCAAATTTAAATTTCTTAATTCCATTTTAATTCAAAACCCAAATTTCAATTTAATACTAAATTTCTTTCAGAAGTAAAACAAGGTTTTCTAAATAGTTTTTTTTTATCCCGATTCCTAGAAGAAATCAAATCGCAAAAGATTCAGAAGAAAGGTAGCAAGATTCATTCAATAAAATTTGAGAAAGCAATTTCCAACAAGCACGAAGAAGACAAAGATCCGAAAGTGTTTCTAGAATGGTTCACAAACCCTACCTTGATCTGATGCTAACAATCTGGTGAAACCCTTGCTAATCCGAACCCTTCCAAGCTTCCAAAGATTTCTTTGCTCCCCTTTCCAAAAGTGTGTTCCCTGAAAACCTGTGTGTGCAATAATGACCCAAAACCCTCTAATATAGAATCTAATTACCTTTTAGGGCTTCTGTCCTCACAACTCTAAAATAATAATTACTTTATTTAATTAATTCATTCATGCACAATTAATTTCTCTTTTAATTAAAATTATTATTTTATTATTCCTTTCATGCACGTTAAGTGAATTGTTAAATTACTTTATTTAACTTTCCACTTTACTTTAATAAATTTATAACTTTTTAAATCTCATGTGCACATTATTAAAATATCTTTATTCAAGTTCACATGTTTTAATCTTTTAAATTAATCTCTTATATTTAAAACTCATTCATGCGAACTTAAATCTTTTCCATAAATTAATATCTTTTTTTCCTTTTTAATATATTTTTGAATGTTTTAATTTGATAAATATTTATTAACTTAAATAACAATAATATTTAGCATTTATTTAAAAATGAACTCTAAATATATTATTATTAAATTAATAAATATTATTACGTTCTAAATTTAATCTTAAAACTTTTATCTTCAATTTAATTCTTTATATTTAATTAATTTCTCAATTAATTAAATATAATTAAATATTCATAATATCATAATAATTTTCCATTAAATTAAATTATTAATTTAATCTATTAATTATACTTAATTAATAGAAAATACATCAAACACTCACAAAACAACATACACACAAAAATACTCACGGGTTTTAAAAAGGGTAGACAGTCTGTTACGAGTCCTCCTTGCAGTACAAGTATTATAGGCTTATGGCTAGGATTGGACCTGATCATTATCTTCCCATTCTCACCATTTGAGTATTTGTAATAGGGCGCGCTCATCCTGGCAATTCAGGGAAGTCGATGCCCGGTACCTACATCCTGCATAAAAGACGAGCATGTACATGTATATAATATATCTAAACTAAACAGACAATGGCGGGGAGTGGCTCATCGTGTAGATCCCGACTAGCAGGTGACTACGACTCCCTCCCTTAACCACATCAAACACATCAGACAGAAAGATAAAATAAACACACACACCATACACATGCAAGTATGGGGTAAGTATAATAATCACAAATCTAAGATCAAATGCGTACATATAATAATGCATCTCTATCAATACAACATAATCATCATTAAAGACATCATGTTAACATTTTTATGAAAGAAACCATATTTACTAACTAGGATCATTAAGACATCATTAACGTCATGTGAAATGAAATCAACAAGTATATATATATATATATATATATATATATATATATATATATATATATATATATATATATATATATATATATATATATATATATATATATATATATATATATATATAATCCAAAACATGAAATAATATCATAATATTGTAAATCCAGTATCTCTAAACTAATCAAAGCATAAAATTAGCTTAAAAGAATTTGACAATGATAATAGAATGTGAACTAGGGGCAAGCACTACATATAAAGGAACCACAACTTGCCCAGTTGTAAGGCCTTCCAAGTTATGGCCTTATACAAAACAAGGATTATAAAATCTCAAAGCCTTATCTTGCATCTTTTATGATTCCTACTATCATCATGCTACTTTCCTACATCTAATAAAGCTTCTTTTATAGCCAATTAAGCCTCAAGTTGGCTACTCAAGCATTTAATTACAATATAGGTCCATACTTGGAAGAGTAAACCAAAATCTGTGTAAATGGAAATATGAAGTGATGTTCACTTAGAGGTAGGTCCACACATTTGTTAGGAGTCAACTCCTAACTGCACAAGATGCCACGTAATCAATGGAAACTATACCTATCAGAATAATACACTTCGTAGGATAAAAACATTAGGAAAACAAAACTACAAAGAATGACATGGGACTCGATAAATATGGAACATAGGAATTTGCACACTTAGGAAAATAATCAACAATAGATCCTCAACATGATGCACATAACATGAAAATAAAAGCAACAATGACTACTTTATGAACAACAAACTGGTATAGAAAACAAGAAATATTTTTGGTTGATGCAAGATTTCTCAAAGACCCAAGATGCTCCTACTTCAGACACCTAGGGTTAATAAAGAACTAAGGTCCAAATCAAGCATGAATGATATTTTGCCCTGAATCATAAAGATCCAACTTAGTTTGTGTAATCCACGAATTTTCTTTAACTAGATTGTCTTTCCACTGAACTAGTTATTCCTTTTATTCTTTTCCTCTAGTACTCTTAGTTATTCTGCTATTTAAAATCTTCTCGATGCTATATATTTTCTTCTTAGGATAATCCAAGTTACTTTTTAACTTATCATTTGTTTCATAATACTCGAAGATATATGCAATGTTGAATATAAGTGAAATATCCATATCTTCTATTAACTTAACTTCAAAAGCATTTTCATTGTCAAACTTTTTTAGAATCTTACAAGCACCAAAATTCTTCATCTTCAGCTTACTGTAGGTACCAACAGGAAATCTATTTTTCTTCAAGTGAATCATAACCTCATTACCAACTTCAAAAGATTTAGGCTTGTTCCTCTTGTCAACTCTATGTTTGCATTCTAGACTATTGTCTTCAAATTGTATTTTAGCTTCCCCATGTAAAGCCTTCATGAAATCTACAAATTCCTCAACTTGAGTGCTTCTCATTGTTCAAAGTTAAAATCTCTCAATTTAGTAATTCCCTTAGGTTTCATTCCACTAATAATCTCAAAAAGTTTCTTCTGAGTGCTCCTATTTATAGAATTATTGTATTCAAACTCTACTTGTGCCAAAATAAAATCCAAATTAGTAGGCTTGTCTCCAACCAAACATCTCAACAAGTTACCCAAAATTCTATTCTTAACTTCAGTTTGTTCATCTATTTGTGGATGAAATGTAGAACCAAATTTCAACTCTATGTTTAGCTTCTTCCAAAGTGTCCTCCAACTAGTAAAATTAGTGTCTATGTATAAAACAATAGTTTTAGGTAATTTTTTCAGTCTTATCACTTCCTTAAAGAATAATCCAACCACATGTATAACATCATATACCTTCTTACAAGGTATCAAATGAACCATCTTTAAAAATTTGTTAACTACCACCAAAATAGAATCATTACCTCTTTGAGTTCTAAAAAATCCAAGTACAAAATCCATACTGATACCTTCCCAAGGCTTATCAAGTATAGGAAATGGTGAATATAATCCCAATTTTTGACTAGTTCCCTTTGTTGTTTGACAAATTTTGTAACTTCTTACCATTTTCTACACATCCTTATAAATCTGTAGCCAAAAGTATTTATCTAAAATCAACTTCATTATTTTATCAATACCAAAATGTCCAATAAGTCCACCACAATGCTTCCTTTATGATGTTCTCTCTCATAGATCGTCTAGGTACACATAACTGAATTCCCTTAAATAACATGTCTTCCCGAATGACGTAATCATCCCACTTATCTCTCACCATCAGTTCCTTATTTCCAAGGTTCTATAAATTAGGATCTATTTCATACCTATACCTTAAATCCTTAAAACTAAGTACTTCAACTCTCATTTCTGTTAGCAAATTCCTTCTTCTACTCAAAGCATCAACAACATTGTTTGACTGTCCACTCTTATGTTTCAAAGAAAAGGGAAAGTTTTGCAAAAACTCAGCCCACTTCATATGTCTTTGATTCAATTTATTTTGACTTCCAAAATACTCAAAAGCTTTATGGTTAGTATACAACACAAAATCTGTAGGCATCAAATAATATCTCCATTTCTTCAAAAATTGAATAATAGAATAGAATTATTGATCATAAATTGAATGTTTTCTCTTGACACCATTCAATTTATCACTAAAGAAAGCTACAGGTCTTCCTTCTTGATTCAAAATAGCTCCAAAAATACTTCCACTAGCATCACACTCAACTTGAAATTCTTTACTGAAATTAGGCAAAGAAAGAGTGGATAATTTTGCAGTCCTCTATTTCAATGTTTCAAAACTCTTTTGTGCTCCATGTGTCTATTTGAAATTCTTTTTTATCTCCTCTCATAGTCTCAGTCATAGCATTACAAATAGAACAAAAATTACTGATGGATTTCCTTCAAAAACTTTCCAATCCATGAAATGATCTTACCTCTCCAATATTCTCAAGTGTAGGCCAATCAAGGACAACTTTCACCTTCTTAGGATCCATCTTAAACCATCAAAAAATATAAAAAACCAAAGATACACAATTTCTTCCTTCATAAATGAATATTTCTTCATGTTAATCAACAAATTATCCTCTTTCAATCTTTGAAAAATTTGTCTGACATGCTCAAGATGCTCTTCCTTAGTCTTATTGAATATCAAAATGTCAGCCAAATAAACAATCACAAATTTAGCCAAGAATATTTTCAAAACCTCATTCATAAACCTCATCAAAGTACTAGGTGCATTAGTTAAACCAAAGGGTATAACCAACCACTCACACAAACCTTCATTAGTCTTAAAATTAGTTTTCCATTCATCCCCTTTGTTAGAGTAAATAATTATTATTTACACATTTACTTAAGTTTACTTAGGTTAATGCATTTATTTATTAGTTGTTGTCTAGGAGTTGTTGACAACACGAGAGTTTGTTCCTATCTAAGTCATACTTATCTTCTCACCTTGATCAAGGATATTCCACCTTTTGTGGACATATGCTTAGTTGTCATACTTATCTTCTAGAGCTTTCTAGCTTGTTCTAAAAGCTTCCTAGAGGCCTTTATATTCAGGTTCTCTTATTGTATTTTTCATATTTTTTACATATCAATATTGTATAGCAATTCTTTTTCCATTGTTACAATATTTTTCTCTCTCGGTTTGTTTAGTTTCTCCAAGCTCCACCTTCCTTCTTTGGTTTCCCTTCAACAAGTTATTTGCATGCACGTGATCTTGGTGAGCTATGAAGTTGGCTTTCATCAACTTCTACATGGTATCAAAGCCTCCCTGCTGCTTCCTGGTTGAAGGATTTTTGAAGTCGCGATTCGGAGACACAAACCCTAGTTTATTTGTGATTTTTTCTTTAATTAGGAGGAAGGCATTTTTTTGGAGCACTTTGGGCCTAAATGGATGCTGCCATTGAGTTTAGAAGGCCTATTACAGTCATGATTCATCTAAAACTTTTTGTTTTTGGTGATTGTAGCTTTGGGAAAAACAAAAATTCCCCCCTGGGAGGACTGTACAAACTAATTTTGGCAATTTTTTTTTTAAAAAGCCACCACCATAGCAATGCCACCATGCCACCACAACATTGGCCTCGTGGCACCACCATCAATAGCAACACCACAGAGCTACCACAACACCACCCACTTGTGGCTGTCACTCTGCGGCCACTGCCTTGCTGTCGGGCCACCACCCACCAAGCAGTGCCACTAAAGCTTACCGCCCCTATGACCACCGTTGCTAGTGGTGCCTCTTTGTAGTTGCCCTCCAAGACTGTAGGACACTTGGAACAATCAGTGAGTGCCACATGGCACAGGTGCCATGTTGGCACCTGCCACATGGCTCGTGCCACGTCACGTGGCATGCCATGTCGTTGTCTTTTTTTTGTCGTGACGACCCCCAGGCTATCAAATTTAATATTTAAAATGCTAACATCAGCATGATATCAATATTGCATCAACACACTTGTAAGCTCTCCAAGTTCTTTTTTGACCTACTCGTATTTTTTGGCCATAACTTGAGCATACAGAGGTATTTTTCTAATCCAAAAGAGGCACTGAAAAGCTAGTTCCAAGACTGAGACATTGACGCAGGTATTTTTTGGTTTTGATGTAGTTTTGTTGCCTATCATCTCACCCTGTCTACATTAAGGGGGGGTTATTCTATTGTTTCTAATGCTTCCTTGTTCAATGGTTCAATAGAGTGAGCTATGTATTCAGTATTTGATCCTATATACTAAGCAATTACAATGGCTGGCTACCTATGCATTTAGATGAGATGGATCATCTACCATATAGACACTCTCAGTTTGTGCCTTCTATTTCCATGGAGGATCTTTAGATCAGCAATTTCTTTTTGACAGAGTTTGTGGCTTCTTCATGCTTTAGTGATTTTCTTCATGATCTTCTCTTTATTCCTATTTTCTGGGACATTCCTCTAGTTGGAGGCTTCTTTAGTCCTTCACTAGATTTTTCAGTTACTTCTTTTTGGGGGAGGGGTTTTCCCATGAGGTTTTCCCTCTTTCCCCATTTTTAGAGGTTGCATTTCTTTGCATTTGTACATGGGTGCCTAACATGGCCTTGTTGCTAGGACCCATTCTGCATTTTATCTTAGTTGTTGTGAGCTTAAGTACATTCTCCTAAGTTGCACTTTAGGGGGGGGGGGGGGGTGCGTTAGAGTAAATAATTATTATTTATGCTTTTACTTAAGTTTACTTAGGTTAATGCATTTATTTATTAGTTGTTGTCTAGGAGTTGTTGACAACATAGAAGTTTGTTCTTATCTAAGTCATACTTATCTTCTCACCTTGATCAAGGATATTCCACCTTTTGTGGATGTATGCTTAGTTGTCATACTTATCTCCTAGAGTTTTCTAGCTTGTTCTACAAGCTTCCTAGAGGCCTTTATATTTGGGCTCTCCTATTGTATTTTCATATCTTTTTGCATATCAATATTGTATAGCAATTCTTTTTCCATTGTTACAATATTTTTTCTCTTAGCCCGTTCAGTTTCTCCAAGCTCCATCCTTCCTTCTTTGATTTCCCTTCAACAAGTTATTTGCATGCAGGTGATCTTGGTGAGCTGTAAAGTTGGCTTTCATCAACTTCTACACCCTTCTCTAATTCTGATATGATGATAGCCATTTTTTAAATCAATCTTGGTAAAATACTCTGCTCCACTGAAACTATTCATTATATCATCCATTCTATGCAAAGGAAATCTATATTTCATTGGTATCTTGTTTATAACTCTAGAATCAGTGCACTTTCTCCATTTCCCATTCGTTTTAGGTGCTAACATAGTAGGTATCACACAAGGACTTAAACTTTCTCTAATCAAACCTTTCTCAAGCAACTATTGCACTTGCCTATTCAATTCATCCTTTTCACCACGTGTCAATCTATGTGGTGCTTTATTAGGAAAACTTGCTCCAGGTATCAAATCCATACAATGACTTATACTTCTCATAGGTGGTAAACCATCAAGTACATTATTAGAAACAATGTCTTGAAATTCTGCTAACAAGGGTTCAATTTGAGGTGCTTACTCTAACTCATCTTGTTTCTTAGCCTTTCTAGGAATCAAAGAAAAGCAAATATTATGTTCCTTCATATCACTATCAAATTGATTACCTTCAACCAAGCATACTTTGACTATGGTAAAATGATTCTCTTCAGGTTCCTTCACCAAACACAAAAATATTTGTTTATTTCCATCTACCCAAATAGTATACTGATTCAATCTACTATCATGCAAAGCTTGTCTATCATACTGCCAAAGTCTACCCAAAATAATATGACAACAATCAATAGGCATAATATCACACAAGATTTCATCACAATAATTCCCAATTTTGAATTTAATAAGGCATTGCTCACTTACAAGCAATTTATGCTCCTTTTGGATCCAAGCAACATGATAAGGCTTAGGATGTCTTAGTCTCTACAACTGCAATTTGTTAACCAACTCCTCAGATGCCAATTTATCAGAACTATCAATGATTACCTTGCAACATTTTCTAGCTATCTTACATCTAGTTTTGAGAAAATTTCTTCTCAAAATAGGTTCTTTATCAATTTCCTCATTCCACAAGATCCTCCTTAACTTCAGGTTCTTACCATTTTCAAGTTCATTAGGCATTTCAACAACTTCTTCATGAGCCAAAGTGCTTCTACTATTACCTCCAATCTTCTTTCCAAAATTGGTATATTCAAAGGCTTTATGTCCTTCTTCTCCACACTTATAACAAGTTCCTTTAAACCAATATCTTTCTTCTCTTTTTCCACCACTATTATTCCTAGTGCAACTAGTATAGCTACCTCTACTATAGTTACCTCTTCTACCAGAAAGTTCTTCCTTCCATTCTAATTTTCCTTTATCTTGATTTGCTACCTTTGTTAGAAATTACAATTGGATCAATTGTTATATTGTCATTGACATCGAACTTATTGATAAGTCAGAGTGTCAAATCTATTGAAGAGACATTTTATTAACAGTGTAGAGTCCCATATTATTTGATTGAAGAAGATGATTTGAGAAGAATAGATCATGAGATGACCTAGTGAAAGGTTGAGTTGAGAAATGTTAAGTATCACAAAAATACAATGGGCACTTGATAAGTTAGTCCTTGATAAGATAATGTGTTGTTAGATTAATAGATGAAGTAGAGAAGATAGTTAGATGAAGCTAAGAGTTGAAACAAGTCAAAAGGATAAGCTTGATCGAGTATCATTTTTGCATGGTCAATGAAGAAGCTGAAGTGGAAGATTAAATATCTTAAGTAGAAGCTGAGTGAAACAGTTCAAGTTGAGTGTTAGTTATTACTATGCAAACATATGAAGAAGTGCAGTAATGGTTGAGTGAGCCTGTTAATGTTGAGTGAGAAAGTATAGTGTGTGCCAAGCTATGTAGTGATGATCAAGCTAAAGAGCACAATGATTGATGAGTGACAACTAAAGTTATAGTTTGAGAAAGATTTAATTTTGAGGCTAACATAGTTGTAAATTTGATTGAGTCAAAGTGCATAAAAGATAAGGATTGATGAGCTGGTGTATTTAATGTATAAGGAGAGTTTGTTGCACAATCAAAGGAAAGGATTTGATTAGAAGTTTCTAGAAGAAGAAGGAGAACAAAAAGATGGAAGGATTCGATGAATCTAACCTAACCATAAGATCAACAGTGATGTTTAAGTGGAAAAAGATCAAAATAACTTATTTAAGAAGGCATAAGGAATTAATTTCAAGGTTGGTTAATTGTTGATTGACAATCTTAAGGAGAACTTTTGAAGAGGACAATAATAGAGGTAAAGTGTCAAGAGTTTTTGAAGAGTGATTGCTTGAGTAGATGCCAAGAAGATCAGTGATGGAGATGTCAATGGAGGCTAGTCAATCAACTAGTAGATGAGTGAATGGAGATCTGAATTTGCAAAGTGAGTTGTACTTTATAGATCAAATCTATTGTTACATTCTAACCATTGTGTTAGTCATAAATCCTTTAATCAAGGTTGACCTAATAGTCATTTTATAAATACTTTAATCAAGATGACATTCTAATATAATGATGTAAAGTCCTCTAACAAGGTCACTCCTAATTGGTTGATTAAATCCTTTAATAGGGTCACATTTAACATTGTGTTGTATAACCTTTAACAGGGTTGGCTCTTAACCGAGCTCACTTTAGAAGAGTGAAAAATGGGTAACATGTTACTTGGTACTTTTTTCCCAAATTGGGTTTCCACATTAAATCTTGTTGTCGAAGTGTTATTTTCATCTTTGGATGTTATTGTTATGCATGCTGTAGAGACCAAGTGTATATTTGAGATTGATTAATCCATTTGAAGTGATTAAAAGTTGAATTGGTACATGTAGACCCAACAATAACTAATTCACACCCCCCCTCCCCAATAGTTATTATAAATTATTATAACAACCTTCTCCATTTATTCAGCCTCTACTTCTCTGAAATTTGCCACCTCTTCCTATTTGTCTCTGATCATGTTTTTTCACTAATCTTTCTTCAGCCATCAGAGCTACTGATATGCTTCTTCTACATTATCCATCTTAACATAGCTAATCATATCTTAAATTGATGTCCTCAAACCATTCAAGTATCTAACCACTTTTTCAACTTCATCATCCACATGTCCAAATTTGATATCTATTTTTTTAGAATTTCTCAATATATTCCTTCACACTCATGTCCTTTTGTCTCAAGTTTTGCATCTTTCTCAATAGATTAACTTGATAATCATCAAGGAGAAACTTCTTCTTCATATTTCCAATCATCTTTTCACATGTCTTGATATTTTCCTTTACCATTTTATGTCTTTTAGTTTTCAAATGATCCTATCAAAGTGAAGCATGACCCTTCAAATTTGTGACTGTTATCTTAACCTTCTTCTTATCAGGAGTACTTTCATACTTAAAGTATTTATCCATTTCAATGATCCAATCCAACACAACTTTAGTCTCAATTTTTCCATCATAGCAAGAAAATTCAATAGCAAGTCTAGCATTCACCTTAGAAAAAACTCTTAGATTCCTTTCCTCATCTTGTTCAACCTCAGGTTTAGGTTTAAGATTTGGTTTTGCCTCTTCATCATCACCAACATCTTCAAGATGTACACCTCTTCTCTATAGTGTCTCCATCGCTTTGAATCACTGTAATCTACCTTAACATGTCCATAATAACATTATCAAAAAAAATTCTACTATGGTTCATCTTGACAATAGTTCTTGCAAGATCATAACCTTTTGCAAGTTATAGGTTAGATCTCAGATTTGTCACCCTACAACCAATTTCAACAAGGTTCTCCACAATCTAAGCCTTGAGAAAGAACTCTATATAAAACCACCTGA
Organism: Cupressus sempervirens; assembly: GCA_028749045.1. Lineage (NCBI taxonomy): Eukaryota > Viridiplantae > Streptophyta > Pinopsida > Cupressales > Cupressaceae > Cupressus > Cupressus sempervirens. Next base: position 808,533,524 of record CM053791.1, on the reverse strand, counting down.
TGCAAGGAGATACATGGTTTGAAGTACAACATGTGGAACTAACTCAAAGAATTCAGTACTCCCTACTCAAAGTTGCACACAATTTAGCTCTACAGTAATTAATGAAATCATAGAAAATACAAGGCTAGATGCTATAGAACCGGAATCAGTGTGCAAAGAACATTAACAAATAAAGTAAACATTCACAAACCAAAAACTAAATTCACATATATGCTTAGACAAAGGAAGAAAACAAGAAGTGCAAACCTCACAAGAAAAAGCACTCCATGCTTTCTTGATTCTGTAGATGTGTCCTTTTGTTGTGGATGTATGCTCAAGATGCTCAAAAGCTGCTTCAATGGAGATGGGTAATGGCAAATTGGTAGCTTTGTGAGCTCTCAATTTGGCATTATAAGGGTAATATTGATGGCTTTGGTTCTCAAAATAGCATGGTAACTTTAGCTCAAAGATTGTTGATGAAATGGCTTGGGATGGGATTCAATTTATAGGCTAAGGGGTAGAGAGATGGAGGGCTTAGATGCAAGGATGGATGAAGGCTTAAGGAGGGCTAAGATGCACTCAAAGGGGAGCACATGGATTGTGCTTGTTTAGCACCAATGGGAAGGTGACACTTGTCACAAGGAGGATGAGTGTGAGAGGGTAGGGTTAAGGGTTGGTTAAGGGCATGATGAGTGGGGTTGAGTATGTAAGAGGGATGTAAGAGGAATGAGTGTGGAAGAGGGAAGAGTGTGGAAGATGGGTGTAAGAGTCACGAGTGGGCTTGTAAGAGTCTTTATGTTTTGTAAGAGCACTCATGACTTAGTGGTTGGGTTTTTTTGAGGGGAGACTTTGGTTTGGATTAGGAAAGTCTTAAACTTGTTTAAGGAATGTGACAACATTAGGGGTGGATTAGGCTTGGGTTTAGGATTAGATTAGGGATGTTAGAGATGTGCAAGTGGATGGCATTAATGAGGGTGGGTGAGTTAGTGGCTAAGCTTGGTTAGTATGGGTGGATGGGGTGGATTAGGCTAAATGGAGGATTAGAGATAGGTTAGGGGTTTTTGAATTTGAGGATTTCATTTATCAAATAGATTTATTTAATAAATGGGGATTTTTGGAATTATATAGAAGAATAGGATTTAATTGATAAATAATAGATTATTTGATTTATCAATTAGGACTATAGATGATTAATTAAATTAATCAACTAGGGGATGACAAAGGATTAATTAAATAGAAATTTAATTAATAATGCCTTTTTAGATAACTAAATAGGATTACTAAAATAGTGTAATCAAATTTAGGTGTCTACATTTTGCCCCTCTTTGGCATAGTGTTGAGACAACACTATTTCAAAGAAGTTTGAATGAAGACGACATGAGGAAGATGTTTTAGCAACAAGGTTGCCCCAGTCTCGGATAAGAAGAGGAGAGACTAGACTTAGATGATGCCCCCTCAAGAAGGCGACGGCGAGAGAAATGAGGCTCGACGACTTCTTGAAAAGTACAAGAAATTGAGGCGAGCTGAGACGCAGGTTGGCGAAGAGAAGGGGCTGAATTAGCTCAAACTCTCACTATGGGAGAATGATAAAGGGAAATCAGAGGCACAATAGTAAAGCAAGCTTAAGACTTTCCAGGATTGGGGGGGGGGGGAGATGGAGGAGCGGAGCGCTATAAAAGGAATCCATGGTAGGGAGATGGATGATAGAATGATAAAGCTAATGCAACAAGATTTCAAAGAGTCAGATTGGCGGAAGATGGGTTTCGGGGATCCCTAGGACTAGGATTGTGGATCTCGAAAGATGAGGCTTGGTGGATTGATTTGATTGGTGGATCCCTAAAGCTAAGCGTGAGGAGTGATTCAAAGAGATACTGATGCATAAGCTGGGGTAGGAGCGACAGATGTAGGATATGGATGGGGGGATAATGGAGATGAAGTGAATCCATTGAAGCTTTTTGAGCGGGGGGATACTTCAAAGAGAAGTACCACCATGTAGTTGAGCACTAGATTTGCTATAAGACTGTTGGTTAATTTCCAGGGTTACCAATAACATCAAGGCATTTTTACCAACCGTCCAGAGGACTGACGAACTGACTCAAAACAAACACACAAGGATCACACATGAATCCCAGAGGAAGCAGCGTGGAAACGACACTAGGTAACCCACAAGCAGAAAAAGAAAACAAGCAAAAGACCTGATCAAGACCTTACGCTCTAATTGCCCCATTCGCAGCATACCATGATATGGAAGATCATGGCAACCTTGAGAAGGGAACAAGGAGATTGCTTGGAAAAGATATTTCAAGACCCAAAAGGGAAAATCCCAAATCAAAAGAAAGTGAAAATCCAAAAGAGAACTGTTTGCCAACGAGATGGGTAGGACGAGGTACTAACGGACCAAGATTAGACATGAGGAAAGCTATATCCTGCAAGGACCTTTCGGAGAGCACCTAAGCTGATGGATCGGGATGAGTGATGCGTCTGGCAAGCTGAACTAAGAAGGATAACACTTTGGTGACAGGAGATCTAGCTAAAGGATGCATTGGAATATCTAACCAAGGTGTGCGATGTGTGCAATATGTTGACCAAGGATGAACTAACACGAAAGTCGGATAGATACAATGATACTAAGCTAAAGAGGATGTACAAGCTAACAGACCAAGATATGTTACAAATGTACAAGTTTGTTCATGTTTTGGTTTTTTGTGAGATGGAAATTTTTGTGAAGGATGGGATGTCTATAATAGTTGATAGGTGGATAGGTAGATGGTTTGTGAAAAGCTTAAGGAAAATGGGATTCTGTGTGTGCATGTGATAGGATACAGGCTAGGATACAAGATTATTTACAAGCTGGGATATGGTACAAGCTTTGGACAAGATTCTAATATATACAAGGTATGGTACAAGATTTACAAGGTATAATACAAGCATTGGTACAAGATTTACAAGCTGTACAGGAGGTATTGACAAGCTCCATCAGATTTTGGATATTTGATTGGAACACCAAGGGAACAAGCAGGTGTTTTGTGGGATGGTGGGTGGATGGATGAGGGATAGGATAGTGATAGATAATGAATTAGTCTTTAGCACACAAGGCACCTGAATTACTAGGTTTTCACCAAGGTACCTATCCAAAGCGCTTGAATTGCCAAGTTTTCACCATTGGACGCTTATTTCTCTTTACTATTTTTTTTTTTTGTATTTTTTCAAAAGCTGGGTATACCAAGGATCTTCAAGCATAGAACTTCTTGAGATGAATGATGTTAGTGGGATCATTCAAGAGTTCTCCTTCTGGTGTAGATAATTGATAGGCTCCGGAGCCAAAGGAGGCAGTAACCACATAGGGACCAAGCCATGTAGGTTCAAACTTGCCTTTCTTTTCTCGATCTGCTTGGACTTTCATATTTTCTTTGAGGACCATGTCACCTGGCTGAAAGTGTCGTGGGAGCACCTTCTTGTTGAAATTCCTTTTGAGACGAGTTTGATAGACTGTGAGATGGTCATAGGCTTGTTGTCTCTTCTTGTCTAAGAGATCTAGTTGGGTGAGTCGAGCTACTCTGTATTCTTCATTTGAGATTTTCCCTCGCAAAGATATGCGTAGTGAGGGAAGTTCAACTTCTATAGGTAATACCACTTCGGCACCATAAACTAGGGAGTATGGAGTTGTGCCTGTGGATGTACGGAAGGAAGTTCGATAGGCCCATAGAGCTGGATTTATCTGAAGGTGTCAATCACGGCCGGAATCATTGACAACTTTCTTTAAGATTTTGAGGAGGGTTTTATTAGTTGCCTCTGCCTGGCCGTTACCTTGTGGGAAATATGGGCTAGAAAAGCGGTGATGGATGCAGAGGGAAGTGCATAATTCTTCCATGTTGAGATTTTCAAAGTTACCTCCGTGGTCAGTGAAGATGGTGGATGGGATGCCGAAGCGGCAAACAATGTGGTACAAGATGAACTTGGAGACTTGAACTCCTGTAGCTGAGACTAGGGGGACTGCTTCCACCCACTTAGTGAAATAGTCTGTAGCTGTTATTATCCATTTATGTCCATCAGATGAGAGAGGGGTGATAGTTCCAACTAGATCAAGGCCCCAACAAGCGAAAGGCCAAGGTGGTGCAATAGGTTGTAGATCCTGTGCTGGTGCGTGCACAAGATTTGCATGCTGCTGACATGGGAGACACTTTCTGACAAAGTCACAAGAGTCTTCTTCAATGGTAGGCCAATAGTAGCCTGCTCTAAGGATTTGTCGTGCTAGGACAATACCACTCGTGTGGGCACCGCAAAGTCCAGAATGTACTTCTTTTAATGCCATCGCGGCCTCATTTTCATCTAAACATCGAGAGAGAGTATCGTGATAACTCCGACGATATAGGGTATTGGCTATGATAACATAGCGGGATGATTTTCGGATGAGGTTCTGGCGTTGTGTACGTGTGAGGTGAGGGGATATGATACCATCATTAAGGTAAGCATGAATTTCATGGTACCAAGGGGATTGGGGACCAACCAAGATACAAAAACGGTTTGAATCCTCATTCGCATAGGCAGGTGTGAGGAGCTGCTCAACTAAAAACTCATACTGCGTAGCTTCTTGGGGAATTTCCAAGAGCGAGTCGATAGTGGCCATGGCATCTGCTGCCTTGTTCTGCATTCGAGGCACTTGTGTAAACTGAAGCTTTGTAAAATGCTGGGTCAGCTGATCAACTAGCTCTTTGTAGGGTAATAGTTTTTCATCTTTGGTTTGATATTCATTTAAGACTTGTTTGATGATGAATTGGGAATCACCAAAGACTTGTAACTCAGTGATATTCCATTCTGCAGCTATCTTTAATCCTACTACAAGAGCTTCATATTCTGTTATATTGTTGGTGCTAGGGAATTGTAGCTTGAAGGCTTTTGGAATGTAATCTCCTTGAGGTGTAACTAATAATATTCCTGCCCCTGATCCATGAGAGGTGTATGAGCCATCAAAATAAAGCTTCCATGGGGGCTGTTCTTCAATTAGGCAGATATGCTCATCTGGAAATTCTGTGAGCAAAGGATATGCATCTACTAGAGGTGCATCAACTAGGTGATCTGCTATAGCTTGCCCTTTGATTGCCTTTCTGTCCACATACTGGATGTCAAACTCACTTAGTAGCATAACCCATTTGGCCAAACGGCCTATAAGTGCTGTTCTGGAGAGCATATACTTGAGAGGGTCAATCTTGGAGACTAGTTGGATGGTATGACTTAGCATGTAGTGGCGAAGCTTTTGAGTTGAGAAAACAACTGCCAAACAAGCTTTTTCCATCGGAGTGTAATTGAGTTCATAACCAACTAGGGTTCTACTGATATAGTAGATGGCTCTCTCTCTGCTATAATCATCATGTTGTGATAGAAGTGCCCCTAGAGCAGTAGGTGTTGCTGATATATACAAGATCAAGGGATGACCAGGAACTGGTGGAACCAAGATAGGGGGATTGGTGAGATACTGCTTGAGCTGATCAAAGCTGCGCTGACATAAAAGATCTCACTTGAAGTTCTCATTCTTCTTTAGCAACTGTGAAAATGGTGTACACTTATCTGCAAGTTGGGAGATGAAGTGCCGGACAGATTGAAGTTTTCCCTGAAGATAGCGAAGCTGTCGCAGTGTCTGGGGAGGAGGCATGTCTAAGATAGCCTTGACCTTTTTGGGGTCGATCTCTATACCCCGTTTAGAAACTATGAAGCCTAGAAGCTTGCCAGCCCAAAGACACACTTCTTGGGATTTAGCATGAGATAATATTGGGCCAACCTATCAAAGACTTTTTCCAGGTCAACAAGATGATCCATGAATGTGTGAGATTTGACCAGGATATCGTCCACATAATCTTCCAAAATGCTATGGATAAGATCATGGAAAATGGCTATCATAGCTCTTTGATAGGTAGCCCCAGCATTCTTTAGGCCAAAAGGCATCATGGTGTAGCAAAAGGTTCCCCAGGGGGTAGTGAATGTTGTCTTATGCTGATCCTCTTCTGCAATCTTGATCTGATTATACCCAGAAAATCCATCCATAAGGGACAGGATTTCATGTCCAGCTGTAAGATCTACAATCATATCTATGTTGGGCAAGGGAAAATCATCCTTTGGACAAGCTTTGTTAAGATCTCTAAAATCAGTACAGATTCTGATGTCACCGGAAGGCTTAGTGACAGGGACCATGTTGGAGATCCATTCTGAGTAGTTGATAGGTCGGATAACCTTAGCAGCTAACATTCTTTCTAGTTCAGCTTTGACTAGTAATGCCACCTTGGGGTGCATTTTCCTAAGCTTTTGTCTGACGGGCTTGATCTTTGGATCGACTGAAAGATGATGAACTACAAGCTTTGGATCGAGTCCTGGCATGTCCTGATATGACCATGCAAATCGGCCAATGTTCTCTCATAAAACCTCAAAGAGGAGGTTAGCTTGGTCTTTTGATAGGGATGCAGCAATGTGAACAATTCTAGGGATCTCTGAAGAACCAATGTTGACTTCTCTAGTATCCTCTATTAGAATAGAAGACACCTCTGGTCGATTATCTTGAGGAGGCAATACTAAATCCTCATGTTCTGCTTGTGGCTCTGGATTTTCTTGCTGAGGGGTTCTCTTCGCTGCCTTAGTTAGTCCCAGATTTACCTTAGTTCCAGTTTTGGGTGTATCGAAACTAGGTTGGGGATTTTCTCCAAAATACCCCTTGGGATCTAGCTTGTAGATGTAGGTAGAATCTGGCTTTGTCTTCTTATGAGGAGTTTCAGCTCCCATGAATCTTAGAAGCACTTCCTCTGATGCGAACTCATCAATATGTATGACACTTGGTTGGTCCCAATCTATGAGTTGTGGATGAGCAAGTGGTAGGTCAATGAGATGGATGGATAGTTCTCGGAGAACAGAGTCTCCTAGGAAGATTTGGTCTGGGATATCATCGTAGGCTCTCTTTTCAACTTCCTCAGGAATGTCTTCGATTTCAACAAGGTCGCGGTGGATGTTCGAAAAAGCGTGACCATTCTTGTTGGTGCCCCCAGTTGTGGGTATGCCAAAGCCAAGACCTGACTTTATTTCCCAATCATGTGCTTCGATGGGACATTGCATGCCCCTTTCTTCTGGTCCTAGTCCACCTCCTTGATAGTTCCATTTTTCAGTGACGAGTTTATGTTGTTGGGGATACTTCTGGCTGAAGTGATCAAGGCGTGCTTGATTTCTTGGAGGTGCATCCTTATATAGCCAATTGTTGATATCTGGAGTGAGTCCCTCATGAAGAGGGGTTTTTGAGGACACAAAGGTGGTTGGGCCAAACTGTTTGTATCGAGGAGGTGGAATCTCCTTAGCTTTGTGATATGTTGGCCGTCCATGGGTATGTGGATCAAGTGGGATTGCTCCGACAGCAAATGCATCTGATAGACTATATTCTCCACATCCTTTGTTGTTGATCTTTACAGTAGATAGGGTGGAGGCAAGGATGGTTTCTGCGTCATTACAAGTGTGGGATGAGCTGGCGATGGCTGTGCCGATGTCTATTCCAGGGCAATGGTTTGTATATGAAGCTTCAACCGCATTGCAGTAAGCAAAGGGTTCTGGATCGGCATGGATGGTTACCTCAGTGCCTTGATGCGAAAATTTGATGCACTGATGGTAGGTGGATGGAACGGCCTTTATAGCATGAATCCATGGGTGACCGAGGAGGATGTTAAATCATAGGTTTAGATCAACAACATGGCAAACTGTCTCTTGAATGACTGGCCCAACCTTGATTGGTAGCAAAATAGTCCCTTCTGTGGTCCTTTCCAAGTTGTCATAAGCTTTGATGGTGATAACCTCACTGATCATATCTGCCTCAGTATACCCAGCTTGTTTTATGAATTTTAGGGTGCAAATGTTCAAGGCTGATCCATTATCTATCATTACTCTTTTCATGGCAAAATTGCATACCATGATGGCTATGCGAAGCGGAAGGGTGTGATCTGGCTCAACCGCGGGTATGTCGATGGGTTTGAAAGATAGGGCACATGAGGATGAAAGGTGTCCAACAAGATTACAAAAATCAGTAGCATTGATATCAGAAGGGACACGGGATTCTATGAGAGCACTGTCAAGGATGTCTTTGTACACAGGACTAGTGCGGAGAAGGTCTAAAATGGATATTTGGGCTGGCATGTTCCCAAGGTGTTCCAAGATATTGTACCAGCTTTTTGATGGAGCTGATGGTGTTGATGAAACTGGTGGGCCTGCGATGTTAAATCGTGCTCTTCGAGTGGTGACCGCACACTCATTGTCTGGTCCTCGGATATTGATAACATTGACAGAAGGCTCTTTCTCAGATATACAACCTATAAGGCTACCATAGTCTATATAGGATGAAGTGTGGTCATTGTTCTTCCCATGCTGTTGGTTTGGCTGGCGGTTGTTGGTGTTGTTTTGGATAGGTGCTTTTCCAAGATTTTGGTTGTTGTGTGGAGGAAAAGCATTTTGATAAATCTGTAAGCCTGCATTGGGAGAGGTTTGGGCACCAACAGTGATTTCCTTCCGATCAATGAGGTCTTGCACATAGTCTTTCAGTTTCATGCATCTGAGGGTGGTGTGACCGTTTACCCTATGGAACTTGCAATACTCATTGTCCTTGTACCATGCAGCTTTGGATTGGCTTGGATCAATTTTCTGGGTAGGAGGAAATTTGATGAGGTTTTCCTTAGCCAATTTCTCAAAAATAACATCCAATGGCTCACCAAGGGGTGTATAGTTTCTAGGTGCAGGTTGGAATCTGGGCTTTTGCCCTACAGCTACATTGATGGCATTAGCTTGATTGTTAGACCCTTGAAAGTTGGGTCTTGTATTGTGGTTTTGATAGCTTTGGTTATTTCGTTGTTGGTAATTGGTAGCTTGTTGGTTGTTTGTTTGATATGGTGGGTTAGAATGGTTTTGAGAAGGACCAACGATATTCACATGTCTGGTGTCAGTAACCCCATCTGTTGCAACATGCTTGTTTTTGTTCCAATACCTAGACTTGTCATTGGAATGTGATTGATTTTGGTTGGCCTCTTTGTAAATCTTTACCACACCATCTTTGATGAGTCCTTGCTCAAGGATCATTCCTTTCTCTTTGATATCCTTATAGGTCTGCAAACAGTTCATGGTCATGTGGTGAGCCAAGCTGGGATGTGCATTATCAATAAACATTTTCACCACATGGCGTTCTGGCAAGGTGCAGGATATGCGGGTGGTAAGGGTTTGCCATCTTTGCAGGTATTCGGCAAGGCTTTCTCCACCTTTTTGCTTGGTGTGGACAAGATCAACTATTGATAGCTCTGTTTCAACAAGATGGGCATATTGGGCTACAAATGCCTCAGATAATTCAGCAAAGTTTTTAATTGTGCCATAGGGGATTCTATAAAACCATTAGAGAGCTGGTCCAACCAAGCTTTTGGGAAAAAGGCGCAAGAGGAAGACATCATTGTATGCCACCTCCTGGCAATGCATGTAAAATTCTTTGATATGTGTGACAGGGTCTCCTTTTCCTCTGAATTTGTCAAATTTAGGTACCTCAAAGTGTTTGGGAAATGGTGTCATGGTAATGGCTCTGTCAAATGGGTAAGGACACAGATTCTCAAACTTGAATGTCTTTGGATCATTCCCTTCTTGGATGGCTTTCAGAGCTGTCTTCATTTGCTCCCACTCTGAATTGATAGGTGATGGTTGGGGTGCCCCCAATGTAGGAGTGCCTTGAGGTAGGTATGTGCTGGATGGGGCCATTGAATATGGATGGTTATGAGGGATTTGCTGATAGGGATTGTACATTGTTCGGGCAGCTGCATGGTGGATGACGGGTTGTTGAAGGGGAGGTGGTGCATATTGCTGCATGTGCTGCGAGGCTTGTTGTTGATATGGGATTTGAGGTTGGGATTGAGGAACATAAGCTGGCTGTGGGATAAATGGATTGCTTTGTGGAGGTAAGGTATAAGATGGTTGTGAGGCTTGGGGAAAGGATCAGGGGGCTTGTGGGGTTTGACCAATATATGTGGGTTGTGCTCCCATTTGGGATGGTATCTGCAAATAATTGGTGGTTGGCTGGGGTGGTGGATTACCTCCTAGAAGTGGCATTGAAAAGTAGTTGGTAATAGGAGGTAATGGATTAGTTGGTGGTGGAGGTGGTGGGAATTGAAAGCTTGGGAATGGAATTGATGGGGTTTGATAGCTTGGTGGCTGGATTTGGAAGCTTGGTATAGTGGTGGCGGGAGCTGGGGTCACTTGGGAGCTTGGTAGAAGATTGGCAGTAGCTTGTGGGATTTGATAGCTTTGTGGAGTGAAGGTAGTAGCTTGTGGATTTGTGGCTGGTGGTATTGAGCTCCCAAGACCTAATGGAAATGATGGGATTGTGCTTTGGGCTGTGGTGAACAAGCTGGGGGCGATGAAAGGTTGATTACTTGGCTCCATGGGTGGCATCCCTATTGTATATTGCTGAGGTTGGCCAAAGATGCTAGCACTGATTTGGGAGATGGGTGGATTGAGAAGGCTAGGTTGGGGAGCAGCAGCAATAGTGAAGGGGGTGAACGGTGAGGTGTTTTGGGTAAAGGGGGTTTGGAGTGGAGAGGTATGAACCAAGGATGGAGTGGTGGTGGCTGGGTTGGCTTGCGGCATGGAGATTTCAACTTGGGTGGATGATGGTATGTTTGGGTCTGTTGGGTCATATGGATTGGCTGGAGGCTCTTCTTTTGGAATAAATTGAGGATAATTTGGATCATAAGAGCCTATGGGTGGTGGCAGCTGCCCAAACAATGGGTGAGATGGATCTGATAATGGAGGGGGTCTTCCAAAGTCAAAGGTTCCTACATTGTCCCTTCGAAAATTAGCCATGATTGTCTCTTTGTTTTTGTCTATAATGGCGTTTACCAATACTGCATTTCCTGGTTGGTTCATGAAAGCTTCAATGTTAGTAGGTGATGGCATAGCTGGCTCTGGGTTGAAGGATGGCTGAGTGCTCAAGGGGGGTGAGGCTGTTCGATCCAAATGATAGGGCTCCATTGTTTCTTTCTTCTTGGCTAAGCGAGTGACGGGTGGCATGAAAAATGCTCCTACGGATGAGATGCAATAATGCTAATGGATGCAAAAGGGGGAAGGCTTTTCTATGCAAATGATTTCCTAGGTTGAGGCAAAGCTATATGACAAAACCTAAGGAGGATTGGGTTGGGGATTCTAACTTCAACGATATGTTGTCAAAGCACAAAAGGTCTGCTTTCCTATGTGCAAGCTTGGTGGTGATTGTGTCAACTTAAGGATAGACTGATGATCTTTTAGGAAGAACACGAGATTGACCACTTGCGAATCCCAACCTTTAGCTCAAGGTGATGAGGGATAACAAGTGACAAAGCTAGATTACCCTAGACAAAGCTCTGTCAAAGGGATAACCTTGGTGAGATTGGTGGATTTGGAAGATTTTAGGAATGGCAAACTTTTAGCAAGGTGACAACAATTTTGAAAGCTTAGATGTGCAGATTTTCGATTACTAGCTAGATGGTATGATTCTAAATGAGATGGATGAGCTAATAATGCTTAAGGGGATAACCTAAGATGGCTGGCTTTTCTACAAAGCTGACTCTAGAGTGAAGCTTATCTAAGAAGATGTGGAGAAACAAGGGTGTCTAATCATAGAAATCATGCCTAGTTGGTAAGGCATAAGCAGGATTAACTCCTGGATGTTGGCTAAATTTGATGGTGCGCTCTAACCAGGCCTCTTGAAGTGCTTCGTCGGTAGCTTTGTCCTCTGCTTTGTGGAGTTTGGAAATTCGTGGGCTTGGTGTTATTTCTTTTCTCTTGGCTGAAAGTTCTTGGTATGCTAGAGATGGCTTGAGTTTGACCTTGTGAAACTTTTGTTTGGGTTTGGGTTATTCCGACATAAATTCCTGAATTTGCTTGGCTTTGGGAAAAATCTCAGTTGTTTTGCTTCAACTTGTTCAACTTCCAAAATAGGCAGTGACTACGCTAAGTGTGCCCTAAGCTAGGATTGACCAAGTTTGGCAAACATTCATTCAACAAGTAAAATAAAAACAAGCAATAGATAGGAACACCCAGATAGAAGTTTGTGGTTCTCAGAATGTGATACTTGCGCCAAGGAGTGTGTATGTTCTACAAATGTTTCGATCAGTCACTCCAAACACATTAACATCCTAGATGGTTTTCTGCAAGGCAGACAATTGGTTTAGCTAGGGAGTCCTCGATATACGCAAGGTACGTGAGGCCCAAATCCGTAGATGAGACCAAAAGGATGTCACACAGCTGAGAGGAGTGGTAACCCACTTCTCCTCTTTCACTTCTCAAGGGTATAAAGTTTCTTGAGGCTTAGCCCGAATGACAAAATCTTGATCCCAAGAGAGGTGTCTTTCGATTCACCTCCCAATTCTTATACTCCGCCGGAGCGCTGGAGTTGAGGTCGTCCAAGGGGTGATGAAATCCCCAAGAAGGCCTCCTAAAAAGAAACAAGGTTTTGGATCCTAATCTTATGCACCCAAGATGGCCTCGAAAGACGACAAGGGGAGAGAAGACTCGGATGACCTTGGGCTAAAAAATACGCTTGTTCTTTTACCAACTGACTCTTATGTGTGCTAATCTAGACTTTGCAAGCACTCATGTTTAAGAGACAATGTTCAATTCCAACTTGAAGCGCCAACAAAAGTAAATCGATCGAAGAATGCAAACAATAAGAAGAGTTAGGGTCAACAAAAGCAAACTTGCGCACCCGGAGGCCCTCCACGTCAAGTATCGATTAATTTTCTTTAAGGCATTCAAGATTGAGTGTGAGTTTGTTTTAAGCCCAAAACAAAAGTGTGTGAGTTTCGATTTCAAGCGCACGCCCGGAGGCTCTCCACGATAGTTGTTGTTCAATTTTAGTGCCCCAAACTTGAAGTGTGATCGATTTAATCTAGAGTTTTGGCCATTTAAGAATTTTGATCAAGTTAAAGCAAACATTCAAAGACCAAGTGAGTGAGTTAGATTGTGGAACATTTAACACCTTTTTCAAGTAGACCCATCCCCATAAATGGCGCTGAGATTGCAACCAATGGTTAATATTTGATGGGTGATTAGAAAAGAGGTGAGTCCAAGGAACTACTCAAATTGATTTTTGTAAATTTGTATTTTAACTTAACAAAGTTTCTTAAATGTCCAAAAATCAAACTTTACCTAGATTGCATGTGAAAAAGAGATTTGTAATGGTTAATTGATCCTTGGCATTCAAGATTGGATTTTTTTTGTTTTAAGAATGCATTCCAAAGAAAGTTGATTTTAATCCATGACATTCAAGAGTGTGTTTTTGAGCAACATTCATTCAATGAAAAATGTGTTTAACCATTCAAGTTCATTTTTTTTTTTTTTAGCAACATGCATTCAAAGACAAATGGTTAAACATTCAAGTTCATTTTTTAGCAACATGAAAACCTACAAGAAACATGGTTAGTGGTTCCATATGTGCTCCAACCTGCAATGAGACAAAAAAAAAAAAAAAAGCGCAATTTAGTTAGTTAGCCAAAATCTTCAAAAATGTCGATTTGCGCAGACGCGGATTTTCGCAGACGTCGATTTTCGTAGACAGAACAGGTTGCAGACGCCAAAACTGCGCCAAAAAAGCTGAAAAATGCGAATTTTTTTTTTTAGATGGTATTTCTTCTTCCTAAGTGCATTCTTTAACCTGCAAAAACAAGCAAAACACCCTCACAACACACTCAAACAACAACAAACATTAGATGGTTAGAAAAATGACATATAGATGAAAATAGATGATTAAATGACCCATAGTGGGGTCCCACCGGGCGTGCCGAAATGTAGAACCGGAATCAGTGTGCAAAGAACATTAACAAATAAAGTAAACATTCACAAACCAAAAACTAAATTCACATATATGCTTAGACAAAGGAAGAAAATAATAAGTGCAAACCTCACAAGAAAAAGCACTCCATGCTTTCTTGATTCTGTAGATGTGTCCTTTTGTTGTGGATGTATGCTCAAGATGCTCAAAAGCTGCTTCAATGGAGATGGGTAATGGCAAATTGGTAGCTTTGTGAGCTCTCAATTTGGCATTATAAGGGTAATATTGATGGCTTTGGTTCTCAAAATAGCATGGTAATTTTAGCTCAAAGATTGTTGATGAAATGGCTTGGGATGGGATTCAATTTATAGGCTAAGGGGTAGAGGGATGGAGGGCATGGATGCAAGGATGGATGAAGGCTTAAGGAGGGCTAAGATGCACTCAAAGGGGAGCACATGGATTGTGCTTGTTTAGCACCAATGGGAAGGTGACACTTGTCACAAGGAGGATGAGTGTGAGAGGGTAGGGTTAAGGGTTGGTTAAGGGCCTGATGAGTGGGGTTGAGTATGTAAGAGGGATGTAAGAGGAATGAGTGTGGAAGATGGGTGTAAGAGTCATGAGTGGGCTTGTAAGAGTCTTTATGTTTTGTAAGAGCACTCATGACTTAGTGGTTGGGTTTTTTTGAGGGGAGACTTTGGTTTGGATTAGGAAAGTCTTAAACTTGTTTAAGGAATGTGACAACATTAGGGGGTGGATTAGGCTTGGGTTTAGGATTAGATTAGGGATGTTAGAGATGTGCAAGTGGATGGCATTAATGAGGGTGGGTGAGTTAGTGGCTAAGCTTGGTTAGTATGGGTGGATGGGGTGGATTAGGCTAAATGGAGGATTAGAGATAGGTTAGGGGTTTTTGAATTTGAGGATTTCATTTATCAAATAGATTTATTTAATAAATGGGGATTTTTGGAATTAGATAGAAGAATAGGATTTAATTGATAAATAATAGATTATTTGATTTATCAATTAGGACTATAGATGATTAATTAAATTAATCAACTAGGGGATGACAAAGGATTAATTAAATAGAAATTTAATTAATAATGCCTTTTTAGATAACTAAATAGGATTACTAAAATAGTATAATCAAATTTAGGTGTCTACAGATGCAACATATTTGTAGGTGTAATTATTTCACTTCTCATTTAAAGGAGCCATAACATGCTTGGTTGTGAGGCCTTCTAAGTTGAAACCTTATACAAAACAAGGATTATATAATCTCAAAGCTTTAGCTTGCATCTTCTATGATTCCTACTATCATCATGCTACTTTCCTACATCTAACCGAGCTTTTTTATAGTCAGCTAAGCCACAAGTTGGCTACTCAATCATTTAATTATAATATAGGTCCATACTTGGAAGAGTCAACCAAAATCCACACAAAAGACAATATGAAGTGATGTGCACTTAGAGGTAGGTCCACATGTGTGTTAGGAGTCAACTCCTAACTACACAAGATACCAAATAATCACCGAGAACTATCTCAATCGGAGCAACACGCTTCACAAGATGAAAACATTAAGAAATCAAAACTACAAAGAATGACAGAAAACTTGAGAAATGTGGAACATAAGAATTTGCACACTTAGGATAAGGATCAATAACAGGTCCTCAACATGATGATAATTGCACATAACATAAAAACAAAATCAATAATGACTATTTCATGAATAATAGACTAGTACAAAAATTCTAAAATATTTTTGGTTGATGCAAGATTTCTCAAAGATCCAAGATGCTCTTGCATCATATTGTAAGGTAGGAGCTTGCAAAAGGTGACGAATAACCTTTAAGACCAAAGCTTCCCTAGTGTTAGTGGGAGATAAATGTGGAATTGGAAGAAGGTGTAGAGGAGGTTGAGGTGGAGGAGAAGGAGAAGGATCATTAGAAGGAGATAGATGACCAAAACCTCACTTATAGTGTTGGATAAGAGGGTTGATAGGGTTCTTAATTCCATGTTCATTAATAACAAGACCTAAACCCTTATCACTTTGTCGAGTAATAATTGTTGAAAATACAATAGAAAAAGTAATCTCTGAGAGTGGAGGGGGGGGGGTGATGAATCAATCCTTCAAAACTTTAACCATAAAATCATTCACCATACATCCATCTCACAATTTGCATGTAAATTGAAATAGCCAGCTAAACATATTCATCCATACTATGAAAGAAAATAACAATCTTCACATGTATGACACAAGATATTTGGTTACCCAAAAACCCTCCAATGAGAAGGTAAAACTGGGGTGGGGATGACACCTACAAATCTCCACTACTGTAGTAATAAAGTGTATCTAATGAAAGCTACAATGTTTGATCATAAACTATGGTTTACCCTGTAAAAGGTTTGCCTTATTAAAGGCTTACAAGACTGTTAGATCTTATCGTATTAAAGGATTTCAACACCCTATTAGAAGTGTGCTTGATTAAAGGAATTTAACTTACAATGAAGTAAGCACCATGTTAAAGGATTTACAACAACCTATTAGGACTACTCTATTAAGAGATTTAACTGATTCACCTTCTAGAATGTCTCAACAATGATCCTTTGGTTAGCACTTTGTTGCTAGATAACAAATCATCTCTTTCCTAATGTGTACTTGATCCTCTTTGATCAGATGTATCACTTCTATCCCTTGACTCCTTTCCTTTGTTCTCCTCTAACTGATTCTACAATGTATCTCAATTCACAACCCCTTAGCCACCATAAATGCTCTGTTTGTGCATGCAAACTTCTCTCTTCTCACATTCCACACTTACATCTTTTAGCGTTTTTCCTCCTTAAGAAGACTTAGGTGACTTAGGGTTAGGTATGAATCAATGATTGTGATTCACCCATTTTGTTGCTTAAAACATCCCTTCAATTGATTAGTTGCATGTACTGCATAGCAATCAATAATATAGATTCATCCTTATCATCTTAGAATCATAGAACAATCCTTCAGTTAGCCAAAAAATGGTTTACATAGAAGTTTGTGTCATTATAAACAACTATGTCCAAAATTGTTTACTTAGCACTTGAAGTTTCTAATGCTCAGCATCCACTATATCTTGAATACAGTAATTCAACCTCTAAATGACTTGACATTCATTGATCACTCAACGTCTAAATGACTTGGCATATACTATTTGCTTGACACTTGAGTGAGTCAATACTTACTAGTTACATGACACATACTGTATATCTGAAAACTTATGCTTGACATACAGTACTTGTTTGACATAAATTAAGCAAATGACTTAAGTATGGTGTCACTCATTTGTAAAAACCAATATGAGATTAACAATCTCCCTCTTTTTAACGAGTGGTAAAAACACTTGGTCATGCATGAATAACCTTAGCCCTTGAGAAATAATCAAATAATCTCCATTTTAGTACTGTACTTGCAAATTTTCAAAATTTTGCAAAACACTTATGACTTAACAATCATACCTCAAAAATTCTATAACTCCCCTTGAGTTGATTGTTCTATTCTAATTCTAAAACTAAATAATCCTGCTAAGTAGATCACTCTATTTCTAGTTTTGTACTATAGTCTCCATCTATGTTTAGTCTCCCCCAAAATTTATTCTCTCCTTTCATGCATTCTTCCCCCTTTCTTCATTCTCCAATCTCATTCTCCCCCTTTTGACACTTATGGAATGGGTTGTACACAAATTGTGTGTTTGTCCAAGAAAGATTTATGGACCTCCATCATTATCTTCAATGAAGCATCCCAGTGTGGGGCCCATTTGTCGTTGCACCAAAAGCCATGACTATTAGTGAACATGGAACACCACATAATTAACCACCTATGGGCAGGGGAGCGCGTCGCATCACCCAACAATCTCCCCCTTGATGCGCATACCAGGTGCTTATGCGGGTCGGGAAGGCACCGAGGAGATTTGAACCCATGACCAGGCCAAAACCAAGCTCTGATACCAATTGTGGGGCCCATTTGCCATTGCACCAAAAGTCATGACTATTAGTGAACATGGAACACCACATAATTAACCACCTGTGGGCAGGGGAGCGCGTTGCATCACCCAACACCCAGTTGTCACATGCTGCCTCCAAAGATTCTATATGTATGTCTAACTTGACAGTAAGGATGACTAATCCTCCATGTGTAGAAAGATGGGGATCTCTCTTCAACAATCTATTTGCATAGGCCAGTTCCTCATATAACACCTCCATGTGAGGAGTTAACATGGACCGAATGTTGATCAATGTAGCCCTAATATTTGTATCTTGAGCTTCTAAAGCCGCTAACTAACATTGTGCTGATAATAAAAACCTAAAATGAGACCAACTTTGACTAGGAGATTATTGTAGAATGTTACCTATTTTCTTCAAATCTCCCTCTAGATGGTTAATATGTCTCTACACTTCTTGTATGAATAGGGGAACATCACACAACTTGGTGTAAAGAGAGAATGTTCTCCAACATCTTCTTTACACCCTCAATCTTGGTTGCTAACTCAACCTGGTGTAGTGCAATGGCACAAGATATTTGTTCATCCACCTTTGTTTAAACATTCTTCTTAGTCTATTCCAATAATTTGACATTGGAATCTAGGTCTTCATCATTAATTTTCTCTACAATATTTGCCAACTACCTAATGATTGGCTTGGCTTCATCAGGTGTAGGTAGGCTAAATGCATCAAGAAATATGTCCTTGATGTCATGAAGTGCTTGTTTTTTCCTATGCTCCCTTCTGAGTAGTTCTTGGTGTTTCTTCCTTGCTAGAGCATTCTGCAATATGCTCATTTTATCTATTGTGATTGTTGTAAGATCATACTTTGGAAACTCAATCACCTCATCTAAGTTGATGTTACCATAAGATGTCACCTCATCAACCTTAGATATGCTAGGACTTGGCCTTGATGCTTGTAATGTTGTAGCTTTAGTACTTGGCCTATGAAGTGCTTGACTAGGAGTAGGAGTAATAGGGTTTGGTAAGGTAACCAATGTTCATATTGCTATTACTTCCTCTAGCTTCATATTCAAGACTAAATCTTCATTCCTATCCTTCTCCTTTTCTCTAATTTCTGCTTCTACCTTGTGTTTGTGGTGTAGGTGCATGACTGGCTGCTTAACCTATTTGGATTGGTGTCCTTTCTCTCTCAATTATTTTAATTGCCAATGCTAAAACATTTTGTACCTTAATGTTGATATGTGAGAACATTGTGTCCTTTCTTTATATACTACAATAGACATTGTATGTTGCACCTCTATAGATGGAGGGGGGTTGATAGACAATGCTTGTGTTTTCTTCCCTATAGATGCAAATTATGCCTTCTCAATCTCATCCACACTCACCAATACAGGATGACTACATAGTTGTGCATTGGCGGTGGTATCAGTTAGTGTCTTCTGCATATCCTCCTCTATTAGGGGATTAATGTATAGAACATTGTTGTTAGAGTCATCCTTAATCTTTATTGTATCTGCTTGTAGACTAGCACTTGACATTTGTACTTCTGATACACTTTGATCTTGTTGTTTCTCTTCCTCATTCGTTGCCTCTGTAGTGCCTTCCCCATGTACTCCCTTTATAGATTCTTCATTTTTTACTTCAACTGCCTCTTCTTCTTCTTATTCTTCACCTACTTCCTTAGGTGCTTGCTTAATAGCCTTTGTTTTGTCAGCCCATAGACCACCTTCCATATTATGTGCTTTGTTGAATAATAGCTTCAATCTTGTTATGTAAAATGTTAAAATCTTGGTACTTTGGAGAAAATATTCCCTTATACTTGTTCATATCTTTTGTCATTTTAGATTTCTCCAAGTCTGGCATCACTCTTGCAAGTCTAGTCTCTCTAATGTTTCTCTCTATTGTGAGACTATATTTCCACCTTTGCTCAACTCTATCATATAGGCTCTTGGGTAAAGAGTTGGAAATCCCAGTTGGAATCATCTTAAAAGCTTCCATCATGGCATATATAGATTCTTCTACTTTATCCATATCTAACTTCCCAAATTTATAAAACTCAACATGTGAAAATCCACTTAAATCAACATTATTCTTTATATTTTCATACAAGTTGTCCAAATCAGAAGAGGAACTATGACTTCCCACTTTGAATTGGTTGTTATCATCTGACTCATCCTCTCCTCATATGGTTCAGTTAGGGCAATATACTTCCTTCTTTGCTTCTGCTCGGGTTCATCTTCTTTTCTAGGTATGCTAACTCTCTTGCCTTTAGGCTTCTAAACTTCCTGAGTCTTCTTGGAAGTAGCTCTTGTGCTAGCCTTGGTAACAGGAACTATAGGCTTTTGTTGTGAAGGTTTCACAACCTTTTAAGGTTTTCTTGTTGTTGGTTTCTTTGCTCTCCTTTTCTTCTCTTTTGTGGCAATAGGTGCTTCATTGGCTTTTTCGCCCTTGACACCTTCATCAATTTTTGCTTCTTCTTCTCCTTGGTCCTCACCTTAACCATGTGCGAGAGCAAGTGGTGCTTGGGTAGGTGTATCTTCATCATCTTCTTCCTCTTCATCTCCTTCTGCCTCTTCTCCAAATTGTTCCTTGAGTTTCTTTACAAGCTTATTCTTCTTCCTCATCATAGAAATTGTCTTCAAATCCATTGTTATCTTTGACTTTGCTACATCATTGTTTCCAAAAGCAGTAGCATACTTATCTACTTCCTCTTCCAGTAAAGTAGTGATGGTTGTAGATGCCTCATCAACATTAATCTTATAAGGCAATGATCTGAACCATCTCACCCTTGGAACATCAGCTTTTACATATGTGAAATCAACATTAACTAGAAAATAAACATCATTGAAATGCTTCTCTACTAGTGATAATGGAATCCTCTATCTTTGTTTCATTGACTTTTTAAAGTCTTCAAATTAGCTAGTCATCATAGATTCAAAATTATCTCCTAGTTGCTCTATAAATTCATCAATCTACACTACAACTGACATGTTAGTCTTCCAAGCTATTTTCCCAAATGTGGGAAAAGTGTTTAGCACATAGAAAAATATGCAAACAAGTATTGAACCAAATTTTCACTATGCACTTTTCCTTTTCCTTATGGCTCCCAAGTTTTTAGATGATTGTTGGAGTTGTAACTGAGCAAGGTCATAAGAATGGTCTCTCTTCACTATCTTGTAACCTACATCCATTGTCATACATGGTACACTATTTAACCTACTGGATTGAAAGAATTTATGTACAATAGTTCTCACTGCAAATGCAATTAGGGGTTCAGTAATTGTATCTGTGGTCATCCCTCTCTTGTTCCATAGTGTTCCTATATTCTTCTCAATTACCTCATTATCTTAGGTTTGTCTAGGGTTCGATACCCTATCACTCTGTGAATGATCCTCTTTGTGATTTTGATAGGGCCATCCTCCAACCATACAAAATTGTCATGAATTCTACTAAGAACAATCTTAATCCATTCTATCTTGATCACGTTTAGAAAATCTAGGTCACAGGTAAGGCGCTTCAACTGATCTCTTCCTTCATTCAACTGATGTAGGGCAAGCTAGATTTCAATATTTTGATTATCAATAACCTTTCCCAACTTATAGACTTTCATTTTCAAGATCTTCCCTCAAAGTTGCAAAGCTTTCCTTTCTAGAGAACCAATGCTCTGAGACCAATTTTTGGAAATACAATAGTGAAAGTAAACTCTGAGAGCGAGGGGGGGGGGGGGGGGGGGGGGGTGAATTAGTCCTTCAAAACTTTAACCATAAAATCATTCACCACACATCAATCTCACAATTTGCATGTAAATTGAAATAGCTAGCTAAACATATTCATCCATAGTATGAAAGAAAATAACATTCAACACATGTATGACACAAGATATTTGGTTACCCAAAAACCCTCCAATGAGAAGGTAAAACTGGGGTGGGGATGACACCCAAAAATCTCAACTACTGTAGTAATAAAGTATATCCAATGAAGGCTACAATGTTTGACCATAAACTATGATCTACCCTATGAAAGATTTGCCTTGTTAAAGACTTACAAGATTGTTAGATCTTACCCTATTAAAGGATTTCAACACCTACTTAGAATTATGCCTGATTAAAGGACTTTAACTTACAATAAAGTAAGCACCTTGTTAAAAGATTTACAATAACCTGTTAGGACTACACTATTAAGAGACTAAACTAATTCATCTACTAGAATGTCTCAACAATGAACCTTCAGTTAGCACTCTACTGCTGTATAACATATCATCTCTTTCCTAATGTGTACTTGATCCTCACTGATCAGATGTATCACTTTCATCCTCTAATTGATTCTTCAGTGTATCTCAATTCACAATTCCTTAGCCACCATGAATATTTTTTTTGTGCATGCAAACTTCCCTCTTTTCCCATTCTACACTTACATCTTTTAGGGTTTTTCCTCCTTAAGAAGACTTAGGTGACTTAGGGTTAGGTATGAATCAACGATTCTAATTCACCCATTTTGCCACTTAAAACATCCCTTCAAATGATTGGTTGCATGTACTATCTTAGAATCACAAAACAATCCTTAAGTTAGCTAAAAAATGGTTTACATAGAAGTTTGTGCCATTAAAAATAATTATGTCCAAAATTATTTACTCAACACTTGAAGTGTTTGGTGCTCGACATCCACTGTATCTTCAATGCTATAACTTGGCCTCTAAATGATAGCATCTAAATGTCTCGACATGTACTATCTACTCAACACTTACTAGTTACATGGCACATACTGTATATTTGACAATTACACTTGGGATACACTACTTGTTTGGCATGAACCAAGCAAATGACTTAAGTGTGTTCTCACTCATATGTCAAAACCAATATGAGATTAACAATAATGTTATAACCTATAGTTGAAGTACAACTAAGGAGAGAATGTGGTGTCATAAGAGTTATGAAAAAATCTAGTGTAAGGAGGAACAATAAGAGAGGTGGAATGAATAAAAAGTTGAGATTTAGGAGATGGTGGTAGAGGAGATGAATCATTAAAACCTAAGAAATATTGGGGTCATGAACCATACCTTGTATTTGTTGGAATGTAGAAGGGATTTGATCATTAGGAAGAGTAGGTGTAGGATTAGGAGAATCCCTAATGAAATCTTTTATTCCATCTAAAGATAAATGAGAAATCCATATGAAAGGTGTGTCATTTCTTCCAAATACATGAATAACCTTGATTCAAAGACCAACTAGTAAACACATTCATGGTCGAGTAAGCCAGAATATCATTTAGACAAAACTAAAATAATTGACATATTAATATCAACAAGAAAATAAGAGTCTAGACTAAAAGATCTAATACACAAATACTTTTCTTCCCTAAACATACAAGAAGATAACAAAGATCCTCTTGCCTCTACACTCACAAATTAAAGTTTGGAATTAAAAATATTCTATCCTTTCTCTTTGTATTACAATTAAAAATAGAAAGAAAAATCCCTTCCTCCTATAGCACAAAGTGTGTAGAAAAAGAAGCTCTCTCAGGTGGAATCTAGAACCCTCTTCTCTTATATCTCTTACATATTTATCCCTCTTCTCAATAAGTCTCCTTTTAGTTATCGAAATCAACTCTTTGAATTACATTCCTTTTTGTCATCACATTTTCTCATTTCTGGTAAACAAAATGTTTTTGTCAAAAGAATCCTCTTTGGCTAGGATTGTGTGTTTAAAGTGTGATTGACCAAAATTTTAATGATTTGGATGATTAATAAGAACCACGTCAAAATAATTACACATGTCCCTCCATTTGAATGCCACTCCTTCCTTTTAGAGAGATGACAATCTTGACCTATCTGATATTGGTGGCTTCAACTACCACAAGAAAAATTAATATGCTTGATTTAGGATGTGAAATAAAACCTTAGCTAAATTTTTTTTGAATGTGTGGAAAATCCCAATTGTCCTATATGGCATAGGGATCACGACATATAATTTTATCAAGTATAATTGATTCTAGTGTTGTGGGAAGATGAACCATCATTGTTGTTCCAGGGGTGTTGATCATGACCATGTAAGATATATTAAATTGTGTATCCCTTACATTTACCACATGTCTATATTACATGTATACTATATGCTCCAAGTAATGGGATGTTTCTATTATGTTTATCCCATTTCCCCATGGTGCTTCTTTTGAATGCTTGTGATCTTTATTACTCATGCATGATGAATTAGGCCTTTCTTCCACCTAACTAGAATCAAATGCCATGTTCACAATGACTATGTTGAGATTCCCATAATTGTCAAATCCTAAGGCTCGCAGGTTTTTAGAATTGATATGAGGTATCAATCTTTGACACAAGTTAGGAAGCATATATTATTTTTTCTTTCAAAAATTCTTCAAGGATGAACCCTCCATTTTAAGGGACTTTTTGGAAATATGGTCAATTAGATGTCTTGATGGTTGTTGTTTATGGCAACATATACTTAACATTTCATTTATGCATTCAAAGACAAAAAATTGTCTAAGTATTAGATAGTTTGCAACAGTACAGTGAACAAATCTTAATAGTAAGGATGATGCACAGAGAATTATCTTATGCACAATTGAGGAAATCTTTGTGACACCTTCATGGTAATGTCTACTAGTGTGCATGTGTGTACGATCAGTGCAATGCAAGTGACAGTAATTTTAATTGTGCCAATATTTAATAGTGTAGAACAGAGCATAGTAGAAAACAAAGTTGTACAGCTTTAGGAATTGTTTTGGTCTCAAAATAATTACTAAGTCATGTTAAGATAACTATGTAGATATTAATTTATATTATGTCAAGCATGTGAGGACATGGAAGCTGACTGAGCAACAATTTGTGAATGTGCAAGGTATAAGTAAAGATCTTATGTTGCACAAATAATGGGAAAGTGTGTTGCGCAATGAATGTGTGTAATGTGAAGATATTATAGAAGTTGCATGATTAGATGCGACATGTGAACTATTGTGAGAACCATCTGTGAGCCTTATGTGAGGAGAAATATGATGTTAGATTAGAGCAAGTGTGAGTTACAACAACAAGCAAGTATTATATGTATATCTATTTTATGAAGAAACTAAATTGTATAATTACATGTTAGGGTAGTGAGCTCTTCTTTCATACATTATATTTGATTTACCAACTCCTAACAGGGTTGAGGTTTCTAAAAAGGCCTAGTCCTCTAACAAGGACTTGAGACACTATATGTACTTCATAGACTCCTAATAGGGTCAATATCCTTAACTGGATCCTATTGTTTAGTGAATCATCTAGTGGGTATCATCCCCTCTAGAGTTTTCCCTTGGCCAGGGTTTCCCTAGTTAACAAATAATGGTATTATGAGTTCTCTATGTGTATAGTTATATTTACTATTTAGCATTTTTGGTTTACTTTCATATGCAAGCTATAAAGTAATTAACAATATTCAGTTGTGGACAAAAGTTTGTAGAATATTGATTCACCCCCACTCTCGGTATTACCTATTTCAACAATTGGTATCATAATGTATTTACTTTGAAGAGGCTTAATAACTTAAGTAAGATTGCAGTGAATATGGAACAATTGAAGAAGAATCTTGAATAGATTGATCTTCTTACTGAAGAGAGAGATAACTTGAAAGATAGATACAAGGATGAAAAACTTTACATTGCCAAAATGAAAGATAATATTGATGATATAAAATCTGGCAAGGAATCATTTGTGCAAACAAGTGATAATGATGATACATAAAATCTCAAGAAAGAGGATAAGATCTTGAAACTTGAGTTGAAAATTGTTGAACTGAAGCTGAGTCTTAAGACTAGTAGCAATAAGAGTGAACTTGATCTAAAATCTAAGAATGTAGACCTTAGATCCTAGTTAAGTCAAGTGACATTTGAATTAGATTCTATTAAGAGAGAGCATACAAATTTGGAAAAATACAACATCATTGTAAAAGGACAATTGACACAAGCTAAACAACAGTTAGAGAAACTTTACACAAGTTCTGAGAAATTGATGAATAAATATTTCATCAAAGACCTTCTTATGACAAGACAGGCCTTGGATATCTTCTTGGAGAGAAGTCAGAAAAGAAAGATGAGATTAGGATAGAACCAAATTCTATAGCAAAAATCCCTAAAGAAAAGTTCAAGTGGTATGATATAGTTGAGAAAACCAAATTGACAGAGAAATTTGATGAACTTAGAACAACAGAGCAAGTTGAAGAACCTAGGCAAAATGATTCATCCAAAGAGGTAAGACATGAATTCAAAGGTATATTTTTCATATACAATGAAGTTTGACATATGAACAGAAATTGCACAGGTAAGTCTTTTAAACCTATTACAAATTCCCATAGTTATAATTGTCATGGTTATGGACATAAGGCAGTAGAATGTAAGAAACCTAAGCTTGTTGATGATAATAAGAATAGTAGAACATTTAGGAATACTAACCCTATAGGTAATGGAAGAAGTAGATCATAGAGAAGATCTAATGATGGAGAGAAACCTAATGGTGAGAGGAAGCAGTTTATTTGTTACAAATGTAACAATCTTGGACATATTGCAAGGAATTGCAGAGCGCCTGAAAATCAAAATGGGAACAATCAAAGGAGAAATGCACCTATATGTCAGCTATGCAATAAATTTGGACACACAACAAGATTTTGTAGAATGGATAGAGGGAACTTTGATGGGAACCCTAATCACAGAAGGAATAATAACAAGAATGATAGAAGGAATGAAAATGGAGGCAACAATAGTTAGAAAGAAGCAGTCAAGGAGCATGTTGAGGAATTCAAAGAAGCATTTTTGAAGGCTTGTAATCTAGAGAGTTCACATATAATATTGGAAGATAAATTCTTAAGTTGAAGTCACAAATTGTTTGTAGCTCAACCTGTCTGAATTAAGTTATTACAGAAGCAACAAAGCATCATTGGTTAGAGTTGATGTTAAAGAGCGAGTTAGAGATTGCATAGTTAACAAAAAGTAGAAGACGTAAAGAGAAAGCTATGGTTCAATGTACAAGTCTTGATGTGATCGCAGTAAGTGGGAATTGTAAGATCAAGGTTACTGAAATTGTGAGTGCAGTATTTAGAATTGAGTGCCTATTGACTCATTTGTTCTTTTAAGTTACTAAGAATTTTCTTGGAGTAATTAATTGGGATAGCAATGTGTACACAATTAAGATTATAACTCAAAACTATATATCTAAAGTTGAGAATGTCAGAGACATTGATATTGAAGGATGATGAAGAATTTTTAGTTTGAGATGAAACAAAGGTATAGGATACCTCCCTCTATGGTAGACAAGTATAAGGATGATTTGTGCTTCATGGTGGAAATTGATAACACCTACGTGGAAGAAGTGATATCTAGAGTGAAATTAATTGAGCCTATGGGCTATGAGATGAACATATAACTAATTGAAGGGTATGTGTAGATCATACTTGATTCTGTATAGGACACATAATGTCCTAGATGGGGCACATATGATGAAAGGTTAAGGGTTGTAGAGTCTGAGTTCCACAACAAGGAGAGTAAGAAGAAAGTATAGAAGGAGATAGATTCCACACTCAAGGAATCTAACATCTCAAGATAAGAAGTCAATGAGATAAAGGGAATTACGCTAGAGATGAAGGCCAGTGGGCAAATAGAAGTGTTGGCAGCAACACCTATTGCAATAGCAAGACCTTCAAAAGGAGTAACGATGGCACAACCATGTGCACAAGCTCCCATTACACCATATACAACAATTGCACAAGTGCAACCTATAAGAGCAAGCTATGAGCGAGCAAGAAGTCAGACAAAGGTGGAAGCACCTACTACACAGAGGAAGTTAGGGATATTGGTGAAGGTTAAGCAAGAACCTACACCTCATGCAAAGAAAAGAGTAAAGCAAATCAGTAGTGGGCCTGGAAAAAGGAGGAAAATCATGCAAGTGAGTAGTTCTAAAAGCTTAGATGATGATGATGAAGATAAATCTATTGAGCAAGATGCACAAGAAGCCAAGAGAGCCACAGGAAGGAAGGCATGGAAACCAAAGGTAGAGAATTTGAACATGCATATTATAAATTATGACAATTTTGTTCAGTTGAATAAATTTTATAGCATGTATAATAGTATGGATAGGAAGCAATTAGAGAATGCGATAATAAGA
The DNA here is from genome assembly GCA_028749045.1 of Cupressus sempervirens. Taxonomy (NCBI): domain Eukaryota; kingdom Viridiplantae; phylum Streptophyta; class Pinopsida; order Cupressales; family Cupressaceae; genus Cupressus; species Cupressus sempervirens. Next base: position 808,505,632 of record CM053791.1, on the reverse strand, counting down.
AATATGATTATGAGAAATAAAAGATTTGATAGCGTTTAGAATAAGATTCCTGAAGACCTATACAATAGGTAGATCAATAGGAAGAGAATGGTAGTAGAAGAAGATTTGAATATGAGGATCACATCCATAAATATGTTATGTGATGTTGGATCAAAAGAGGAATCTGAGAAAATTTTGAAGGGTATTGAGCTCTTGTTGAAGAACAAAAGAAGAGCAATTCTTCTAATGGGAGGCAATTATGAGGAGGTAAGGCGAGAAACAGAGGAAGCTATAGTAAAATATATGTCCTTAGTACCTAAGGAGACTGCGCAAGTAAAGGCTGATAGTCCAATATATGTACAGGCAAATATACCTTTCAGTGAAGAGGAAGAGTCAAAAGGGACAAAGTAAACACTATCTCCACCTTACATTATTATGGGTGTTGAATCCATGCAAGTGGATAGCACACACATAACTATGGATACAAAGAAGAATCCATTTGTAGCTTATGGAGCAAATATTGTCGGCAATGTCACTACCTATGCCAGTTTTGATGATGAAGAGGAAGAGAAAAAGAAGAAGGAAGAAGAAGAAAAGAAGAGGAAAGAAGAACATGAGAACAAGGAGAAAGAAGAAGAAGAAAAGAAAAAGATAGAAGAAGAAGAGAAGAAGAAGAAAGAGATTGAGGAAAAGAAGAGTGTAGAGGAACAAATGAAAAAGACTACTATATCTTCAGTAGTATTAGTAGTTGGAACATCAATACCTATTCCATCTAATGATGAAGATCAGAAAGAGCTAATGGGCACTTTGAGAAAAACAAATTTGTAAAGTCTTTGGAGAAGACCTTGTTAAATTCTTGGAGCACATGCAAAAGATAGTTTCCACAACTGTAGCTAATCTAGACTTGCAAGCCAAGGCAAAAAAGAGTTAGTGAAGACCTTTGATGGGGAATTCACAGCCTTAGTTGAAGTGGCAACAACACAAGCATAGAATAATCATGATGCAACACTATTCAACATAGTTTGCACTAATGTGCATGATGATTTAAAGGAACTTGATAGAAACATCAAGGATTTGAGACAATGTATTGTTGAAGGTAAGAAGTTGTATAGATAGTGTTAATGTCTTACACTTACTTGTCTGATTTTGATGCAAAGGTTAAATGATAATATATAAGTGAGGTTCAGTGACTCACTACAAGATTGTAGCAACCAGATATCAGAATTAAAGATTCAAAGAATGAGATTGAGAAGATCCACAATGCTGTCAGAAGCATTGAATTTGAAAAATAGAAGGTAACAATAAGATCCTCTGTTCTTAGAGAATATCTAGCACCTAAAGTTGTAATTTTGCAAAGACAATTGGAGGAATGTCTTTCAACAAAGAATTCCTATAACAAAATTGCCTATACTAACTTGAGTGTGGTTGAAGTGGCATCCTATGCACTTTGCGCACTCATCAATATATCAGATACAGTCATAGGCAACTAGAAGAAGGACTTTGATAGATCAAAGATCAATTTTGTTGATTTTATATCCAAAATGGCAAGATGATCAACAATGGGTAGCAAGTTTTTATGATACTGTTTTTGACACCTTTGCCATTGATGTCAAAGAGAGAGTATTGTGTTATTATGTAGATAGAAATTGCATAGATGTTAATGTATATGTAAGGGGGAGCTTATGTATGTATCAATGTAAAAGAGTGATAAGAAATGTAATGAGCCATCAAAACATAAATAAAACTGTTATGTTTTGAAGGCAATTTTTGCATAGTTATTTTATTTGTTTTTTTATGTATGACATCATTTTGGGACTTAGCCAATTTTCCCAAATGTTGCCGTCAATGCAAAAGGGGCAGATTTTTGGCAATATGGTTAGTTATATGTCTTGATGTTTGTCATTTATGGCAATATATTCTCATCATTTCATTTATACATTCAGAGATAGAAAATTGTCTAAGTATTAAGCAGTTTGCAACAATACAATGAACAGATCTTAACAGTACAGATGATGCATAGAGAATTAGCTTATGCACAGTTGAGAAAAGATTTGTGAAACCTTCATGGTAATGTGTACCAGTGTGCATGTGTGTATGGTCAGTACGACGCAAGTTACAATAAGTTTACCTATGCTGGTATTTAATAGTGCAGAACGAAGCATAACCGAAAATAAAGTTTTATGACTTCAAGAATTGCTCTGTTTTCAAAATAATTACTAAGTCATGTTAAGCTGACTATGTGGATATTATTTTATATTATGTCAAGCTTGTGAAGACATAGAAGTTGAAGAATTCTAACAAGGCCTATTCCTCTAACAAGGAATTGAGACAGTATATGTACTTCATAGACTCCTAATAGGGTTAATATCCTTAACCAAATCCTATTGTTTAGTGAATCATCTAGTGGGTATCATCCCCACTAGGTTTTTCCCTTGCCTAGGGTTTCCCTAGTTAACAAATAATGGTGTTATGAGTTCTTTGTGTGTATGGTTATATTTACTATTCAACATTGTTGGTTTACTTTCATATGCAAGCTATAAAGTAATTAACAATATTCAGTTGTGGGCAAAAGTTTGTAGAATACTAATTCACCCCCCTCTCACTATTATCTATTTCAACAGGACTAACATGTTATATTTTATTGCTTATTGGGAGTGATCAAGGTATATACCTACTAATAGTTTCATAATATGTAAGCATCTATGGGTACGTCATTTAATGGGTTTAATATAAGGTCTCCACACTAGGATCCCTAAATATTATCCCGCCATATAATAGATGTCATCATCGTTGTGTTGTAGTACAAACTGGTTGTTTAGAATATAGATATGTCAAAATTTATGGCCTAAAGTAACTGGAAACCGCATTTTCCAATATTTGATCTTTTGAGACCCTATCAATTGACATTCTTCTTACTTATCTTGATTCCCCATATTCGTTCCATTCTTTGAATTCATCCTACATCCTCTGATTAGGCATGTAAACTATGGGGATGATAGATGGTGTAAAGGTACCCATTTGTAAATATTATCATTAATAATACTTCTTTACGTTGACGCAACAAAAAAGCCCATACTCTATCATTGGAATTGGCTTTGGTTATGATTTATTTGTTTTTCCAAATGCAATGAAGCAATAAGTTACCACTGAATAAATTATTGTCCCAAAATGATTGAGGAAGTCCATGTGTAAGGTCCCAACATACTTTGGTTTCCTTGAATCAACTATTTGTCTATCATGTCCATGTCAACATTGCATTGATTGCTTGGCATGCCTCCACATTTTTTACATCCTTATCATAATCGAACACTGTGAGCATTCCCATTATGAATTTTAATCTACTAATCTAGATTTCTTATCATGGATATTGTGTACAATGATCCTATTGAAACATCCTGGATTGATCAAGGTTGAGTTTATATTAGAGAAATCGGGTCAATTGTTCTGATGAAACATTTTTTATTAAACACCCCCCACTCATCAAAGGTGAATGCCTTCTATGCCAAAACCAATGACATTATCGTGTCATATTTTAAGGAATTCAAGATTTGATGAAGTACAATCAAACCTTCTATCTATATTTTTTTTAGGAATGACCTTGTGGTAGGGGACACATTAAGAAAGTGCATATTGCCTTGAGAGGAACATTATCAGTGGACAAAGAAAGAATAGATGCAAGAGATTTTCAATTATGAGAGAAACCAGTCACATGCATGAATATTTTCAATTCATAGTCAATCTTCTACTTTCTGGTCAAGTCAAAAAATTCCTATAATCAAATTCATAAAATCTATAGGAGACTTGAGATGCTCTATTCTCTCATCATTGTGCATGTTGAGGGAATTCACCACAAGAATGCCTAATGATTCAGTTTGAAAAATGAGGGGATTTATGTCACATGTCCTTCTTTGAAATTGTGCATTTGGTGTGAACATTTGAATCCATTTGATTCCCATTGAACCCAACTAAACTAACTGCACCAATTATACTAGAGTAAACCACTAAAATTTCACAAACTTAGGAACCTAAACATATCTTTAAACCAAGGTTTGCACCTCTGAACTTCGAATATGAATCTGGATTTTAAGTTTAAAGCTACCCTTTTGAACCATTATGAAATTGAATTCAGATGTTCAAACTAATTTGATCATGCCATTTTGAACCCAAATTTGAAATGTACCTTTGGATTGATAAACAATTCCTTGAAAGATTAGGCCTTCTACACTAATTGGGGTTATTTAATCATTACATTCTTTGAACCATTTTGATCCAAATTGAATGGTTGAACCACATTGAACTGACCAAAGTAAACTAAACATGATTGAACTTGAACTTGAACTCTGAACCTTTTGAACCTTTTTGTACCAGTTGAACTACTTTGAACTAGTTCAAGGTGGTTTAAGCTTTGTTCTTGAACTTACTAATAATCCACATGAAAATTAGGGACATAATGGATATTTTTTAAGTTTTAAATGGCATGACCATGTGAGGGCTAACATTGGCTCTATAGGGGGATTTTTTTTGGTTCAAAAGTAGAGAACTCTAGCACCTTTGGTTGAAGGATAAGTGCCAAAAAATATTGGGCAATAGAGTCATGAAATAAAGGAGAGGAAGATTCTTACAGAGTGGGTGGAGGGGAACATGACAACAATAAGCCAAAATCAGCTAGGCTAACAACACCACCAAAACAAGAAACAAGTTGAAAGCTTGGGAATTATTCTAACTATCACTACACATAACCAAAAATTATTTATAGTATGTACAAAGGTAGGAAAAACTCTTACCAAAAGAACCATAGGTGAGAAAAACTTACACAAAACAATCTATTGGCATAGAGAAGTATGAACCTTTCCACAACAAATGATTGTGCATCAATAGAGTAGCTCTAAACCAATGTCTTCTAGTGACTTCTTCAATGTTGAGCACCAAATTAAGAGTATACAAATTTTTTTTGAATAACCATTCATTCCCAAAAATGCATTCTTCATCATAAACTTCAGTATCTCCCACATTCCTTTCCACATGGTTGTTTGAATAAAATGCTATTTTGGATTAAAACATAATAATGAGTAGAGACTCCTTCAAGGAAAGATGCATAGTTTTTGCAATCACTGTCACCAAAATCATTTCTCTTCACATGGACTTTGACATCATGACCAATATAAGGAAAGAAAAATGCTTCTTCCAACATGAGTTATGTCCTTTGGTATATTCTTTCTTCATTTCTATCAAGAATCAAACTATCATTGAATATGAATTATAGCCCATGTTTTCCTTTCCCAGACATATAATCACAATTTTCAGCATTATGTTCAAAGTTTAAGCTAGCAAGATCACATACAAAAGAATAGGAAGAGGATTCATGAATCAACCATCCATTATCATTTTGGTTTAGATTAATACCCACATCATTCAAAGAGCAGTGCTCTAATTTGAGAGATGACAAGACTTTGCATACGATCTATTCTTCTTCTTCAAGGAGAGTATTATTCAATACTGAGTTATCTACAGGCTAAAAAACTACTTCAAGATTTCTTTCTTTAGACAAAGTTTCAGCCTGAGATAAAACCTTGCTAATTTATAGCTTCATTTTTGTCACTATTAGTTTCATTCTTAGGCTTACAAGATTCTTCTATGGGTTGGTCATGTATTTCCAAACATGAAGAATCACCTTTACCTACACTTTCAATAGAAACTAAAAGCTTCATCATTCAGACACACAATATTCTGAGATTTATCATAAATAGAAAAATCCAAAGGAAGATGGCAATAATCATTCTTAAACTTGGAACCTTTATCATTTTTATCCCTAGGTTCTTGAGTGTTACTCTGATCATCAAAGACTTCAAGGTTAAGAGTTTTTTACCTTAGGGATAGAGAGAGGTTTCTGTAGCAATTCTTTTTTTAAACACTCAAGCTTTCTAGCATTGTTTTTTTCATGTTTGCCCAGATATATTTAACCTTGTTGAGGGTGGAAAATTGTTGTTTGGACTTCTTTTTCAATCAATGCTAAGCAATGATCAAATACATAACTAGATAACATTACCAGACATTCTTTATCTTCAACCTTCAATTGATTCTTAGACTATAACGTCTTCTCTTCACATATCTGCAAATCTTTAAACTCATGAAATCTATCATGGATGCTTCTTAGATAAAGTGCAAATACATGGTCATCTTCCACACTGATATTATTCCTTATCACCCAAGAAATACTCTCTTTGTAATGATCCCACAACTCATGCAACACTTCATCATCTGCCTAATGAATTGGGGGTGGAATTAGTCTTTTTCCTGATAAAAATCTTTCTCCTTAGTATGATGAATTAATAGAGTCACCATTCCTGTATGTACATATATACTTTAGAAATAACCAAGGAAATAACTAATACACTAGTCTTCAATTCTTCTCTCTAGCAGAGTCGCCAAAAATCTATTAGTGAAAAGATTTGTTTGTTAAACATAAATACATAAATTGAATCAAAACACCTACAATGAAGTACAAATTGCACTAACAGTTGGATAGCTTATCATGAGATTGATAATCCTCCTTTGAATTATCTTGGGTACAACTCCCTGTGTGATATTTCCAACAAATCTACTACACTACAAACAAAGATGCTTTTAACTATAAAGAAAGAAAGGCACATAAACATGTACTCATAAATACAAAATATGTGTGAAAGAACTAAATATCTTTAAAAAAAAACAATAAATGACACATAGACAATTTATTTGACCCTTACATTATGGAGAACACAAAGAGAGAAAGGTGTTTCAATTCTTCTAAACACATGAATATCCTTAATTCAAAGACTAAGTGGTAAACACTTTCATGTGTAGTGAGCCAAAATGACATTTAGAGAAAAATATTTTAATTCAAAGATTAATATCAGTCAAAAAATAAGAGTACAGGCTCAAAGATCTAATACACAAATACTTTCCTTCCCTAGGCATACAAGAAGATAAGAAAGATCCTCTTGCATCTACACTCACAAATTAAAGTTTGAAATTAAAAACATTTTGTCCTTTCTCTCTACATTGCAATAGAAAACAAAAAGAAAAGCCCCCTCCTCCCATAGCACAAAGTCTGCAGAAAAAGAAGCTCTCTTGGGTGGAATATGGAACCCTCTTCTCTTCTATCTCTTACACATTTATCCCTCTTCTCGACAAGTTCCCTTTAAGTTATCAAAATTGATTCTTGGAATTACATTTCCTTTTTTCAACACATTTTCTCATTTCTGATAAATAAATTTTTTTTTATCAAAAGGATCCTCCTTGGTAAGGATTGTGTGTTTAAAGTGTGATTGACTATAATTTCAACCATTCCCAAATAATGGAACATGTCCTCCCATGTGAATGACACTCCTACCTTTTGCTGAGACAACAATCTTGACCTATTTGATATTGATGGCTTCAACTACCCTAAGAAAAATGAAGATACTCGATCAAGGATGTGATATACAACCTCGACTAAAATTGTTTTTTGGTGTATGGAAAATCCTAATTTTTCTATCTAGTATAGGGATCACAACTTATAAGTTTATCAAGTATAATTGATTCTATGGTTGCCAGAAGATGAACCATCGTTGTTGTGACAACAACATTGATCATGACCATTTAGTATATATCAAGTTGTGTATCCCTTACTATAGTTTATCACATCCCACTATATTACATGTATAGTATATGGTCCAAGTAATGAGATGTTACTATTATGTTTAGCCCTTTTCCAAATGGTGCTTTTGTAATTGCTTATGATCTTTATTACTCATGCATAGTGAATTGAGCCTTTCTTCCACCTAACTATAATCTGATGCCATGTCTACAATGACCATGTTGAGCTTCCCATAGTTTTCAAATCCTAAGGCTTGCAAGTTTTTTGAATTGATATGAGGTATCAATCTTCCACACAAGTTAGGAAGCGTATGTTGTTTTTTCTTCCAGATATTTCTTCAAGGTCAAATCCTCCATTTTGAGAGACTAACATGTTATATTTTATTGCTTACTAGAGTGATAGAGGTGTATACTTGATGACAATTTTATAATCTTTGAGCTTTATAAGTATGCCATTTGGTGAGTTTAATATAAGGATTCCCAAAAATTATCTTTCCATATAATATATCTCATCATGGTTGTGTTGTGGTACATACTAGTTATTTAGAATAGAGATATGTCAAAATGTGTGCCATGAAGTAAGTGGAAACCTCATTTTCCAATATTTGAGCTTTTGAGACCATGTCAAAATAACATTCTTCTTACTTATCTTTATTCCCCATATTCATTCCATTCATCCTACCTCCTTTGACTGGGCATGAAAACTACGGGGATGATAGATGGAGTAAGAATCAAGATTTTCACCTTTGACTAATGGGTGAAAGTGAAAGTGAAAATATCTCATAAGAGACCAGGAGAAAGAGTCCAACATACTTGGTTTTGAGGATAATTGAGGATATTTCTAATTCTTTTAAAATAAAAAAGGGAGATTTTCAATTTTGTGAGGATAAATGATTTTTTTTGTTTTAATAAATGTCTTATTTACTCTCAACACTTTGTCTTTTTCCTCCTCCTTTTTTGAATTTCATTTTATGAATTTGAATTGTTTTTCTCCTCTTTTAAAGTTGATTTAGTCGTTTTGATAGATAATTAATGACCTGATATGATTTTTGATTTGAAAGTCTTTTGTATTTCTTTTGATTTTCTCTTTAATTTGCACTGATTGATTAGAATTGCATGATTTAGGTCTTTGCCAATTTTTGGGTGTCTACAAATGCCCCTCTTTGAGCTAATATGTAAAGTATATTAGTTCAAAGACCATCTTGATTTTTTTATTTTAGGTCAAATTCTAATGATTGGATGTCTATTCGATAATATTTTGACATTTTTGCATTGTCATGCTGTCTATTTGTTAATGGTTTGATGTCTAATTGTTAATGATTTGATGTTTGATTGAGGTGTTGATATTTTTGCTTGGATACCCTAGTTTTGGTAGACTTGACATTTGAAACTTTTGGTTGGGGCAGGACATTTTTTATTTTTTAGAAAATTTTGATGCCCCAGCTTGAATGCCCCAGTTTGATACAAATATATTGTCCCCTTAGAAATCAAATTGAAAGAAAATATGGAAGTGCAAAAGTAAAGTAGGTTCTAATTTTATTTCTAAAATGTTGGAAATTTGACGAAAAAAGATGTTTGATACAATACCCAATTCATGAGAGTGAGAAAAAGATTCTAAAGGTGGGTAAATAGGGTAAAAAAAGTGATATAAATGCCCCTTAGGGGGGTTAAATAGGTCAGCAAGACGTTTCACCCTTGTCATTTTGACTCCTCTTTTGTATTTGGTGATTTGGAGCTCTGATTCAATGAGGATGGTGGTCCCTTTACGAGAGCATAGATTTGAGAGGGGTCATCGGTATGAGCATCCAACAGATTATGGTACCCCGGTAAGTCATTGAGATCCTCTATTTTTAAGATTTTGCATGCGTACTTGAGGTTTTTTTGGGAAGTTCATATAATTTTTTGTGAAAAATGTGATAGATTAGGTAGTTTAGCACATTTATCGATTTTTTAGTGCACTTGAAATAGTTTAGTGCATTTGAATAGTCATTTAGCACATACGTAGGACAAAATAGCGTATGTAAAAACCTATTTTTGAGGCGAATTAGCACATATAGTAAAAAATAGAACATATAAGCATTTTTGTGGTGCATTTAAAAGTTTAAGCGCATCCACCATATCTTATAGCACATTCGGTTAATATGTTAATGCTTATGAAGTAAGTAATGCCTATGCACTATTAAATAGCATATATGATCATTTAAATAGCGCTGAGGCATGTTGTAGCGCTTCCAATGTTGGAAATAGCACTTTTGAATATTATAATAGCACATTTGCCTATTTTAACACATTTAGTTGATTCAGTAGCGCATGTGTCCTAGGAAATAACACATATGATTTTTGAAGTGCAAAAACTAGGTGTAGGACCTCCATTGAGCATAAGATAATGCAAAAGGATAGAGTCCAAGTCTATTAGCCAGGGATCGTCATAATGAGTAAACAATAGTAATTAGGTATTTGTGAAGTGATATTGTAGGATCAATCCGATAGGTGATGCCCCAGCTCAGGATACAGAGTAGGGAAGACAAGCAAGTCTAACTTCGAAAAGAGAAAGGCGAACAATAGGTCAAATGTAGAACTACTAGCTAGGTAGCTAGGTATAAATATGAGTTTGATGTTTGATCATCACTTTGTGACAAAAATTGATGTTTTTGTTTATTTGATGAAAAATAGGTGCATGGGCAAAAGCTCATGGTACGAGGACTATATCCATGGCCGTTAGAGGGCCAATTGTCAAGCATAGACTAGCAGGTGATAAATAGATGTGGGTTGACATATTTGTTACAAATGCCCCAATTCTGAGTGAACAGGGGATTACTGACAGTTGTAGCCGAGCAATAGCACTTAGACCACAACACCTTTCATTTGTCGATAGGGGAGATGACAGTGATTCCTGAGGATGTATATAGGATATTGCAAATCCTGACAGTAGGGGATATGGTGTATTATGATCATATTGCCAATGGCACCACTTTCAGAGATGTGTTTAGAGATGACATCATTCGAGATGACAGTGTATCCTGGTTCTAGATGCTATAGTATGAGCCACTACCAGCAGTTTTGGCAAGATTGATATGAGGTTTTTTGTTGCTAGATTGGTAAGGGTGAGGATGTCTAGTTGGATAAGGTTGATTGATATAGGATATGATTGATCAGCCACAGAGATTTGCATGTGATAGTTGCATTTTGGCCCACTTGTATCATGATTTACATCAGGTTGTGTATTTTGACGCGTAGTCATTTTCAGTAGGGGTGATTTTGTTACAGATATGGACATGGGAGCATTTTCCCATTACTCGTTCAGTGTGTGTGTGTGATAGTGGCCTTAAGGTATGCCATACATGTATACTTATTCTAGTGTGTTCATGTAGCCCCATTTGGGCAAGATAGAGTATTGGCAACAGATTTTAGATGATATTGATGAGGTAGTATGGAGACTGTATCGATTTATAGAGCCATGGGTGGAGGATGATGATGAGATAGTATACTTCTTTGGTTTATGGTATTTGTTGGGCCAAATATCAGTAGTGATAGAGCGGTTTTGTTTCAAGTAGGTGGTGAGGTAGTTCAATCGATGGTAGGGCATGCCATAAGGGACAACACATTATGCTCAAGTGTAGTCAAAGAGAGCAATGTGGGGGCTGACCTTGGAGTACGAGGCTTGCCTGGAGGCCTTTTGGCGATGATAGATACAGTGCAGCCATGGGCCTTAAGAGATGGGGTGGAAAATACAGGGATGGAGGGGGATTATGCATGATGGATTTAGGAGCATCCCTTCCCTAGATACAAAAATCCAGTTGAGCCTATTCTAGGGATCAATGATCCATCGAGTGGGGGAGAGGATGATGATGATGAGGGTGGCCCAGGGAGAGGCAAAGGGAGATGGCGAGCTGGAGCCAAGGCGAGGGGTGTGGATGGAGCAAGGGGGAGGCGAGGCCAAGTAGCTGTGGTACTATCATAGAGGGGAGTGGCATGAGGCCTAGTTCAGGGACTGGTGGGTACAGGGAGGGTTGGAGGGATTTGAGGCCATGGTGGGGTGAGGGTGAGAGGAGGATTGGTTGGTGGTGTGGGTGTTGGTCAGCGAGATAGAGGGGTGAAGTGGGCCAAAGCTAAGTAGGTGAAGGCTAGATTGCTATAGGATGTGTAGTTTTTTTGGTGCCAGAGACCACAAGTACAAGCATCGAGTAGGGATCTTTAGAATGTATAGCCATAGGGGCTGCAACAAGGGTTACTAGAGGCACAACCACAGGTATAGTAGTCGGTACCACTAAATGCACAACCACCACCAGAGAGGTCAGGGGGTGCTACGGATATGGAGACTCGGATGAGTGCCATAAGGGCACGGATGGGTGAGGTGTTGAGTACTCTATAGACATTCATAGCTATGATGACACCAAGGTCACCATCGCCACCGAGGACAAATGAGGCATTGACAAGTCAGGCCATTATGATCAGGCAGGTGATAGACATGTCGCAGATGTGATAGGTTGAACTTATGATAGATGCAACAGAGCAGGTGTCCTGAGAGGGGATGAGTGCCCCCAATGATCAGGGACTGTCAGATCAGGCCTCTACGCATGAATGAGTATATATTTATGTGTTGTGGCCTTACTCCTCATTATGTATGATTATTCTTTTGATGTTCATTTGATATTTATGCCGATGTACTTTTGGATGCTCATATGGATAGATGTTTGGCAATTTATTCACGTTCATGTTATGTGATCCTTTGGATGTTCTTGTTGGTGTAGTCTATCTTATATTCATGTGGATTGTGGCCTTTGGATGTACTGTCTGATTCTTGCTTTTGCTCTATGAGATATTTGAGCTTATTGATGTTCAGATGTGTGCACTTGTTATATCATGGACTTATGTATGCATGTGATGGTGTGATTTGAGGATTATGGCAGTAGTGGATGTAGATGTGTATATATATGTGAATGATTAATGTAGCATGACCAAATGGATAATGACTAAAATAAATGACATGGCAATAATGATGTAATGAAAGGGTAATGTGATAATATGAGTGTAATGACATAAAATAAAATATGGTAAAATGAAATTGCATTTAATGAAATGAGACGTAATGGAATGTAATAAAATGGAGTATAACGAAATGGCATTGGGTGTAATGTAACATAATGTAATAAGATGTAATGTGATGTAATAAAGTGATTAGAATGTAATGAAATGAATCATGAAAAATGAAGTGTAATGGGGTGAATATTGTGGTAATATAATGGAATGAAATGAAATATGCAATGAAATGAAATGAAATGTCTAATAAACAAAATAATATGTGATGAAATGAAATGTCTAATGCGAGAAATGATATGTGATGAAATGATAGGTAATGAAATGATCATGGCTAATGTAATGAAATGAAATGGGATTGGTAAGTGAATGAGAAATGTGATGAAATGACAAGGAAATAAAAATAAAATTAATACGACATAATGAGAGGAAATATGATAGGAGATGTGATAAAATATGACAGTATGGAATGGAATGAATGTAATGTAATGATATTAAAGTGAAATGAATGTGTAAATGAAAATAAAAATGTAAATGAATGAATGTGTGGCAAAGTGTCATGGAATGGAACATGATGAAATGAGAACTAAAAAAATGAAAATGTGAGGATGGGATGAAATGATATGATATGATAAACAAAAAAATTGGGATAAGATGCAACGTGACCAATGAAGTGGGAATGAAAGTGAAAAATGGAAGGAAATGAAATTGGTTGAGATTTGAAAGTGATGAGATGGGACATCAATTTTTGAGATTTAAAAGCCACAAAAGGAAAGAGAAGAAATGCATGAAACAAAGGTAATGTGATGATGAACACAAAATGCAAGTCACAAATGTAGGAAAATAGGGGAAGTGAAATAAGATGAAACGATTGTGATATGGAATGAAATGAAATGGAAGGGAATGGGATGCAATATAGTGAATAATGGTAGATGAAAAGGAAATGAAGTGGGATGTGACAAGATGAGATTTTTTGAGATTCTAAAGCCATGGGATGTAGTAGATGATGTGGTGTGATAAGGAATGAAATTTGATACAAGGCAAGAGTGACAAGAATGGTTTGAGATTCAAAAGCCACGTAACACAATAGGTGGGATGAAAATATAAGACGATGATGTGAAATAATGAAGTGTAATGCATGGTGGCAATATTGTGAGGAGACAAAGTCCATGATAGTTGAGTGCTAAACGCTCGTCTAGATATTGATGTTAAGATAACCAGTCATGATTTTGCTGGGTGATGTCGTGAAGGTCATCTAGTGTAATCTTGACTTATGTGCCAACCATTGGTTTTCAAGGAACCCAAGATAAAAATGCAAACTAGATTAATGCAACTAACTATCACTTTTAAAGAGATGCAAACTAATTGTCATCATAGAGCATGTGATAAAAAGTGACTAAATACAACCACCACTAGCTTAGCTATAGTGATATGAATACTATGTCATGCCAAGAAGTACCAACAAAGATGAACAATGTACATGAAAATAGGACAACTACTAGAAAATAGAAGCTATAGCCGTAGAAGAATAAAAATAGGCACACAAACAGTCACATGTCAGATAAAAGACCTCACCTAAGATAGCTCACAAAATTGGTCGAGGTACATATGACTCTCCAAATGAGAGGAGACACTTACAAGTGGACACCAATAAAGCACGAAACCAAAGGATCATTGGAGTTAAACAATGAAAAACTAATAAAAATGTCATGAATTCATCTCGATACCTCTAGTCAAGTGCATCATCGAGGTACTAAAAGCACATGATAGCATAGAAAACCATTAGTTGCAGACCATGCGTACTTCTATTTTGTGTAATAGTATCAAGTTTGTTCAGTTTTGCCAGGGAGCAACTATTGTACTAGGTGGATAAGAAAGCATGGGATGTGTCGATGGTGATTTGGCAGCAGATAATGCAAGGCGATGTGCATCGGCTAGAATTAGGGTGGCTAAATGTCGAAGCTAAGGGTCAAGTGTACTAAGTACTAGTGCGGTAGGGTGTAGAGAGTAGATACATGGAAGGCTAGTAAAGAATAAGTTTCAAGTGAGTGATGACTATAAGTAAGCAGATAACATGGGAATGAAACAAGGTGAGGTGAAGAGAAATATCTGATTATTGGATATATTGAGAAGTTGTAGGAATTGGTCAAGTGAAAGAATGTCGGGCTCACCAAATCAATCGTAGCAAGAGGGTGATGCTAGCTAGGGAAGGTGGATGAGGCAAGGGCAAAGAGTGAAGCATGTTTAGCAAACCTTCGAGGAGCTGGTGGATCAATCAGAACTCCAAGAATTAATTTTGGGGCTAGGTTGGGCAAGTTAGGTAGGGCAAAGGTCAACACAACTCGAAGAGGTGGGGATTAGAGCAGAGTAAATGCCCTTGTTCGCTTTAATGATGTTGTCGGGAACTACAACACAACAAGCATTACAGGTGATATTGGATGATGAGCTGATGATGCAGGTGGAGAATAATCCACTTGGGATGACAATGAGTATGTTAGGAGCAGATGAGGAGGCAGGGGAGATAAAATCTCTTGAAAAATCCATGGGAGAAGCTTCAAAGGATGTGGGAGGCTTGGTGGGGGTGAATTAGTGAGCAAGATGCATTGGTTGATTAATCTTGGGACACTAGGACAGGGGACAACAGAAGGGAAAATGAGTGGTGTAAATGTAGATGAGCCACGACTAGAGGTGGGAGGTAGGGATCAATCGGCATGGGACGTGGAGGAATTACAAAGAATGTTAGATGCCGAGATAGTCCAAGCGAAGAATGCAGAATAGGATGTCACATTTTTGTTGGGATTGATGGAGAAGACATGGGAAGATGGGGTGCAAACGGAGGCAAGACAACTACAAGTAGTGGTGGAGGCAGAGCAAGCATGGGTGCAGTCACTATAAATGGAATTGTGTGTGGAACACGCACGAGTGAAGGGAAGTGATGTGGGAATGTGAGTGGAGTGGTCATGGGTTGAGCGATTACAGGAATCTCTGAAGATAGTGCAAGTAGGTTCAAAGAGCACTCAGAATGAACTAGTGTTACTGCAGTCGTAGTCTGAGTCATTTAGAGAGGTGATTGGAAAAATAAAGTCCTTGGCATTGAAGTTATAGGAGTGGTTAGCTTTAAGCGAGGGGAAGGCGAGACAATTGCAACATCGTTTAGGCAAGGCAAAAGTAGACACAGAGCACTGGTGAATGGTGACTGATCAAATGCAACAAGAGCGAGGCGTGGCCTAACGAGTGATCATTGCACCAGGGGTAAACAAGTTGGTGGAGAATGTGTTCATGGACATGCACTAGTCGGTGAAGGTACACTAGGAAGCCACTTATTGGATGGGATGTTATTATCAGGCATTCTTGAATGAGGATAGGCAAGGGATGTAGTTTGTGGATAGGGAATTTACACAGATGTTGAACGCACAACTATGTGGTGGGAGGTTTCCAATTCCAATGGATGAGGTGTGGGTATGTAGAGGATTGACACCAGGGGCTTCATCCTTTGGAGCTAGGCAAAAAGAGACACCATTGATTGGACACCCTATCCTACCACATCCCCGGGGAAGCCAAAATAAATGATCCGCTAGGCACTATTTGAATGTAATATTGTCATTGTCATCATAGGAGAATAAAAGTGTGTGCCTGTTGTTGTGGCAATCAAACGAATAATAGATGTTGATTGTAATGCATCGACATGTGTGTTTTTGGTATTTTCAGAATATATTTGGATGTTTTGCATTTTTGTGGAGCACATAAATATTTTTGTATTTTCTATAGGTATTTGAATGTTTTTGTGTTTTGTGAGAAATATTGGAATGATTTTAATCTCTGTAAAAGTGGGGACAATACGATCCATATAGTAAAGATAACTGTTACTGGTAGGTGAGAATGTTTGTGTGGACTTGTAATGGAGGAGGAATATAGATTTATGCAATATATGAGGAGTTACAATGTGTAAGGCATAATTCTATGTATATTAATAGTAATTATAGACAATTATAAGGCCAATGTTGGGATATTCCTCTAGGTATGTGTCAAGACAGAGGTTTGTGAGGCCTATAAAAAGGTGTTTGGGCCTAAAAAGGCACTAGAGGGGTCTGAAAAGGACACTTGGGCCTTGAAAAAGATGCTAAAGGGCCTAAAAAGGCACTTTTGGCCTAAATGGCGCTGGAGGCATCCGAAAAGGATACTTGGGCCTTGAAAAAGGTGCTTTAAGGGCTTGAAAAAAGGCATTTTGGGCCTAAAAAAATGCTAGAGGGGTCCAAAAAGGACAATTTGTCCTTGAAAAAGGCACTTGAAGGGCCTAAAAAAGGCACTTTGAGCCTAAAAAGCCACTGGAGGGGCTCAAAAAGGACACTTGGGCCTTGAAAAAGGTGGTTTAAGGGCCTAAAAAAGGTGTTTTGGGCCTAAAAAGGTGCTTGCGCCTAAAAAGGGGCGCTTGAAGGGCCTAAAAAGGTAGTGTGAGCCTAACATGATGTTGGAGGGGTTCGAAAATGACATTTGGTCCTAAAAGAGCACTAGAGGGGGAGCCAAGCTCTCACGCTTATGCTTACTTATTCTGTGCCTCTAGTTGAGTGAGGATGAAAGAGTCCGCCGAATATCTGGGCTTTCGAGATAGCATTGATATATTTGTTGAAGGTGGCTAGACTAATTGTGGCCACTGCAACATAAATAAGACTAATGATTTGTTGGGAATTGTTGCTCATGACAAGAGGAAGGAAATGGGGGCACCTCTTGTGCTATTTGTGTTGTGCCAGATTTTCCAAAGTCTAGCAAAATGTTTCAGGACATTACTACGCTGCTTCTTTATATCAGTGAGGTGTGTTTGGTTCAAAATATTTTATGTCCTATTGTATAGCCTAATTGAGCTAAAGTGAGACAACATTTGATAGGAATTTTGGGGTGTTGTTAATTTTTTGAGCATTCATGGCTATGTTCAGTAATTATGACCCCCTTTTGAATGTCTTTAGGAAAATTTGAATTTTTTTTGATAATTTTGGACAATTTACAAAAAAAAATGGTAATTCTAGGCAATTTTTGAATTTTTTTGGTAATTTTTGGCAATTTTAAATTTTTTTTGGTATTTTTTGGCAATTTTGGAAATTTTTGGCAATTTTTGAATTTTGGTATTTTTTGGCAATTTTTAAATTTCTGGGAATGGAATGTGGATGTGAGTGAGATTTGTTGGAATATAGGGGTAACCAGGGCCATGCGAGGCACCTAAAGAGGCAAGGAGACCAAAATGGGCCAAAAGGTAGGAACATGGGTGTGGATGGCTACATTTGGGACGTGGGCGAGTATTGAAAGGAGTTTGGGACATCAAATGGGTCGAATGAGGGCTAAAATAAGCTTTGGTGATCATTGGTCAAGGTGGATAGATAAGATGTGCATTGATTTTCTTGCAATTCATGTCTATGGTATCTCAATACATAATTAGACTCCCTGTTTTGTTGAGTTTGTTGTGCTCCCCTTCGTTGTTGTCATACCGATTGTCTCTTCTATTGTAAACTACATTAATGCCAAAGAACCACTAAATTGTGACCCACAAGGGTTCCTCAATTGGGTATGTGTGAAATTAACTTGACTGTGTTGGATGAGCCTCAACCAAGCAAAATTTGTCCAGAGGTGGGTACTTGAGGGCTGTCTTAACTATTTTTCAGCATTGAAGGACTTGTGTTGTTCAAGGAAGTCCAAAGGTATTGTCTCTCACCCCTTTTCAACCCAAGGTGGCATTCTCACTTCCTTTGTACCATTTTTTTTTGAGTTGGTTTTTATTTTATTTTATTGATTTTTTTTTGGTATTTTTGATGTGTTTCTCAAGGCTCTAAACATAAAATCTCTTGAGATGGATGCTATTGATGGGTTCTACTAGGTCTGTACCATCAAAATTTGAAAGTCTGTAAGTACCAATCCCAAAGGACTCCTTGACAATGTAAGGACCAATCCAATTGCCTTCCCACTTTCCTTTCTTTTCTCTAGCCACTTGGTTCTTGGGGTTTTCTTGGAGCACTAAGTCACCAATCTGAAAAGCACGGGGTTTGACCTTTTTGTTGTAATGTCTTGATAACCTATTCTAATACACTTTGAGATGTTCATGTGCTCTATGCTAATGCTCTTCTAACAACTCTAGCTGCTCTAGATGGGCCACTTTGTAATCCTCATCAGATAGGACATCTCAGAAAGTAACTCTCAAGGATGGGATCTCAACTTCTAAAGGAAGAATAGCTTCACAACCATAAATCGAGGAGAAGGGTGTTGCGCTTGTAGGTGTCCTGACACTCATCCAATAGGCTTAGAGGGTGGGGTTCAACTGTAAATGCCAATCTCTACCAATATCATTGACAGTTGTTTTGAGGATGTTGATAATGGTTTTGTTGGTGGCCTCTACTTGGCCATTGCCTTAGGAATAATAAATTGATGAGGAGTGGTGTATAATGTGAAACTTTTCACATAATTCATCAATTATTTGATTTTTAAAGTACAAGGCATTGTCCGTGAGAATGGCATGGGGTATGCCAAACCAACAAATGATGTGGTTTAGAATGAAGGAAGAGATTTGTTTTCCAGTAGAGTCGGCAAGTGGCGCCGCTTCAATGCAATTGGTGAAGTATTCTATGGTGGTGATAATCCATTTATGTCCACCAGAGGAAGGTGGGTGGATGGCTCTAATCAAATCAAAGCCCCACTGATAAAATAGGCCATGGCGTGGCCAAAGGGTTGAGCTCTTGGGCTGGTGCATGAACAAGGTTACAATGGATTTGACATTTTTTGCAAGTTTTGACATAGTCGATAGAATCCTTTTCCATGGTTGGCCAAAAATAGCCCATCTTAAGAATCTTCTTTGCTAGTGTGAATCCACTGGAGTGTGACCCACAAATCTCTGCATGGACTTCTTGCAAAGCGACTCTAGAGTCATCCTTTTCGAGGCATCTAAATAAAGTACCATCAAGACCTTTCCTATACAACGTATCGGCCAACAAAGTATAACATGAGTCTTGTTGAATGAAATTTCATTTTTGGTTACATGAGAGGTTAGACATAATGGTATTATCACAGAGGTATGTGATGATGGGGTTATACCAAAGGGAATCAGGAGTGTCTGAGTGGAAAATGATAAGGGAATCAGGTTGAATAAATATGAGTTGAACCACCTCTTCTACCAAGAATTCATACCACTTGTGTTGCTCTAGTAGTTGGAGTAAGGAGGCCAAGGTGGCCATAGCATCTATTGCTCTATTCTTTTCTCTGGGAATTTGTTCAAAAGTAATATGAATGAAACATGCCTTGAGTGTGTCAACCATATGTTTGTAAGGCAATAACTTTTTATCTTTGGTTTGATAAGTGTTGGTGACTTGATTGATGATCAACTGGGAGTCTCCATAAACCTCTAGTGCTATTAGTTTCCATTCTAAAGCTAGCTTAAGACCCAAGACCAAAGCTTCATATTCTGCCATGTTGTTGGTGCAGGGGAAAAGTAGTTTGTAAGACTTAGGGATGGTAATACCTAGTAGCGTGATGAACAAGATACTGATGCTTGATCCATGGTGTGTATAGGAACCATCAAAATATAATTTCCACATTACTGGCTCTGTTTGAAGAATGTGCATATCTAGGAAATTTGCTAGGATAGGATTTGAAATCTCTATAGGCACATTTGCTAATTCATCAGCAATGGCCTATCCTTTAATTGCCTTCCTATCAACATACTCAATGTCGGACTCGCTTAGGATCATCATCCATTTAGCTAATCGATTGATTAATGTTGTTTTGTTGAGAAGATATTTGAGGGGGTCAATTTTGGATATAAGCTTGACTTTGTGTGTTAGAAGGTAGTGATATAGCTTTTGGGAAGCAAAAAATATGGCTAGACAAGCCTTTTCAATAAAAGAGTAATTGAGCTCATAATTGACCAAGATATGACTGATGTAATAGATAGTCCATTCTTTTCCTTGGTCATTTTCTTGCACCAAGAGGGCTCCAATTGATTTATCCATTACAAAAATGTACAGTAACAAAGGTTTGTGTGGTATAGGAGGTACCAACATGGGCAAATTCATCAAGTAGGTTTTGAGTAAGTCAAAAGCCTTCTAGTATTGGTCATCCCACTTAAAATTTATATCTTTCTATAGCAAGTGTGTGAAAGGTATACACTTTTATGCCAACTAAGAAATGAACAAATAGACTAATTGAAGCCTACCTTGAAGATAACATAACTGACTCAGGTCCTTTGGAGGTGGCATACTAATTATGGCTTGTACCTTTTCAGGGTCAACTTCTATCCCTTTGGTTGAGACAATGTATCTTAGAAGCTTGCCTGATTAGATGCCAAAAGTGCATTTCTTGGGATTGAGCCTAACTTTGAATGCTTCTAGGTAGGTGAATATCTTGGCTAGTATGGGAAGATGTTCTTCTCGACTATGGGATTTGTTGAGGATTTCATCCACATAATGTTCCATAAAGATATGAATTATATCGTGAAAGCTAGTGATCATGGCCCATTGATAGGTAGCCCCAACGTTCTTTAGCCCAAAGGGCATTACATTCCAACAAAATGTGCCCCACACACAAGTAAAAGATATTTTCTCTTGATCTTCTGGTGCTATCTTGATCTGATTATACCCTGAAAACCCATCCATGAGTGCAAACATGGAATGACCCATTGTTAGATCAACAATGGTGTCAATGTTGGGAAGGGGGAAATCATCTTTGGGACATGATTTGTTTAAATCTTGGAAATCGATGCAGATGTGTATGTTGCCATTCTTCTTTGATATGGGAACAATGTTGGATATCCATGACACATACACCAAGGGCTGGATGAAATTGGTGCTAATTAACTTTTCTAACTCTGCTTTGACTAACAAAGCTATATGGGGATGCATCTTTCTAAGCTTTTATTTTACTAGCTTGGACTCTAGAGAAATGTTGAGATGATGGAGGATTAAATTTGGGTCTAAGCTAGGCATGTCTGTGTAAGACCATGCAAAGTTTATCTATCTTTCTTCAAAGAAGTAGATGAATGCCTGTCTTTCCTCTATGCTTAAGGACTGTGTCAAATAAATGACCCTTGGTTCTTGCTCTATGCCAATGTTGATTAGTTCAGTTGGTTGAATCAGGATGGAAGATCTTTCCTTGGAGTATTCAGGTAAAGTATCAATCACTCCATCCGTGGGTGCCATAGTTGGGTTTTCACCTTGGGATGTGACACTTCTATTTGTTTCCAATTTTTTCACAAGGTTAGCCACAACTTGGTAGTGATGATTGAGGTTGTGGAATGCTTGACCTATTCTAGTGTGACTGAGGTAATTGATACCAAACTCGACTATATGCCTTTCTTCTGTTCTTTGTTGATGAGATGGTTCAACCACGTTAAGGTAGATGAAGACTTCATAGACAATGTCAAAATGAGTGATGTGGTGAGGCTCAATTGTATCCCAGTTAATGAGCTCAAGATGGACTAGGGGTAGTGATTCATAATATGGAAAGGGTTCAACAGGTTTAAAGACTTGATTTCATTGGATGACTCATATGTTGTATCTATTAGATCTATGACATGAGCTTCTTCTAGAGTGTTAGGAAAAGTAGAGCTTGCAAGAGGCTCATAGTAGTCATCTTCAAATTCTACTGGAAAGAAGTCAAGGAATGGGGTTTAAAATTGAAATCCTTCGACATGTTCATCATCTTCTAAGCTGCTCTGTTGTACCTTGAATCTTGGTGAAATGGGTCTTCGAATAGAGGTTGTTCCTTGTGTAGCAAAATTGTTAGATGTGGATATGTGAACAACATCACATTCTTTATCCTGAAGAGACTCCTTGATTAATGACTCAAATTCCCATTTAGTGGAATCATTGTCGTCTTTGTTATTAGAGGTGTTTATAGATGGTTTTTTTCGTGGGATGTGAACCTGAGAGGGATAGATTCACATTTATGATGTTAGTTGTTTTCTAGCTATAACCATCCTTTTGTTTAGGTACCCATGCCGGGGTGGAAGCGGAGGAATCACTATGCTTAGGACGAGCTTCAAAAGAGGTTTGTGTATTATCTTGTTCATCATATCCTACCCCCGTTTTGGACCTGTTGGACTTGAATTGTACCATTAGAGGTTCAATGATGCCTGTCCCTTTCCCTAAAGGACCATCTCCCGTGTATCCCATCTTTTTCATTAGGTCAAAACCTTTTTTGTGTAGGTGGAGGGAGATGTCAAAGTTTTGTTGACTAATTTCTACCACTCAGTTTGGAGGTGTGCTACTTGCTTTGATAAAATGTGCATGATAAGGCTTGGTGGATTAGGGTTTTCCATGAGATCTCAAAGAAATCAGGGGATCAAATAGGGAGACTGAGTATTCGCCCACTCCTTTGCGATGCAATTTACACTTTTTATCAAATTCTTTCAACAATCTATCCATTTCTTCATAATGTGACCATTTAGGGTCTTTGGACGATGATGGTGAAGGAAAGGAAGGACCCAAACAATCCACTTTCTCTTTATGCTTAATTGACATTGATGAGTGGTTGTTGTTTCGGTCAGTAGAGCATGAAGTGTCTGTAGTTGTGGACTGGTTGATGTCATCTGTTGGTGTGTCAGTTTCTTCCTTGTTGCGAGGGACAAGGGAATTACAATATTGGGCAAAGTGTTGATCTCCTAGTATGGTCACCTCTTGAACCATGTAAGGAAATTTAAGACACTAATGATAAGTGGAAGGAATGACCTGCATTTCATGGATCCATAGTATTCCCAAAAGGATGTTAGAAGTTAATTGTACATCTAAGACTTGACAAACAATTTCTTTCACAACTAGTCCTACTCTGATGGGTAGAATAACCATGCCTTTGGAGGATCTTTCCTCATTGCCATAAGCTTTGATAATAATTTTCTTTCTTGGGTCAATAGCATCCTTTGTATACCCTAGGGCTTTTACTAAATTGAGTGTGCAAATATTGAGGCCTGCTCCACCATCAACCAATGCTCTCTTAAATCTATTTGTATGGATAAAGACTTCAATATGCAAAGGAGAGTTTTGTGGCTGGATGACGAACATGTCATCTTGGGCTAAAAAAATATGCAGTGAGGGGCAACTAGGTTACTGACCATGTTCTGAAATCTACTCACATCCAGGTCATTCGGTACTAAGGCTTTGGTGAGTATTTGTTTATGCTCTAGGGAAATCTGTAATAGTTTAAAAATAGAGATATGGGTGGGGAGTCTTAAGTAATTGGTTGCTTAGGTTGTACTTGGGCAAGGAGGAGCTTGTAGTTGCATGATTGAGATTTGTCACAAGTCCTGGTA
Organism: Cupressus sempervirens; assembly: GCA_028749045.1. Lineage (NCBI taxonomy): Eukaryota > Viridiplantae > Streptophyta > Pinopsida > Cupressales > Cupressaceae > Cupressus > Cupressus sempervirens. Next base: position 808,481,721 of record CM053791.1, on the reverse strand, counting down.
GGATAACTTTAGAGGCTTGGCCTTGGGTAACAACATTTGAGAATTGTTTTTTGTTTTTATCTTTAACTATGATGACATTTATGGTGTCATCAAAGCTAGAAATCATGTTAATGGTATTGTCGTAATGATGTGCATAATTGACCTTAGTGTGAGGGGATGGATTCTGACTGGCTTTGGAGAATTCACCCTTTTCATGACTCATGAAGGGGTTCTTGAAGGTTGTATGGTCTTCATAATTGCTAAGGGTTTACTACTTCAATGACCTCATCATTGATTAATTTTTGGATTGTCCCCTTAAGGGAAAAATAATTGTTTGTTAAATGCCCCCTATTTCGATGGTAGGCGCAAATGTGCTTATCATTCCACCATTTTGGTTTGACTTGGGGTTCATGGGGTTTGGCCTCAGGAAGTACAATGAGCTCATCAACCAAGAAGGTTTGCAAGGAACTCTCGTAAGACACCTCGATAGGAGTATACACCTTGGGTATATCAGAGGATTGATATCTGCGAGGAGGAGGAGCTTGATTGTAGGCAACTTGTTGATTGGTCATCAAGGGAGTTTCTACATTGTGTCGATAGAATGGGCGGGCATTGTCTTGTTGGGGTGCATTTGGGTTGGTGTTGTTGACAACATGATATGATTGGTTTAGATGAGATTGGGTTTGAGGTTTGACATGGTTGGCTTCGACCATCCCATCATTAACGATGTTCTTGTTGTTGTTTTGCCACCATGACTTTTGTTTATCGGTGGCCTGATCAAAGGAATTATGAGTCTGCATGGATTTATTTGAAAAGCCCTTACCATCTTTTGATAGTTTAATGATGTCATTATTTAGTAAGGTCTCTTCTACCTTAGTAGCATTCTCTAAGGTAGTTTTGAAATCTTTAGGCCCTTGGAGTTGGAGCCAGTAATTCATTGATTTAAAGAGACTATTAATGAAGATGTTAGTCTTCTCTTTGTCAAGTATTTCTTTGTGGTGCTTAGCAACATGTGTCTCCACTATTGTAAGAAAGTTTTGAATGACTCACTGGGAAGTTGTTTCGTGTTGCATAAGTCAATCATTGTAACTTCCCTTTCAATATTGTAGGAATATTGAGAGATGAAAATGGAAGCCAATTGGTCAAAGGTTTTTATATTGGAGGGTAGCTTGGAGAACCACTCCATGGCTTGCCACCTAAGGCTTCTAGGGAACAATCACATTAGGTACGTTGTGTCATGGACAAATTCCATACTTAGGGTATAGAATTTTTTGAGGTGGTTTTGCAGATATGATGTGCCGAAGTATTTATCATATTTTGGTATTTGTACATTTTGTGGGAAAGGCGCGAAGGTAATGTTCTTATCAAAGGGGAGAGGACACACCTTCTCGAGGTTGAATTTTGTGGGTTGTGTTTTTCCTTTCTTCATTCTTTCCATTTCCATTTGTAGGTCTTGTAAATTTTGCGTGACAACATCTAGGGGTGAATCTTCTTCGTCTTGTTTCAATTTGGTCACATCAAAATTAGATGGTAATTTCGCACCTTGTTGTGCTAATGCTAGTATATAATGCTCCTTGTATTTCTCGAGTATCTTGTCCATGATATCGACAAGTTTGAGATTTTTTTGAAAATATTTGATTTTAGTTTCGATACTCCTATCCTCCCATATGTTAGATGAAGCCATGGTGGCTAAGGATTATGAATTTTAATTGAACAAGGGTGACTCGTGAATAATTGCATTCTATGAGCAATCTGCTACTGTAGTGAGTTCAAGGAGATTTAGAGGTTTTGTGCATTTGATGGTTATGCCGGCTATTCTAGCACTCATTCGTAAAGGTGATTATTTTGGTTTTTTCATTATACCGGTCTTATACGGTGGCATGAAAATGTGAACTGGATTACTTTAGGCATTTTTGGAATGCAAGGGTAACAAGCTAGATTGGACAATGCATTTCCGTTGACCATGATTTCTCTGTGGTAACAAGCTAGATTGGACAATGCATTTGCCAATTTTGATAGGATAAGTTTCACTTGCACCGAGTCGAATAAGGGATGGATGTGTGTCTTCGAACATTTATGGCTTGATGTATGAAATGAATTGATGATAATTGTTGGGTTGATAATGATGTTTGTAGCTCTGCTTGTTTTGAAAGGTGTTTTCAATCAGGTATGGAATTTCTCAAACTTTGTAAAATGCTAGCAAGGAAAAGGGTATCCAAATTTATCGTTTGTTCACAACTATTATGCACGCAAATGGCCTTTATTTTATGTTTTTGCTCAGATGCATCATAGGATTGGTCAAGGCGCTATTTAATTGATCATATGTGTTGTTTAAATGCTCAGACACACTATTGGAATTGTCATATGCATTGTTTCATGATTGAGATGCGTTGTTTTGCTAAGCAAATGCACTGTTTAAAGGCTCAGACACATTGTTTGATAGGAATGTGCGTTATAATAGGGATCATAAGCATTACAAGAATGTTCAAAAGCATTGTTTTATGTAGTATATGTGCTACTTTCAGGATTATTCAACAATGTTCTCCTTTTGGACTTGGTTTCTCGATGCCAATTTGAAGTTTGTCTTTCTAGAAGGATTGTGATCCGCACTAGTGTTCGTTATTAAGTTTTAAAGCACTTCCAAGCAAAATAGTAGTAAGACCAAAACAAAATGTAAAACCACACACACCTAGAAAATGGAAGAAAATGGCTTCCTATCAAGGTTATCTAAATTCGGTGACTAGTGGATCTTAGTGTTTAACCAACTATGTTCAGATTTACCTCTCTTGTGACAGAGAGCTTCCCACCAACGCTAAGGAGGTTTGGCACAATCCCTTATAGGACTACTCGAGGAAGGCTATATTCCAGACATGGGTGGCTTGCATTCTATTGAGAATACAAGATTGGAAGGCAATCCCTCTCACTGGCCCTGCTAAGCCAACTTAGGAGGTAGCCTTTCTATGGCTAGATAATCCTACCTATTGAAAAGTGGGAAATGGAAGGCACATACAGGTTTGGGAATCTGATCACTCAAGAAGAGTGAGAGTATATCCCTACTATTTTGGCTCCCCAAACACAATAGACACGAAGGTTTAATCACCAACCCTTATACTACTAAAAATAGAGGAGCTCCTAGCGACACTATGTGTGAATTCTTTCCTTGTTCAATTGTAACCAATATTTACAGAAGTTTGGGCATTCTGATCAACTCGAAAGAGTTGAGAGCATAGGTCTACTTCTATTTTGGATCAGGGAGATTGAATGCTTCTATTAAGCTATGTTTGGAACTTTGAAATGCCACACTTTATATTGACAAGAGCCGAGGTCCACTTACCTGATTTGGAGCTAGCAAAGGCTAGGCACTTTTAGGAGGGTCTTCATTCCTATCAGACACTGTTTGTAATCTGGGAGCTTTTTGTTAACTCAAAAGGGACCTCTAAGCAAATGATATTTGAATCTAGAAGTTAGATTTAGGAAACTCTAAATGTTACTAGATGCACTACAAAAATACTCATATGCGTTATAGAAAGCCTTATATGCACTATTTAATTTGGCAAATGTGGTATAATAAAATTAGATGCACTATAAGACACTTTTTCTATGCTTCAAAAATCATCAAATGCATTATAGAAAAATGTAAATGCGTCATAGAAAACTTCAAAAGCGTTGTAGAAAGATGTAAATGCATTACATAATAATTTAAATGCGCTTTAGAAAGATTAAATGCATTAAAACAGAGTTCAGAAGTGTCCAAATATCTCTTGGAAGCATTATAACAAAGCTCAAAAGCATCAAAAGATTTAGATCCGACCCTTGTGTTTTCGAGGAAGACTTTGAGACGTTGTTCTCGCTGATATGAGGCCTCCCGAATGCTGCAGAACTTGTATTTGATCGGATCTGCACAAGAGAATAGCAAGAAACACATATCTATACTAGAAATGAAAGATTAGACTAAAAAAAATGACAATAGAGAGGCTTTTAGTTCAAGCCCCATGGTGGGCGCCAATTTGTACATGGTGTGAATGCGTATTCATGAAACTTTAATGTAGAATGCAGTTAGACTGACGATGAGCTAGACTAAACCCAATATATCATCATCAGAATGTAATCTCTACGAGTGTCTCATGTTTCCCTAACTACAACTAGTAAAATAACTCTTAGACCAGCATCTTAGTGACAGTTCTAGAATGGAAGTATGCTAAAAATACAGATCTATGAGGATACATGCAAGATCTAGGACTAAAAATGCAGATTATATGCTATCAAAATGGATATGCAATAAACTAACATACAATAAATGATGCTAAATAACATAAAACAATGCTAAAATGTTATGAATTCACTAGAATGATAATGCTAAAATGATAACTCAGAATCTGCCTATAGTGCAGATGCCTAAAACTTGGGTCCTTTGCCTCTTAGATTTCCCTCCTATTTATAGGATTTCAAAAGGGGTTGGGGTAAGAATAAGGATTTTCACCTTTGACTGATGGGTGAAAGTGAAACTAAAAATATCTCATAAGAGACTATGAGGAAGAGTCCAACAGACTTGGTTTTGAGGATAATTGAGGATATTTCTAATTCTTTAAAAATAAAAAAGGGAGATTTCCAATTTTGTGAGGATAAATGATTTTTTTTTGTTTTAATAAATGTCTTATTTATTCTCAACACTTTGTCTTTTTCCTCCTCCTTTTTGAATTTTATTTTATGAATTTGAATTGTTTTTCTCCTCTTTTAAATTTGATTTAGGTCTTATCGATTTGATAGATTAATAACCTGATGTAATTTTTGATTTGAAAGTCTATTGTGTTTCTCCTGATTTTCTCTTTAATTTGCACTGATTGATCAAAATTGCATGATTTAGGTCTTTGCCAATTTTTGGGTGTCTACAATTATTACAAAATATAGATAGAGACTTAGAAATTGAAGAAGAACAAAAATAATTAAAATGTAATAGAAATATTTCTTCTAATTTTATAACAAAAACTATAATTATTTAGTTATTTAAACTGTACTGTTTAGTTAAGATTTTTTTTAAAAACTACTAATAACAATTCTTCTAAATTTATAACAAAAAAACTATAACAAAAAAACTATATTTTTTTAATTATTCAAATTGTACTATTTAGTTTACATTTTTTTTGTTAAAGTACTTATCATATATTTCAAACATTTCAACTTAATATATAATAATAATGATTGTAATATATTTATTGTATTCATTACACTTATTTAAAAAAATAATTAAAATGAAATAGAAATAATTTGTCTAATTTTAAAGCAAAAACTATAATTATCTAGTAATTTAAATTGTACTGTTTAGTTAAGATTTAAAAAAAAAAACTACTAATAACAATTCTTCTAATTTTATAACAAAAAACTATATATTTTTTACTTATTCAAATTGTACTATTTAGTTTAGATTTTTTTGTTAAAGTACTTATCATATATTTCAAATGTTTCAACTTAATTTATAATAATCATGATTGTAATATATTTATTGTATTCATTACACTAATTTTATATCAATCATATAATTATAAAGCATGGCTCGGAACATTATAAAGACTCAAGGGAAAGGGAAAGGCTCAAGAAGGATGGCTAACCTAAAACAAGGTCACTAAAAATTCTACAAACTAGATTTCCAATGGAACCTGGAATGGAAATTTTACAAATTACACATTGATCTAAATGTAAAACAAAATCCATTGATCACCTTGGTAAAGTAGGATACTAAATTGACCAAAGAACAGATGGTGGATTATAATTGCTCAAAATTGCAATTGTAGGTGACTGTTAACAGTTAATTAGTTTACTTAACCGAATAATTCCAACTTAACAAATGATTATACAATATATTGATTTCTACTTGACTGAAATTATCTTAAAATTCAATTTACTACAAGAATGAGAACAACAACAAATGAAAGAGCAAAGGCAGAGAAAATGTTACAAGTGAAAAGAGCAGAAGGAGAAGCAGAATCAAAAGAGCAATTTCGATGGCTTTAAAAAGAAAACCTGATTTGGCAGACGGTGTTGCAAAGTACTCCTGTTTGCGGCTTCCTTCTATGCAAATAGCTTCAAATCTAAGAAGTTGGTGCAATCACGAAGGGGCTTCCAAATTTTCTAAGGAGAAAAAGATTCTCTCTCTGTCACAAATTCACACAGACAAGGAAAACAATGACTAATAAAAATAATGATTGAAAAAGAACTGATAAATTGTCTATGAAATCCGTATTTGAAATTTGAAATACCTCAGTGTGCTATGAGGAAGGAACAAATGTGTGGAGAATTTAAATTGAAGTCATTGGGCAGAAGTTTCTTAAGAAAATGTTTAACATAGATATGTAAATGATTTTGAGGGAGGCAAAAGGCTAAATTAGAAGATTTAATAGAGAAACCACCTGCATGCATGCTAGTTCGTCCCTACACATTCGCATTGCACGAGGAGGTGGATGGAACTGTTAATACCTTTTTTATGGGACCATTATTATAAACCTAGAGATATACGAGCTATTTTCCTACATGCGTAAGAATCAAATTCATTGTTCATTCAAAAATCCATTTGATAAAATAAGAACAGAAGGAAAGTATCTTTAGTTTTACACTTAGAATTAAAATAGCCTAAAAAAAATGGAGCGACAATTCAAAGTCAACATATATTACAAAAGTATAAAATTGGCTGCCATCCCCAACAAATTTAGACAACGAATATTTCCTGATATCTACGTATCACGATTAAAGTTTTTACACAGACACACATTATAGAATTCCCAATTAACTGCTAGTTTAAATAAAGCCATAATCAATTTCCATTTCTTAATCCTTACATATCCCTCAAATTCTGTGATTTTCCAATTAGTAGTCAAAAACTGCTTAACAAATTCAGTAATTACACATGACTGCCTTTTTTTAGATGTTAAACAATTCTCAGGCCATTGTGTGCCACAATAAAAAAGCCTATTGGCTTAATTACATTTATAATATTTTACATTTCTCGTATTTTTATATTTTATTTTTTAAAGGCTATTCCTTTTTTCTCATTGGTTCCTCCTATTTTGCTAGTGGTTTTTTAATTTTTCTTTTCAAAAATTCAAAAGATTTCTTTTGCTACTCATTTTCTACTATTGATTTGCCTCCATTTTAGAAATGATGTTTCATAGTTATCTTATTTTTATTTTTATTTTTGAAGATCTATTTTTTTTCCTAATTGGTTCTTTTTTTTTGTTAGTATTTTTTATTGTTCTTTTAAAAACTTCAAAATGTTTCTTATGCCACCAATAAAAAATAAGAAAATGAAATATTTTTTACATTTAAAAAAAAAAATTGCAAAATAAATATTTCTATAATTCTAAAAAAAAAAGTCTTATATATATTTTAGTTTTTTTTACATTAATATAACTCCATAAATATAGAAACACTAGCACATTATTTGTATCTAATTTCAATAATTAAGAACCAAGACTGAAAAATGAAAAAAAAAATCTTATATACTTTAATTTTTACGTTATATGACTGCCTTAAAAAAACTATTGATAAACCAAGTTATATGAGTATTGTATATCTATTAAATTTTTGTTAAAACTTGTATACACTACATATTTTTTTTTGAAGTTATAGCAAAATTTATAAAGTTATAAACATATTTCATTTTTCTCTTTTTACATTAGATAGAACTCAAGTTGTATTACAACTCTTGTTTTTATTGTTTCATTAGTTATAGTGTTTATGTAAAGGTGTTTTAACCCTCTTCAGAAGTAAACCCATTTCCTTAGAATGCAGTGCGTAAAAAAGTAAACCCATTTCCTTAGAATGCAGTGCGTAAAAAAGTAAACCCATTCCTTAGAATGCAGTGCTTAAATAAGTACTTAAATAAGTATGGTACCTCTCATAAGACACTCCCCCGAAACAACGTATGCATACAAAAAAAAGCCATCCACGAGGAAAAGAGCAGAAGAGTTTGCAAAGAAGCGGCTTGTGAAAAGCTAAAACCAAACCCCCAAAGAACATGGATGGGTCATCTCAACCCCTTTCAGTTCCTGCCACTTCCATTGCAGTACAGCACAGCACGGCACACCTTAGCGAATAATTTCCATACTTGGATATCAGGTTTGTTGGATACATGCCATTCATATTTAACATTTTATTTCCTGCTATCCAAATGAGGTTGACTGCTCACTATTTCGTCTCATACCTCTCTGTCTAAGACAATCTGAGATCAGTTCGCCTGTTCCGAGGGTCATTTTTTCAATTGTACTTGTCAACCCATTACACTGGAATTCGATCTTTTCAGGTGGGTTCCTCAACACCATTTTCATATTGCTTGCTGAGACGACTAATTGACGTGCTTTAGGCTGAAATGCCTCATTGTGGGGCTCATCAAAAGCGTGCGCACTTGTTCAGTACATTCTTTAGTTAAGGTTTGTTAGATTATCTTGATTTGAAAGTGAATTTGCCAGGTCATGGCTGCAACATGTCTCTGGAAATTTAGAGATTGGGCACATTTCATGCTCAGATGCATTTGTACATACCCAAAAGCTAAGGCTTTTAATCGTGCACCGAACAACGTAATCTTTGAATTTGTTCATACCCATTACCTCCATCTTTGAATTTATGAATACCCAAAAGCTCAATCGCTGAATTTAAGTTTGTACAAAAATTCTGTGAGTTATTATCTTCATTCACGATTCCTGTAGTGGATTATGGTTGTCTATATTTGACACGTAATCTAGAATTGATAGATTTCTGCATACCCAGAATTTGACATCTCATAAATCTTGCCGGGGACAACCTTCATTTTTGAGAGTTTTTTTTTGGGTGGTTATTGACCGAAATGTTTATATAGCCTATCTCAGTTGATAGAAAGATTCAATTTTCTCAAAATTCTCTATTTGAGCTGAACTTCACTTTTTGAGATTTTATTATTTCTGTAATTTAACGTACACGTGAACAGAAATTTTCAGTTTTTTGATGGTAAATTTATTTTCTTCTAAATTATGTTTCTGAACTTTGAACTAACCTTTATTTTGGGGTTTTTGTATTTTCATTTTTGTTATTTGACAGACATATTGGCATACATTTGACATTTGAGAAAAAGATTGAGATAGATTATAAGAATGGTGAGTAAAGTTGATTCACCGAAGGGAATCGCAGCAGAGGGAAAGCATTATTATTCCATATGGCAGAACATATTCGAGATTGATACCAAATATGTACCAATAAAGCCAATTGGTAAGGGTGCTTATGGGATTGTTTGCTCTGCTCAAAATAAAGAGACCAATGAGAAGATTGCAATTAAGAAGATTATCAATGTTTTCGAGAACAGAACTGATGCACAAAGGACTCTTAGGGAGATCAGGTTGCTTCGTCAGATCAGGCATGACAACATTATTGCTGTGAAGGATATCATGAAACCTTCCGATAGGCTTAATTTCAATGATGTTTATCTTGTGTTTGAGCTCATGGATACAGATTTGCATCAGATCATTAGGTCTTCTCAACCGCTCACAGATGACCATTGCCAATATTTCATCTACCAGGTTTGTACTGTGATTTTTGGTTGTGTCTCTTAAAATAAGAGTTGTTGTAATTCAAGCTTATATATTTGGAATGAGTGCTAAAAATTGGGGTTGTTGGTGGTTGTGGCTCATTAAGATCTGATTGGCATTCATTAGCTAGTTTATGTCTGGTCTATTTGTATACTGTACTTATCCATTCTAATTTTTGACATATTTTCTTACAATCAGCATCCTTATTTGAATCCAAATTTACTTGCATAAATTCTTATTCTTTTCCTTCCACTATCCCATTGCGCCTGACCTTTCTTTAAGAATACCTTATCTACCACACACCGAAGGGAATCTTCATATCATATTTTTTTTCTGATATGTGATACCTAAATTTCTTTGCTCTCATGTTGATGGGTTCTATGGATACCTGCAGGTTCTTTCCTTGGATTTATTTGAAGCCATTATTCAGGATCTTCAGTCCCTCCATTAGGATCATTACTGAGCAATGTGATGGCCTCTCCCTCTCTGATTATTTGATAATTGATTTGCCATTGGTTGAATAGATACTACAAGGAAACAGTGTCCAATATTTAGCAATTTCGAGTTGTTCCATGTGTTGGTCTCTACCCATTTGGCTCTTCAGTGGCAGCATAACCTGAGAAATTGATCAGCACAGCTTTTTTGATTTATAGAATCCCCGTTTGGCAAAAATTAAAATGCTATAAGACAATAAAACTTGCAATCAGATATAATATTTCAGTTATGCTCAAGCAGATGCAGCAAGTCAAAATTTTGTAGTGTGGTATATTGATTTGCCATTGGTTGAATATATACTATAAGGAAACAGTCTCCAATATTTAGCGATTTCAAGTTGGCCTTTAATTCCTCCAAAAAGCCTGAATTTATTATGATTTTGATTACTTAGGCCATATAGGCACTCTGCTCCCATGTGTTGGTCTCTACCCATTTGGCTCTTCAGTGGCAGCATAACCTGACAAATTGATCAGCTCAGCTTTTTGGATTTATAGAATCCCCATTTGGTAAAAATTAGAACGCTATAAGAAAATAAAACTTGCAATCAAATATAATATTTCAGTTATGCTTAAGCAGATGCAGCAAGTCAAAATTTAGTAGTGTGGTATATTAACTGGGAACTTCCTCAAATTTTCAGTATTTCGGATTGCATGTCAGATTGAACCAGATATTGACCATGAGTTTGATTCCATAATATTGGTTTCATTCCTATTTTTGGAGGGACTTTTTCTGGACTTAATTCTTGAAATTGTCCTTAGTTATCATTGTTTCTAACTTTTCTTCTCCTTCCTTTCTCATTCCAATTTCAAGATGAATCCTTTCAAGGTCATGGTCAATTCTCCACTTTCTTTAATGGCTGTGAGATCGTTTGAGGCTCTCATATTTATTATAATGTCTTCTTTTAATATGAAGGGAATGTGGGATCCACTTCGACTCTGTAGCAGTGAGTGAGTGGCTGGCAGCACAGAAATATTAGATAGATAGGCTGTAATTGCTTCAGTCAGGAGTAGGTTCAACTAATAGAATAAAGTGGTTGACTTGGAGTGGGCATTCCAGCTAGAACTGCCAGGTAGCTGGGTAAATTTAGTTGTCTCAGACCTGGTGGTTAACTGGATTGCCTATGATTGTGTAATGGTAAAAAAAGGAAAGCATCGGATTTAAGAAATGTTGGGGGTAAATGAGAACTTCTCAGATGAAAAACAAAGATAATGATTTTATTCTTAGGAGTCTGGTGGCTGTATACAGCAGCTTGTGGCATTTGGAGATGAAAATCTTCAAGTGTGGCAATCAGATTGTCTTAGGAATCAACCTAAGGAGCAGATCAAGTATTACTTCATCAAGGACGTTTTAGGTGTTGTCAGATTTCCAGGTAGGGTGTGAGTAATTTGTATCAGACTAGCAAGCTTTAATTTGCATGCGTCTTGTTCCGACAAAAATATAAAACATACATTTTTTTTTGGCTTGGTAATGCGCAGCTAAGGCTGCAGAAAGTATATTAATAAAAAAAAAACAAAAAATGTAATAACTCAAAAATAGGAGTGCCTCTTAACGGCTTCCAGCTGGGAGCAAATACAGAGGAGGAGCCATTTAGGTCAAATCAAAATGGTATCTGGTGGCACTCACAATAGCAAAACTGTTGGTGTAATTATATATATTTTATTACACTATATTCAAGCTTACTTAGGATAATGCATTGCACAATAGTTTGTATACGAGACACCTAGTAGATTGCACCTATTTTGCACATGGTGTAGGAGAAATTCCACTTTAGAGGGTGATAGATATCACATTCCACTTTATGTGTTGTATTCACCTTTAGTGTATTAATCACATTGTCATCCTCCACATGTTGCACATACTTCATTGCATAATGGAGGATGGTGGACATGATTCCACCTAGTGTGGGTGATATATTATCTCTTGCTTATCTCTTAGATATCATGCGTTGCCTATATTAAGCAAGCACATCTACATTGTATATAAATTGAGTTTAGTTAGCTTATCCATTATTAGTTGATTCAGTTACTATACTGGTGAGAATACAACTTATTCTTATCATATCATTTTGTCTTTCTTGTGCAACTCTTTGAGTTCTAGATCTTTGCATATTGCTTTAGGCAAATTCTTTCATTACATCAAAGTGATTATTACATTGAATCAGAGCCATTGGAGTGTCATGCATAGCCATTTTGGAGAGATCTTTCTCCCTTTGTTGGACTTTCATCCATATCTGGAGAGCATCATTTTGCAGGAGTGTGTAGAGCAAGGTTTATCCTCACCATTGCGTCTAAGAGGCCATATCAATGAATTTGACTATAAGTTCGCCTATTTTGGGGAAACGTCAAATCTGAGGCAATTTTTATTTTGCAAATCGGACTGTACAACCCGATATGCGCAGATGAAATTCTGCTCACAGCCAACAGACATACTGAAAGAACAACCTCTCACTCAATATTTCCAGTGACATAAACCCATTATCCACATACGAATGACAATAGCTTGGTTTACCATTCATTTGAGCATCTTCTAATAAAAAGAACCAAACATTTATTGTGCGGTGAATGTGGGACTAAGTCTCAAGGTATATTATGAATCCCTTCTTCCCAGCAGTCTCACACCCTTTAGTCATGTTCCCCCTACCTATTGCCAACTGAGCTCCTAGCAGCACACTGACCGCCGCCGGTCCATTTGTAAGTGCCATGTGGACATCAATCCCCAACCCAACACTTGACACACAACTCAAACTGATAGACCCAATGCGGAGCTGAGATCTGACAGGGATAACCTTCTCATGCCACCTCAACACGAACAATCCAATCATTGGCCATATCAACAACCAACCCTTTTTTTGCAGCATGTGATTCTCCACTATTCTAGAATTGATGACCGCCTGATTGTCAAAACCTTGTGATTTTGTTTTGTTGTGACGGTCAGTTGAATGCCAAATTCAGACTCACCGTTATCCTGCATTGGTTGTTTGACCGTCAAATGAAATGCAAATTTGTAGTGTCTCGTGATTGTATCTGTACAATCCTTGATTTTGCAACTTTAAAGGCTTCATTTTAGCTCACAAGTACACATTGTTAGGGGTTTTTTTTGAAGGTGCATAATTTTGTATACCTTTCAGATCTGCTATCAGTTGTAGCCTTGTTTTGACAAAAATATCACTTTCAGATCTTGGTCATTTTTGGCCATATATGATCACTGTGTTGGTACATTTTCAGTTGGATCCTTAGCAATATTGTTTTGAGCCCGATTTAGCCTCTATAAGGCAGTTGTAAACATCAAAATTAGAAGTCAGCTCTTGTATAGGAAGTGGCAATTGTACACACTATAAATAAAGTGCCAAAATCATTTATTTTGGGGGGTGGTGGGGGAGTTCTTTGCTTGAGTGCATTGTGGGGGTGTAATGATTTGTTGATCTCATTTTGTAATATGAGAAGCGCATCATTGCTGTAATCATGGGATATGGAACACATCCTGCTGTAAAAAATTTGTATGGGGCTAATTATGAATAATGGGCAAAGGGAATATTGTAGATGGCTTAATCTCTTACCTTATCTTATGGGCTCATTCCTAAGCCAAAGTCCAAGTTGAAATTTTTTTGTCTAGGACGAAAAAATACTCATATCAGAGGATTGATTTGTAATAGCTTTAGTTTGTGTCTCTTCTATGACATTTACCTCTAGTTTAGCTGTATTTAGTGCCCACACACAATTTGGACCATTATTTGGGAGGATTTTGGAGATTCTTGTGTTTCTCTATTCTGTGTTGATCCTATTGCAGATTACCTCATCCCACTTGATGATGTAGACAATATTCCCTTTGACAATGCTACCTTAAAGAAGCTATCTATTTAGATTTATGATCCAAAGCCTCCACTTGTAGCTCCTACTTCTCCAGTTGAGATCACACATTCTTCTCTTGTTGATGATTGTAGTGAGTCATTGCAAGAGATATCTATTCGTCTCCTTGATTGGGATTCCTACTTGCCAGACATTGGTGCATTGTTTTGGGAGTTTGTAGAGTTGGAGAAATTATTAATGACATTCGTATTCTCTTTGATGAAGACAATCCTTCTTTAGTTGTTACAGGGAACACTCTGACCCTCTTCTTCATACTCTACATGATCATCCTTCACAATCTAACATGATTGTGGATCCTTGATACAACAGTTGGAGGAGGTTTTTTAATCTACAAAGGAGACATTTAAGTCTTTTGAGCTTGTTTACAATCAATTACGATTGGTTCCTTGTTTGTCACCTTCTATTGTGCTTGTGCATGTTATTGATTGTTAATCTCAGATTGGTTTTGGCACATGAGTGACAATACACTTAAGTCATTTACAAGATAGAACTTAGTTCATGCCGAACAAGTAATGTATGCCAAGCATAAGTTGTCAGATAGTGTATGCCGAGCGAGATATATAGTATGTGCCGAGTCACTCAAGTGTTGAGCAGACAGTTGATGCCGAGTAACTAGTAAGTGCCGAGTCACTCAAGTGCCCAACAGACAATTGATGTCGAGTGATTCAAATGCCGAGTGATCAAAGGATTCCGTGTCATTCAGAGGCCAAGTTACAACATTGAAGATACAGTGGATGCCGAGCATTAGAGACTTCAAGTGCCAAATAAAACAGTTTTGGACAGTTGTTTGCAATGGCACAAACTTCTATGTAAACCGTTTTTGAGCCTACTTAAGGATTGTTTTGTGATTTTAGATGATAATAACGAATCTATATTGAGGATCCCTATGTAGTATATGCAACCAATTAGTTAAAGGGATGGATTAAGCGGCAAAATGGGTGAATCACAACCGTTGATTCATACCTAACCCTAAGTCACTTAGGTCTTCTTTAGGAAGGCAAACCCTAAAACATTGGATGTGCGAAGAGAGAAGTTTGCATGCGCAGATAGAGTATTCATGGTGGTTGTTGGTCATGTTTTCATTTCATGCCTATATGAATATATCTCAACGTGAATGTTCCATGTTCCTATTGTGAAAATTAGGGTTTGGTCTCTTTAATTTTGTTAACCCTAGAAAAACCCTAACTTTTGTTTCACTAAAATATTGCCCTAGGAAATTTTTTGGGTTAGGTGCCTTTTCAATTTAATTTGAGTAGGAGAAATCATTTTAAAATACTCCCTTATATTTTCGGGAACCTTTTAAAAGGTTATTTACATTGTTCCCTAAAGCTCCAAAAATAATTTGTACCGCCCGATCTCTTCAATATCGATGATGGTCGCTATGTCGTTATAAAAAGTCGTGTGCCTTTTGCCGCTAGCAACATAGCAACCAAGCAATGATTACATGCGGGACCCAGTTAATAAATAAATGATGTTTCAAGGTGGATTACCCACGCCGTCAGATCTCCCTATGATCGACAGTGGTTGCCTTGTTGCTACGGGAAGTTGCATGAATTTTATCTCTAGCGACATAGCAATCACCTGCAAACAAGGAATATGAGGGGACCAAATCTAAAGACGATGGCATGAATTTACTTGCCATTAATAACCTCATCAGCACGTCAGTTTGTCAGAGTGTCAGATGCCACTGAGGATGTGCACTAATAGAAAGGTACTGTTGATCCGCGTCGTCAGATCTCTTCAAGATCAACGGTGGTCGCCTTATTGCTATGGGAAGTTGCATGAACTTTACTGCTAGCAACATAGTGGTCGAAGGAAAATCTTACGGGCCCACCTTGTTCATAACAAGATTATCACACGAGTTCTATCGTCTGATGCAATAGACATCGACGATGGTCGTTATGTTGCCATGGGAAGTTGCTTGATTTTTACCCTTGGCGACATAGCGTGAGCATGACACGTGTCCAAAGGCACAAGTGGGTCCAATGTAAATTGTCAGCAATGAAAGAAAAGGCTTATATGGAAGGATTTAATTGGGTTGACCGCCAACTTGGAGGGTTGAAGCTGAGTCATTAAAGATTTTATTCCTCAATCATCGGATTTTTCAAAAATTGATGGCTTGTTTTTAAAATTGGAAGGTGGTGCCACTCTGTTTTTCTCTACGATCCATTTATGAGAATCAAGGGTCCTCGTGCGAAGTTAAAACCAGGGATATATTGCAGAACTCAAAGATTTTCTTTGTGCAAACATATTTCTGATTTTCTAAGAGCAAGAGCCTATTGAAGAGCTTTTCCGGCCTGGTAGAATTGTGAAAGAATTTTCTATATCAGCACTTTACTGCAGATTTCAAAGAAGAAACAGGAGAAGCAAGAATCTTAGCTTGTATATCACTAAAAGAATTTTGGTTTTTTTGCATTATTATTATCAAATATGCCTCCAAAGATGGGTTTTTCGAGAAAAGTAGAATATGCCAGTAGGAATATACATGATGACTTCTTGGAATAATTAATTGAGTCCACGAATGAGTTAGCCCAAATGAAAAAGCTAATTCCGAACCCTAGACTCAAGATTGTAGATGGTTTATATGGTAAAGAGAATTGGACCAAGGATGCCATTACCTCTAAAATAGGACTCCAACTATTCAAGAAATGGTTCTTAGAGAGGAAGTTGGTTTGCCCCCCATGGAAATATTTGGGATTTTGATTTGGGTAAATTAGTAGTCCCTGGGGTTTTCATGGATTTAAACCTTCTGCTGTCTTTGTAAAACTTCAGGAGTTCCTTCGATGGGTATTTAAGTGCGACATGTAGGTAGTAGATGGTATGATATTTGGATTATTTCTTTGTACGATGAATTCCTATTAAAGTTCAATATTGTTCGCCATTTTGGAAGTGAAAGATCTTCCCTACTTAGTTTTCTTCGGTTTC
This sequence comes from Cupressus sempervirens, assembly GCA_028749045.1. Classification (NCBI taxonomy): domain Eukaryota; kingdom Viridiplantae; phylum Streptophyta; class Pinopsida; order Cupressales; family Cupressaceae; genus Cupressus; species Cupressus sempervirens. Next base: position 808,464,908 of record CM053791.1, on the reverse strand, counting down.
GGTGGGATTCAACCCTCACCCTATTCCGTTTGTATCGTTTGGCTCGATCTGGCAAATCAAATTGCTATCATTATTTGCAACTATTATATAGATTGATGTTTTGTGCGTATTTAAACTTTATTGTGTATCTTACTTGGTTGACCAAAGACTATTGACATCTCTGCATCCATTCATACATATTTTGCTCACCGTCCTTGCTTCCACCGTACACCACCTATTGCACTCCGTACGGTAACCTCCTACATCGTACATCCATCTTTCCCAGTCGTATGGTCTTCCAACTCCACCGTATGAGCCTCCCCATTATTCCGTATGGTCTTCCCTTCCTAACCATACGGCCTCACATCCTTGCACCGTACAAACATCCAAAGGACTGTACAGACATCCTGAGTAACGTGTGGTTCCACACCTTTGCATTGTACGATATCTGAAGCAATCTCCACCCATTGTACGACCACTTGCTGCGATAATGGTAAAATCAAAGCGAAGTAAGATAGGATCATTACAGTGTGGCAAAGGGAGAATGCAAAAGCTCTTTGCTTGATCAATCATTAGAGCTAATCTATTTATTGTGATATTCAAATAGTGAGTTTTTTGTTCCTTTTGGAAGGGAGTCTCAATTGAGAGGGAATCTCTACATGCAAATGACCTTTATGGGCTTTAACAAGTTTTTCTGTGCAAGAGAAGTTCAAGGTGAATGTTAGAAATAGGCAATATTGAGAGAGGGGAGGGTGAATCAGTGTTCCACAAACGTTTGCCCAACTATGGATATTATTAACAATATTTAAACTTGCATATATGATCAAACTGAAAAGTAAACATAACTATAACACAATGCAACTCACAACACCATTATTTGTTAACTAGGGAAACCATGATCAAGGGAAAACCTTGGTGGGGATGGTACCCACAAATGATCCAATAATCAAAAGTATTTTGTGAAAGATATTGACTCTGTTAGGAGTCTATCACATCCGTATAGTGTATTTGTGCTTGTTAGAGCACTAGGCCTTGTTAGAAGCCTCAACCTTGTTAGGAGTTGGTTATATAACACAAAAGTATGCAAGAAGAGCCCACTACTTAAACAAGCAATAATATCTTTACTATTCTATCAATAGAGATAGATACAAAAACCTTTACACAATGCTGATGTCTTCAATATCTGATCTGTCCTTTTGGTGCCTTCTTCAAAATTGATCATACAACCGTATTGCTTTGTACTGGTGTCAAATTCGCATTAATAGTGATCACAGAAAGTGCACATTCAAACATTATTTCATTACAATACAATGCCACACTTTGCCAAACAAAATGTTCTTCCTTCATACCAAAATCTTTCATCCTATCAGCCTTGTTGCTTGATACTTTGCTAAATCTTTTAAATTAACTTTTGCCGCATTTGGGTTAACATCTAGGATGTTGTCCCAACATTGTTAATTCCTTATCCAAAATACCTTTATTCTACCTTTAACTCTGTTCTATCCTGTTAACCTGTACCTAAAATAACTGCAATAACTTCGTCCATACATAGCCAAATTTAAGCGCTTTTGCCCATGTGTCATATACATCATGTCCTTGAAAGTGCACATAAGGCCACGTGCTTCTAATGAACTGTGTTGGACAAAATAATGTTGACTGTGCACTGATCTACAGTACTTAGATAATTTTCTGAATAACTGTACTTGAAACTTATCCTTTCATTTTGCCTTCTCAAAATTAGCTATGTGTTGCCATAAATGACAACCCTAACATATTACCTTAGCCAAATTGCCAACAATCTCCCCCTCTAGCATTGATGGCAACATCTGGGATAATTGGTTGTGTCCAAAATTGCAAAACTTCAAATTTTTTGAAGTATTTCACATGGCCGTTAAAATTTAAAAATGTGGATCATTTTATATTCATTTCCCATCTTTTACATATATGCTCCCCCTTAATTATTTATTATATATTTAACTTATATATGCCTTTTCACATATACTATGCATGCTATCTTTTTACAATTCGTCATACTAATACTCTTCCTTTTTGACATCAGTGACAAAGGTGAGTCAAAAAGATAAATAAGTGTCAAAATTTGTTGTTCTACCTTGTTTTCTTCAGCGTGTTGAATGGATAAAATAAGTGTAATGCAATCTGCAAAGTTCTTCTTTAGACTTGTGAACTCTTTATCCCAATTGTCCTTAATCACTTCTACTATGCTTGTGTTGGTACCCATATAGACCCAGTAATTAAAATATTCAATTTATGGTCTTAAACTCCTTTGAACAATGGTTCAAAATGGTTTGAAGCGGTTCAACAGTTTCAAAGGTTCGATATGCATTTCAAAAAGGTTCCTTGGTTCGATACGGTGAGAAGGATGTCTTGTCAGTTCGAGATGATCTCAGAATGTCAGAAAATTCATTTGTTGACATGATTCAAAAGCAAAGGTGACTTCCCATTAAGGAGTTCAGTTCCAGTGGTTTTAATTTTCAAAGTTCAAAGGGCTTTTGGATCAAGAACTCAAAATTTCGAAGTACAAAGTCTGAAGTTAGAGTTGAGTACCGGTTCAGGAATTCAATTTGAGTCAGTTTCAACAAGTTTTGCAAGGTTCAGATCTGAGAACACAATTTCAAAAGTTCAAAAAGATATGATTTCAAAGAAAATCATGGATAGAAATGATCAAAATGAAAGGGATAATGGTTTACTTTGTTGAATCTGTCCAAATTTGAATATAACCCCTAATCGAGCATTCACATTAAATCATGAAGTGTTGAAAGTTCACTTTTCAAAGAACTTATTGTGAGTTCATAATCTAAAATGTAGACCATCATGAGCACTGGGCCAAACAAGGAAGTCTTGTCAACTAGATATATTTGTGATCAAACCTCTTCATCAAAAGCCATTATTGATGGAACTAAAATTGAGACAGCCTTATTCTGATTGATGCATGGGCTGCAAGAAATTCACCTAGATTGAGGTATTGTTGATAAGTATGTCGACCCTTTGAAACATAGTACCCCATGCTCTGCATTTGGTAAAATTGCATACGGCTGGAGATTCACATGGAGTATTATATCAATATGATGGAGATGCCATTGTTGGACATCAGTTGTACATAAGGAGGCGCAAAAATTTGAAGTCCAGAATGGGGAACTCGATACCGAGGGAATGCTTGAGACACGTTGGATAAAATGCTGTGTGTCGGCTAGAAATGCATATATTGGGGGTGTTTGGGCACGTGTGGCGACTATTCGACAGAATGCCCCGGTGTTGGAAGGCCTTGATTTAAAAAGCATGGGAATTATCGCAGACATGTATTTGGTGTCAAATCGGGTTCCTTTTGTTGAACACCAAATGGTTCTTGAATATCAACGAATTCTTTCCCCTCACCAATACAAATGTCGATGCAACCATAAAAATTCATCAGCTGTTTGTGAGGAAAGCATGGGTCACAAATTTCGGCAAATAACATTGCTGCTGAACCATATGCTCGCAGTCAATGGCCAGGGATGAAAGAATAAAGAACAACACCAACAGTCTAGCCAATTCTCATTGGAACACAACTTGGGGGACTACATCTCAAATTCACCCTATCAGGTTCCCTTCACAAAGTGGCCAACGGTTTTGAACCCGCATGCAAGGGATACACATAAAGTGTTTGACAATATGCTCGAGCATTTTAGAATGTTCACAAGCCCATAACGCGATGAGTGTAGTCGGGTTACACGCTCTAGACATTCATTTGTCATGATCACTCACTGCATTTCCTTTTGCATCCCCAACCATGCCAATTCATGAGTTTGGACTCTCGACCTTACAGTCCATAAAGAACCCGACGCATGCAAAATGAGATGTTCCAGTACTTTTATCAACTCATGGTCAGTTCTATATCAAAGAGGTAGGCAATTTGTTTGATATAATGCCTCAGGTGGGGGAACTCAGTCTATCCTATAGAAGAACAGAGAGACATGGGCCATTGGCAAGAATAGTGAATTAAAGCCTTCGCAATGCTTTGTATCAGACACAAGGAGTGAAGCTTCATCAGATAGAATCAAGCCAACATATGGATGTGCACCAGCTGTTTGAGAATTGTTTTGAAATGGGAAACCCACGTCGAGGATGAAGCTCGAGAACCCCACGACTCTTTCAAATATTGAAGGATGAATTCAGCTAAGATGGAGCACACCATGATGTCATGATAATGGAATCCGAAGCACATTCTCTATATAAAGAAAAGATTAAACTACAAGATTAAGGATCTTCTATTTTCATAGACCCTGAGGTTTGATGTTGCCTACGAATGGAGGTTTCATGCATAAGAATGCTTATCGAAGCATCAAAGGTATGGAGCTAGTTGATTCCCACATTCCAAAACAAAGGCTTAACATATGCACATTCTTGGGTGAATCTCAAATCACCAAAACTACCAATTTCGCAACTTGTCTGATTTGTGAACTTCCCAAAATGCACCAAGTATCATAGGAACTGTGTGGTTTAGGCTTTCGATGGTGTCGGGAGTCTGTACACATCGAAGGAGTGTAGAGGGACGACAAATCTAAGGAGCAATGGAAAGGAACTCATGAATCTTACAACTCCGTTCAGCATTGAAGATGGGTCTTCATTGAGACTTTCAAATTATTTTACTCCTTCAATTTAGAGTAGCAACACTTGCCACATTCAAAAGAAGATTCTTCAATAGGTTGAAATCAATGAGGACAACTCAAGTGCCAATTGTTCAATTATGCAGTGACTCTTAATTTCATGGGCACCTTCTTTATTTATTTATAAATGTAACACTTATAAATATGGGGCCCAAAATGTAATGTAAAGGGGAAAATCAACTTATACAACTTTTAAAAAGTTGTTCATCTAAACTAATCCAAGAGGGAGATAGTTATTCGGATAACACAAGGAAAGAACAAAAGGAGTCAGTTATAATAATTGAAAAGTCCTTACGGAATGAAGGGAGATAAATATGTAAAATAGATGTGAAAAAGGGGAGTTCTTCAGAGAGGAAAGAAAAAACAGATTGTGGACTGTGGAAGAGTAGAGTTTTTATTTCTTTTTCTGGACTTTGTGCTGGGGAAAGGGGAAAGTTGATTTTAATCGTAATGTAAGGGAGGGAATGCTTATTTCTTCTAAGTAGTGATTATGATGCAAAGATGTAATAAGATCTGTGTAATCTTTTGCACATTAGAGAAGGGAGATATGAGAGATAATTGCATATCAAAACTTAGAGTTCGAGCATTTATCTTTCTACTGATTATGATCTTGCATAATTTTCAGTTTTCTCTAAATGCATTTTAGTATCACTGTTGTCTGAATATGTTTGACTTCAAGGTTTTTGAAGCTTTAATTCTTCATTTCCTCAAAAGGATGGAAAGTGGATTCCTTGTTTCATTCTCTTTGTTATGTAAGGTCTGAACAAATGGACTTTGTGTCTTTTGTTCATTGTTTCTAGTTGTTCATTTTGCTTTCGCATCTATTATGTGTTTACATGTAGATGTTTGTAGCCTTCACTTTCAGTTTAAAAGTATCTGTTAAATTTCATTCTTTATATATCTAAATCGGGGAGTTGTACCCTGTAAAATTCAAAGGGCGCTTGCATAGTCCAATGGTAAAGCGACCCAACTGTTAGTGCTGATAAAGTCTTCTTGTCTGGGAGTTTTAGGGTCAATTTGTATATATTTCTTTGAAGGACAATCTATTTACTAACAAGTTCCACAATTTCTGAGGTGGGGTTATTTAGGAAACTTTGGGCAAGGAAAGATTATAAATGAGAGCTCATCGCATTGGGAAAAAGCACACTTGAATATATATTTTCTTTTGTGCCTTTGTGGCTTTTTCCTGATTTCTGAATTGTATGCCCTTGCTGAAGTATAAGGGTAAGTCTGAGTAGTTCTTGGCAATTGTGCTAAAGTATACAATTGGCCAACATTCTCCTACTGTATTTTCTTTGACTAGGGAGAACAATCTTGAATATTATATATTTTCTTGCTCTTTCATTGCCTGAGGGTTTTTGAAGAATTTCTAAGATTCATCATTTGTAATTGTGCTGAAGTAAAAACAATTATCATAATTCTCCAATTGTAGTCACTGTGGCTACGAAGATCAATATTCTGAAGGAAATTGATTGTATTGTGCTCCATAGTGGCAATCGATTTGTTAAACATTTTGAGAAATTAGTGACTGTCGTTTCACTACTGGGGTTTGCATCTGAGATTTCCATCAACTTGACGTCAAGGCTGTGGGTTTAATTAATTTGCTGGAGTATTATTTGTGCTAGGCGGAATTGTATGCAAATGGCATTCTGAATTTGCAGCCTGCGATTTGTTTGTAGCTGGATGTCATTTCTCATTTGGCTGCAATTTGCTTTGGAAGCATTTTGCATTTACTCGAGACTGTTTGATAGTGTCTCTGGCCTGCGTTTGTGGATAACCACGGTGACGTTATGTTGAGGAGCTGCCTTGGTCTCATATTTTGGGTTTCCCTTTCAGCCGGCAAACACAAGGAATTGATCTATGGAGAAAATCAGGTTTCTTTATTGAATTAATGTGGAATTCGTTTTATGTTAATTGTATTTCCTTTCCACATAAAATTATGAATAATGTTTAAGTTGTGTTGCTAGTATTTCTCCTTCACTTTAATGTATTATGAAAATTAATTCTAATAAAAACAAAGAAACATAGCAACATTGTTTATTGACAGTAAAAATTCTATCAGAGCATACATAAAGTTTTTACATTTTCTGAAGGTCACATTATTTTATATATATAAAATTGGTAGTTGAGCAGAAGGAGAAATCAATAGGTTAGGTTTTTATTTACTACTCATAAATTGGAAGAATGAAGATCTGTGAAACAACCAAGAAGAAACCCTTTCTAAGGAAAAAATTGTTTTTTCATTGAAACTGACAAATTTCACTCTATTTTTTAATGAAAAACTCTGATAACTGAGCTAACCGAGGGTCTGGGGGCAACGCCGTTGCGGGGTCCTGGGGTAGAGCCCCAGGCACACTCTCAAACCCACACAGAAGTCCATGGAACACCCCATTTTTGTGATATTCTTCCGATCCCATACTCTTTTTTCCAACTGCTTATGTTTGACTACTTGTTTATGTCTTTCCCTACCCTTCGGTATCATACATTATTCATCATGAACTGTTTTGATTTGTCGACGTTTTTTTTTAGAACCTCCTATCACCCTTCTTTGGTGTCGTCCCTTGTATCAATTTATGTCGTATGACCGTGCAATGATGTTTTATAATTTCTCCATACCTTGTTCATACCCTCTTCTCATTTCGAAGGCCGTATGGTATTGTCTCACTTGCTAAGTGTTCTGCGTCACCTATAATAGTGGCTGTACAACCACCTATAACTCTTGTATGAGCCATACGATGGCTTTGACTTGCATGCTTCTAATCTTTATCTTCGTACGACCATACAGAATCACTTCTGATATTCTACTATTGTCCGTACAATGATGTGTTTGTTTTATTGTCTTCCTTATACTGTACGGTTGTACGGTCGAGTCACTTCTTCTTGTCTCATTGTCGTCGTATGGTGTCCTGATCAAGGCTGTGCAATGTGCCCAAATTTCTTTTGCCTATGTAAAGGCTGTACAAATTGTACGGTGTGTTTATTCATGCTTTCTCCGTGTGATGTCTCTCCTTTTTGGCTTTTTATAATACTTCCTTTGTGTCGTATGTTCGTACGGTTGACTATGTCTTCTTGTTGCCGTATGGTGAGCTCCTCCTTTCTACTGAATGGCCGTACGATGAGTTATCTTTTCCACGTTCTCAGTTGGCGGTACAATACTTCTTCACAATCTCAGTGGACCATACGATGAGGTTATATGCCTTCTCTGCTTGCTTGTAGCCGTACAGTATTCAACTTGAAATGTTCTCATGTTTCCTATCCAAGACCGTACGCTCTGAATGCATACTTTATACCTGTTTCTTGATACCGTATGATATGCTTGTCCTGCCATATTTCCTTATTACACATATTAGTATTTATCTCTTTTCTTTAGCTTACTCTTAAAATTTTTAGTGTTTTATATTACAATTATTTTTACATATATGCATTAATATTATTATTTTTATACTATCCCTCAGTTGTTCGTCTGCGGGGGCCCGTTCTTTCTTTTGTGATAGATTTTCAACTTCGACCCATTTACTGCATCAGACACTACCTTCCCATCCAATGTCCATAATTTGATTGCTCCATTATCGCCAACTTCGCATATCTTGTATGGTTCGACCCATTTAACTTTAAATTTGCTTGGTTTGATTTCGTTCCACCCATTACACTTCAAAACTAATTGGCCTGGTGGAAATCTATTTAATTTCAAATGTTCGTCATGCCATACTTTTCGACTATTCTGTGTAACCTCCGTGGCCCATTGTACCTGCAATCGTCGCTCATCAAGTTTATTTAAGTTATACAATCTCTCCCTTAGGCTTTCTACATCTCCTAGTTTGTTCTTGATGGCGATCCTTACACTTGGTACCATGAATTCCGTCGGCTGCCACTCCTTGCTGTCAATAACTGTATTCTTGATTCTAGAGCCTTCACTCCGTACTGTTGTAGTTTTTATTAAGCCCTTCTTTGTTTCCTATGCAGACTGTACAATGTGTTTTCCTTGCCGCTAGTACATTTCTACTAAATCCCTGGTGCGGTGTAACCTTTTCTTTCCACGTAGTCCATTCACCGTGTACCGTACGGTGGTGTCTTTCCTTTTTCTAGGTTCGTACGATATGTTCTTCCTCTTGTGCTGGCCATACAGTATGTTCTTTCCTTCATCTTCAACCGTAACCGCCTTACCTTCTTTCGCTTCTCTGTATTCCTTAAGACGTTCATTTTCCTCTCTTTTTTTACCTTCGTCGACCCTTAACATATTACAGCTCGAAAAGAGCTCGTAGTCCTTCATCAGCCAATGGAGTAGGATGTTCACTGAGTACAGGTCGTCATTGTTAGACTCTCCTTCCAGTCTCAATACTCCCTCTTCATCAAGTTCCATTCTCTTCTTCCTTTCATTGTCCCCTCCACCTTCGCTTTTGAAATCTGATGATGCTTCCTCCTCAACTATCATTTGTGTGTGCAAGTCGATTACAAATCTTCGGCCTTCACATTCCATGCACAGGGTATTTCGTTTCCAATCATGTTTCACTTTTGCTTGCACCAACCAACCCCGTCCAAGGATAGCGTCATACCCTTTTCTTTTTAGCGGAATGACCACAAAATCTAATAGAAATGGTTGCGTTCCGATAGTTACCGGCTGCACCATGAGGGTTCCCAACGACTTGATTCCGTGCTGATCTGTAGTGAGTAATTGAAATGTAGGTGGCCACAATGTAGGTTGTTCCAACTTTTTCCATATATCCTCTTGTAACGCCTGACCCTTCATCCACGATTGTATCCATAAGTACGGTTCCCAGGATACCCATCTCTACCACTGCTGGATGTTTTCTTGTCGTGAGTGCCAATAGCATTGGGTTTGCTGCAGTTGTTCCACTACCATCCTTTTTTGTTTCCTCCGTTGCTTTCGAAAGTGGTGTCATATTCAGAATCGTCGTCCGTAACTGAGGCATTGTAAGGAGGTCATTTAATTTTATAGGGACTTCTATTTGCATTGCCTGCCTTATCATGTTTTGCTCAGCTAGGTTCCTCTTCAAGGTATCAGTAGTGTCTTTTGCTTGCAACTTCCTGTTTCCATCTGTTTTTCCAACTTCGTTCGTGCTTGCTGCAACCTCTTTTTTTCTTCCTCTACATCAGGGTACTTTTCCTTCTTAGCTTGCTCACCTGTAATGACTAGTGCTTCCTTCTCACATGTTTTGACGCTTAACAAATTCACCCCCTACTTTGGGCATTTTGAATCTTTGTGGTCTCCCAGACCACACCATCTGCACGACAACCACGACGTCTCCTTTGTGGTACAATCTTTGGCAAAGTGTCCCTAGAGGTTGCATGCACGACACTGTATCATTGATTGTCCACTTGAGTCGTATTGTATCCGACTCCGGCTTCCATTGTTATTATTGTTATTATTATTACCACCCCTTCCGTGCCAGTTATTGTTGCGATATCCTCCTGAGGTTGCATCATTGTTTATGTTTGTTCTGGTGGACACTTCTTGCTTAAGTTACACTTGCTGGTGTCCCTTTGACTTCATATTGAACGGGCATTCCTTTATGGAATGTCTCGCAATTTGGTAGATAATACAAAATTGTTGTTCGGGCGAGAGCCCTTTATGTGGCCCTCCTCCTTATAGTCCGTACACCACAATTCCCCCTTTACTGAGTCAACATTCTTTTATGATTTTTAAATTCCTTCATCATTCGTAGCATATCCTTCTGCAACGCTTAAACTTTTTTGCTTGATTCTTCATCGCCGCTACTATTTTCGGACGATGAATCGTTTGAGTCTGACAATTTGTGCTTCTTCTTCTTGCTTGTTTTTTGCTCACTCTTCAGATCCATCGCCTAATTATACGCATCTGCGTATGATGCTGGAGGTACAATCTTCATTTTGTTCTTCAGAGCCGACCGTAGCCCTTTAACAAACCATCGTTTCTTTAATCCGTCAGCTGATGGGCTCTCCATCTTCCCCACCAACTCTTTTAGCCTTCTTGCATATATACAGATTGTTTCATTCTTTTCCTACTTTGTATTGTATATTTTTGCTACAATTTTGTTATTGTCTCTTAGTAGTCGGAACTTTTCTATGAACTTCTAACGTTTGCCCATGTAGTTAATTTCTGAGGATTGACATCTACAAACCAATCAATTGCTACACCTCATAGGGTTGCTGGAAACTGTCGGACCCAATCATCCTTGTTCGTTTCACCATTTGGCGTCCATATTGTTTCACATGTCTTGCAGTGTCTGATTGAATCTGCCGTCTTGTCGCCATTAAACTTCGGCAATTTCTCCTTTGGTCCTGCCATTGTTGCTTTCTTCTGATTTTGTGGTACTTGCTGTGTACTCTTGCTGTTCTGAGCACCTGCGTTGTTCTACACAACCTCAAAGCTTCGGACAATCGACCTACTTCTAGCAACCGTGTTACTTGGTGAGAAAAGATCTTCCTCAAGCAAAGTTGATCGATTATCCGCCTGTATCCATTCGTCGAGTGTATCGGGAATGAAGAGTGCACTCCACACTCGTGCTCCTTAGTCATTTCGAGCCGTGCGAGTTGCTTCCCTTCTGTTTGGATGCTCTACTTTTGGCGTATACAAGTTAAGGAACTCCTCCCTTGTCTCTTCCCCCAAATTTAATCGCTGTCGAGTCTCTTCTAGCAATTCTTCGACACTCCTCGGTCTGCTAGGTGAATGCACTCCTTTCGTCTGTGCTTCTTCACCCCCTCGGTGCCTATCAGTAAGTTGCTCAAGCTTCCGTCTGCGCTCCGCTTGTTGTGCTAAAATTAAAACTTTCTGCGCTGTGCGTATTTCATCCTTATCTTTTATCTTATTTCTATCCTTTTAAAGCAAATTCAACATTAATCTTCATAACACTTCCTTCATTCTAGGTTCAATTGGCAACGATGCCAAATGTTTACTTTACAGGGTAAAATGATACTTATTGCATGTAGTACAATAAGATATAACATAGAACAAATACTTTATTCATATACGCAATATGCACTTCAATGCTTACAATATGATTATGCTCATTACAATGATTACGGTGATTACAATGATGTTCCAAAGTCCCTTCCAGACGGTGTACATATACTTTCCCGAAGGGGTGACTCAACTCTCATGCACCCTTTCGGATACACTTCTACCCGTCGACTACAATATAGAATTTACCGACAACAACCATGTTCTGGTAAATAATTGAATGAATGATGAAATGATCATTTATAGGAATACAAAGACTACATTTCAATAAAGAAAAAAATTAAAATTACCCATTGCTTGGGCTTGATGGATAGAGATAGAGTGGAAATCACCTCTCTTTTGGGCTCGATCACTTGACTTGAGTAGGTTTCTCGTGCTTGTTGGGCGGCGCACAACCGTGAGTGGAAAATGCCAATGCCTTGGGCTCGATCCCTAAGTGGAAGATGCTGACATTTTGTACTCATCACTATAGTTATATTGGGTTATCATCTATTTTTTGTGGTGTCTCTTTGTGTTATGTATGTACCCCAAGGAATATGATATGATATTGTATATAACTGGATTGAGATGCTGACATTTGGCATGCATGCCTCAAGTTAGTTATATTGGGTCATTATCTATTTTGTTTGGCATCTTTGTGTTATGTACTAAGGGATATGCTATGATATTGTATATAAGTGGGTGGAGATGTCGACAATTGGCATGCATCCCTTATGTTAGCTATGTTGGGTCATGTATAATTGATTAAATAAGGTGTTGTGTAGGCCTTTATTAAGATTACCTCTCCATTATGCTATTAGGAGGTCCATATAACAAAGGTGATTATCTTTTTAAGAATATGTGGAAAGAATGTTATTTATTTGTGATCTTTTCAAGATGTAGCTTGGAGTGACTTCTTCTATGAGGAACATTGCATGGCGTTACCCTTATTGAGCTCACATTTTAATTGAGGGCGGGGGGATGGGCAAATCAGCATAATGATTACTTTTTCAAACTTTAACTTTATTAAATACAATTATAACCACTATTCAAAATTAAAGAACTCAAACATGTTTTTTATGTGGAAATCTTGAAAGGGAGAAAACCATGACAATATGTTTACCACTGTAAAAACCCTTGCTGGGAAGATGTGAAGAGTAACTTGGTTCTTCCTTGTGCTTCAGATTTCTTGGTTAAAATAACTATATATGCTTTTAAGTTTCAAACAATAATTTCCAATTTCCTTATTTTTAAACAAATAATAACATTGACCAAACTTGAGTGAAGATTATATATTATTAAATTCCAAATCACAACATATAATTCAGAACCTGGCTGCTATGCGTGGGACTTACTTTGCCTATGGATATCTCTGAATCACAGGTACAGTCTTCCACATATAGATGGCTCCTCCAGTATGTATGACCACCTATCAATGAAATTCAAACTCCCAAAGAAGCTCCTGCAAATGATTGTCAGCTGACAGATGTGTATGGTTTTTGATGGCTTGCTTAGAAATGCAACCGCAGGTCATATGTCTGTAATTGTTTCCTTGTTGGCAGCGTTTTATTGACCCAGATTGAACAACAGCTCTCACGCAATGACAAATTTCCTTTCCAACACGTGGCCTCCCAAAATGCAGTCTGTGTTCCAGTCTGGGAAATCCTTTGCTAATGAATTGGAAATGGCAGCCGGTAAGATCACCAACAATGCCCTTAGGTAAAATTGTTGAGTCCAGTTTGTGCAGATAATCAACTGGAAAAATCCTCTCCTTTGTAATGTCCCCATTTTAGCAGTTGACCAAGTGTGTGTGTGTTAGCCTTGTTCTACATGGTCCCGAGGGCTAACGAAGGGTTTAATGGGATCCTGGAGTGTTTTGGCCTAGTCATTTCCAGTTTGGGCCAAAACGAAGTTGATTTACTCAGTTTCAGGCATACTTAGTATTTTTAGTAAGTCGGTAGGACACAGTGTAGGTCAATTTTGGTGATTGAATTCGATACTCCTCGGTGAGAGCTTTCCGATGAGCTATCACTCGCATTATTCGGAGTCCGATTGCTAATACATTTTAATGCCTGAAGTTTTATTAAAGTAACGTCTAATTTAATTGTGAAATATTAAAGTGTTACTTTAATATTTATTTTATGGTGATGTGTACCCAAGGGAGACATAAGGGGTATTTTAATATATGTTTTATATATTACACATCTTTTATCCCACATTGCCCATATGAGTTGAGCGGACCCTTGGAAATAGAATAAAAGGAAGCATTTGTGGCTTCATTAGGCAGGTTGAATATGAGAAGAAATTGGTGTGTGAGTTGCAGCTCCGTTCTTGGCATTTGAGGACGTTTATCCTCTCTTGTAACATTCTAGACGTCATTCCCTTGGGGTTTGGCCTTTGGAATTCTTTGTTATTGGCTTCATTATCAGGCAGTTTAGTTGCATTTCCGGCTACAGGCAGATTTGGTATTTTGCTCATATCTTCTTCACTACTTGTCCGACGCTTATGCCGCTTTGAGGGAATGGTATTATGAAGGTAGTGAACTGATTGAAGGACAAAGTATTGTAGCAGCAAGTTCGAAAGCATGGGCTGGAGTATTATGTCAATACTGCTGAAGTAATTAGTGAGTTGATAAATCTGCCATGTATTTGGTTTTATGAATTTTGAAAATAACATTTTATTAGCAGCAGTTCATTTCCACTTTGCATACTATTGTAGTTTCTTTCTTGTTTATGTTGTATGATACCAATTCCATGCACGAAACACAACAAACAAATAAACGTTTGATTTCCGGAGTTATAAGGGGTTTAAAACATTAAACGGAGAAATAAGAAGTTGAATGCAAACTGTTTGACATAATTCCTTTTAGCAATTTGGTTTAGTTTTTTGGGGACATCCAGGAGTGCCCATTACAGTGGTATCAGAGCTATAAGTCCTGCCATCCTGTGGAGGTCTTATAAGGAATTTGGAACAGTCAGATAGAGGGAAAAAGTGTTTGACGAAATGTCAAAACACTAAAATCAGAAATAAGTAAAAAACACAGGCTAAGCATTTATGTTTGAGCATGCGACAGGGGTCTTATAATTTCCGCGATACCAGAGCAAGACAAAATAGGATTTCAGACTTACAAAGCAAATAGTCTAGTACATCCGTGCAGGTGGACATTGAATCCAACCATACAGACACAGAGGAGATATTCTTTGATCAGGACAATAATATGGGTGATCGAGATGACAAGAATACAGGATTAGGCGGAGGCGGAAATGCTGGTCCAGATCAGGGGGAGGTACTGTTCAGACAGTTACTGGATACATTAGAGCAGGGGCAGCGTATGCAGCAGGAGCAGAATAGGCGAATGGACACGATGTTGCAGCTCATGGCTAGACAGATGGGTGTCAATATCAATTCAGGTGATGCCAACAACAGAAACAATAACAACGAGGGAAACAATAACAACGGGGGAAACAATAACCATGGAGGCCAAGGTAACAACAATGGTACTGAGAATAACATTAATGGTAATAATGGACACGACAACAATGGGAATGAGGCTGATAACTTTAGACACGTTGCATGCCCAGCACGGACTGCGAGCTCGAGACCTCTTCTACCCACTTTCCCACCCAGAGATCCGGTTCAACCAATAAACGAACCGCAGATTATCGAGTTACAGGATCAGTTCAGGAGGGACTGGGAGGCTAGTGGACTGGAGTTTCAGGCGGATATTTCCCTTAGAGATTATATGGACTTGAGGATGAGACACATGCCTAAAGCAGGAGGGAGGAATCAAAACTTTGAGCTGAGGAAGAAAGTTGGAAAACTTTCTTTACCTTATTATGATGCTTCAGGAAAGATGACTGCACGAGCTTGGGTGCAGAAGGTAGATACATACTTGCAGCTAAATCCTATGCCTGAGGAGGAGGCTATCAAGTATGCGGCTATGCACTTGGATGGCGTTGCACATGAATGGTGGCATCATGGCATGGTGACTTTTGGGCATAATCAGATTACATCCTATGAGGAATTCACCGAAAATTGATTGAGAGATTTGACAATAAGGATCCCGAGTTACATTTCAAGGAGCTAGCACAGTTAAAACAGTTAGGTTCTGTGGATGCTTACATTGCCGATTTTCAGCGCTTGTCTGTACTTGTTACTGATATCTCTCCTAGGAGATTGGTGGTGTTATTTTGTGATGGTCTTGCTGATCCATTACGAGGTTTGGTGAAGGGACACGATCCACTCACCTTAGCTGAAGCAACTAAAAAGGCACGAGATTTAGCTCCTTCAGTATACAAAGGAAAAAACCATTCAACAGATTCTTCCTACCTCAAGGACAAAAACAAAAAACCGTTTCATAAAGAGTATAGCAAACCCAAAGAAGGATCAAAAGGACTAGACAATGAAACTTTGAATGGACTTCGAAAAAAGAAGCTGTGCTTCCATTGTAGAGAGCCTTGGGACTTATCTCATAAATGTTCTCTCAAGGCTAAGGCAAATCAAATGGAGTATTTTTCAGCAGAAGAGTCAAAGTCAGAAGGGGAGGATCAGCACTCCGATTCAGACGAGGGTAACACTATAGAGGAGAGCAACATTCCTAAGGATGATAGATCATTGGCACGCTTGATAGGGGCCCAAAAGGCAGTCACATTTAAGGTAAGGGGTACTATCCACGGGCAGAAAGTGATATCTCTTATTGACAGTGGGGCTACACATAACTTCATAGATGCACAGTTGGTAGCCAGGAGAGGGTTACAGACAGAGGAGTATGATGGGTTTAGAGTCATGGTGACTAACGGTGATAAGTTATTATGCACTCGGAAGATATCTAATCTTCGCATCAGGTTTGGAGATGGCTACGAGTTGGAGGATGAGTTCTATGTTGTGGACATGGGAGATTATGATGTCATCCTCGACATGACATGGATGGCTTCACTAGTTGAGTTCACACTCAATCTAGCGAAATTGGAGATGAGATTCTAGCATGAGGGCAGAACTGTGGTACTTAGAGGACTTTCAGATGGAGGTTGCAGAGTAGTGTCCTTGAGGAGAATGCAGAGACTTTTTCGTCATGATGATATAGAGTGGGCGGTAGAGTGCTACATTATGCCAACTTCACCAGAGCCACAAGAAAAGAGTCATCCACCAGATATCCAGAAGATACTTGATAGACACGCTAAAGTATTTAGCGATATTCCTCATGGGGTTCCTCCTGACAGAGGGATGGAACATGTTATTGAGCTCGAGGAGGGAGCCAAACCAGTTATGATTACTCCCTATCGTCATCCTAAGAAACACAAGGATGAGATAGAGAAGGCGATTAAGGATTTGTTCGAGATGGGGCATATCAGGCCTAGTAAGAGCCCCTTTGCTTCAGCAGTAGTATTGGTAAAGAAGAAGGATGGGACGTTGCGCATGTGCATCGATTACAGGGCACTGAATAAGAAAACAATTAAAAACAGGTATCCCATTCCTAGGATTGATGAGCTGATTGATGAGTTGCACGGGGCATGCTTCTTCACCAAAATTGATTTGCGATCCGGATACCATCAGATCAGGATGAGAGCAAAGGACATTGAGAAAACAGCCTTCCGATGTCACTATGGCCACTTTGAGTTCATGGTTATGCCATTTGGTCTAACCAATGCACCTGCTACATTTCAAAGTTGTATGAACCAGGTATTCAGGAAGCAGCTGAGGAGATTTGTCTTGATCTTCTTTGATGACATCTTGGTCTTCAGTAAGACCTGGGAGGAGCACTTACATCATCTGAAGGAGGTGTTATCTATTTTGGAGAGAGAGTCATTGTATGCCAAGGAATCTAAATGTGAGTTTGGCATGACTGAGCTCCTTTACCTTGGGCATATCATTAGTGCAGATGGTGTTCAGGTTGATCCTGAAAAGATTAGAGCTATTGTAGAGTGGCCTACTCCCACAAACCTTACACAGCTTAAGGGATTTTTTGGTTTATGTGGTTTTTATAGGAGGTTTGTTAAGGGATTCTCACAGATTGCTACACCCTTGACAGATCTTACCAGGAAAGGAGCCTTCGTGTGGACAGGGGCAGCACAGAGGTGTTTTGAGCATTTCAAGCAGGTAATGTCTTCATGTCCAGTTCTAGCTCTACCGGATTTCACGAAGCCTTTTGAGCTTCATTGTGATGCATCAGGTGATGGGATTGGAGCAGTATTGATGCAGGAGAAGCATCCCATTGTATTCGAGAGTAGGAAGCTCCGGGGAGTTGAGAAAAGTTATTCTGTCTATGATCGGGAGATGTTGGCCATAATGCATGCATTGGCCAAATTTCGATCATATTTGGTAGGTGGACGTTTTGTGATCAAGACTGATCACAACAGTATTAAATACTTCATGAGCCAGCGTGATCTTAATGACCGGCAACAAAAATGGGTGACTAAATTGCAGGCTTATGACTTTGACATAGAGTTTGTCAAAGGTAAGAAAAATGTGGTGGCTGATGCCTTATCTCGGAGACCTCACTTATGTGCTCTGGCAGAGATTTCAGGAGATTGGAGAGATCGGATTATAGCAGAGTATGTCGGAGATGCTTGGGCTTCTGGATTGATTTCAGGTACCATACAGGATGATCGCTATGAGGTGATAGATGGATTGATCAGAGTTCAGGACAGGGTTTATTTGATTCCGTCATCACATTTGAGAGAGGTGATACTGAAGGCATTTCATGATGCACCCACAGCTGGACATCCGGGGGTCTTCAAGACCTACAGGTAGATCCGAGAGCGGTTTTCATGGAAAGGGCTCAAGGATGATGTTCAGAGGTATGTCAGGGAGTGTGTGGTTTGTCAACAAAATAAGGGAGAGCACACATTTCCTGCAGGTTTATTACAGCCCTTGCCCATTCTTGATAGGAAATGGGAAAGTATTTCGATGGACTTCGTCACTAGTTTACCACGAGTGCAGGGAAGGGATTGCATCTATGTGGTGGTGGACCGCTTGACGAAGTTTGCTCACTTCTTTCCTATTCCGTCCACTTACATAGCAGCACAGGTGGCAGATCTTTTCTTTAGAGAGATATTCAGGTTACATGGGCTGCCCAGATTCATTGTCAGCGACCGGGATAGTAAGTTTATGAGTGTTTTTTGGCAAGAGTTGTTTAGGTTGTGTGGTACAGATCTTACACCTAGCACTAGTTATCATCCACAAACAGATGGGCAAACAGAGATTGTGAATAAATGGGCGGAAGAATATTTGAGGAACTATGTAACTACACAACAAAAGGCTTGGATCAGATGGTTGGATATGGGAGAGTATTGTTATAACACCACTTATCATATTTCCATCAAGATGACTCCTTTCATGGCACTCTATGGTTATGAAGCACCTAGCTTCATGGATTTAGTTTTGGGGGACAGTAGAGTGCCCAAAGCCAAAAACTTATTGCAGGATAGTCAGGACATCCTGAAAGTGCTCAAAGAGAATCTACAACAGGCCCAGAATCAACAGAAATTGTATGCTGATCAGCACCGAATAGAGCGTAGCTTCGAGGTAGGGGGTATGGTTTACTTGAGGCTACAACCATATAGACAGTCATCGCTCAAGAAGAGCGGAGCTGAAAAGTTGAAACCTAGATTTTATGGTCCCTACAGGGTGATTCACAAAGTGGGCAAAGTCGCCTATGAGCTTGAGCTTCCAGAGGGCAATCGAATGCACAATGTGTTTCATGTGTCTAGGCTTAAGAAAGCCATTGGTCAGAGTGTAGTGCCTTTTGCAGATTTACCCCCTTTGGATGAGGAGGGGAAGCTTGTGTTAGTACCCGAGGCTATTCTGGACACCAGAGAGAGGAAGCTTAGAAACAGGATAGTGAAGGAGTATTTGGTCAGATGGAAAGACCTGCCGGAGGAAGATTCTACATGGGAGAGTGAGCAGGTTATTCAGCAGGCTGGACTGAGATTGCTTGAGGACAAGCAATTTCAAGGGGGGCGGACTGTAATGTCCCCATTTTAGCAGTTGACCAAGTGTGTGTGCGTTAGCCTTGTTCTACATGGTCCCAAGGGCTAACAAAGAGTTTAATGGGATCCTAGAGTGTTTTGGCCTAGTCATTTCCAGTTTGGGCCAAAAGGAAGTTGATTTACTCAGTTTCAGACATACTTACTATTTTTAGTAAGTCGACAGGACACAGTGCAGGTCAATTTTGGTGATTGAATTCGATACTCCTCGGTGAGAGCTTTCCGATGAGCTATCACTCGCATTATTCGGAGTCCGATTGCTAATACATTTTAATGCCTGAAGTTTTATTAAAGTAACGTCTAATTTAACTGTGAAATATTAAAGTGTTACTTTAATATTTATTTTATGGTGATGTGTACCCAAGGGAGACATAAGGGGTATTTTAATATATGTTTTATATATTACACATCTTTTATCCCACATTGCCCATATGAGTTGAGCGGACCCTTGGAAATAGAATAAAAGGAAGCATTTGTGGCTTCATTAGGCAGGTTGAATATGAGAAGAAATTGGTGTGTGAGTTGCAGCTCCATTCTTGGCATTTGAGGACGTTTATCCTCTCTTGTAACATTCTAGACGTCATTCCCTTGGGGTTTGGCCTTTGGAATTCTTTGTTATTGGCTTCATTATCAGGCAGTTTAGTTGCATTTCCGGCTACAGGCAGATTTGGTATCTTGCTCATATCTTCTTCACTACTTGTCCGACGCTTATGCCGCTTTGAGGGAATGGTATTATGAAGGTAGTGGACTGATTGAAGGACAAAGTATTGTAGCAGCAAGTTCGAAAGCATGGGCTGGAGTATTATGTCAATACTGCTGAAGTAATTAGTGAGTTGATAAATCTGCCATGTATTTGGTTTTATGAATTCTGAAAATAACATTTTATTAGCAGCAGTTCATTTCCACTTTGCATACTATTGTAGTTTCTTTCTTGTTTATGTTGTATGATACCAATTCCATGCACGAAACACAACAAACAAATAAACGTTTGATTTCCGGAGTTATAAGGGGTTTAAAACATTAAACGGAGAAATAAGAAGTTGAATGCAAACTATTTGACATAATTCCTTTCAACAATTTGGTTTAGTTTTTTTGGGACATCCAGGGGTGCCCATTACATCCTTAGCCACAACAAACAATAGTAGGAGAATTTGCCAAATTGCTATACAACAGCAGCAATTCATAGAACCAACCTTCAGAACAATTCTCAGAACTTCAGGGAAACCCTTCCCAGATAATCAAGAAATAAAATATGTAATCAAGGTTGTTCTCCTTAGGTACAGAAGATACAATAGGAGAATTTTGGCCAATTGTATATTTCAGAACAGTTGTCAAGAACTTCTCAGACTTAACCCTAATACATCAGCAAGGGCATACAATTCAGAAAGGGGAAAAAGCCACAAAGGCACAAAAAACAAATATATTTTCTAGTGTGCTTTTCCCAATGAAAAGTTTTCTAAAAAACTCCACTATAGAAATTGTGGAAGTTTCCCAAAAGAACTCAACACTTGAAGCTTTCCAACATACTTCTTATAAATATCTCTTAATGTCATTGTTATAATAATATAAATATCATTATAATAATGCAACCTAATAATTATTGAATAAATAAGAACTCATGCAATTATTAACTTGATTTACCGCAAGTGACGACCAACTGCCAAGCCACCCACCTGCACTGTCAAAAATAACAACTGCCAATAACAGACTTACCAAAAATAGTAAGTCCACAACTAAGACCCTAAAACACCTTGTCAGCTCACAAGGGTCACTAAGATGAGCTAACTCCATCGACTACACGGACTTGCCAAAAACGGGGACATTACATTGTACACTTGATGATTTAACTCATACTTCTCTTCTCTTAATGGGTTTCTACTCCCTTCCACTTCCCATCATCAATTCCTTGTATGATTTCCTTCTTCAAGCCCAAGATGCCACACTCTATTCTTGCCCTCACACTTTATGTTATACTTGAGCTTCTCACCTCTATGAATATTTCCCTATGAATTGGTGTTTTGATGTTGAATGCAAATCTCTCCATCAACTGATCTGGTTCCCACTTTCATATCCCTCCGTGTCATCCATCCATAGGGATTATCACTGCCTTCTCCATCATAGAAGCAAGAGTTTCTTGCTTTGTTGATTTTACCTCCGTTTTGATCTTCACCACATGCCCAAACATTTTTGGTGCATTATTCTCCCAAAGAATCCTACTGATATAGCCTTTGACATTACCCCCAATTTGTTGATTCCCTATGCTATTTTGGCCAACAATTTGCCTAGCTAACTTGATATCCTGGTCCCCACTTCACCACTAACTTTATTGTCTTCTGCATAGATAATGTCAAGAGGGCTGGTTATGAACCAGTAGAGCAACAGATTACGAAACCCTCCAAGGTGTGGACTTCCTGGCCTCAATTTGGAAAATCTTTTCAATGAGGTTATTTGTTCAGGATTTCCTCAGAATTGGTCTTAGCTTATAGTTCATTCTATTCATAATTCTAGGGATCCCTCTAATCTTGGTATATGCAACCTTAGACTATCATGATTGGACATACATTTGCCAAACTTTATGCCAAATTGTTGGATATGCAGTTTCTGAGTTTTTGGAGAAAGATAATTTTTTTGCTTGTGGCTAGGCTGTTTTAGGGGGAGATTATTAGACCCTGACTATGTCTGGGTATTATTGAGGAGGCTAGTTAGCAATCTTCCAAAGTCTTTTTTTTCTCTTATACACTTTAAGAAGCCCTTTGAGTTAGTTTTGAGACATGTTCTTTTCTAGTGGATGTGTGACATTGGCATCTTTGATTCTCTCATTACTGCTTCTTGGGGGCTTTATGAGACATGTATTGGCAGTTGCATACTGTTAAATCTGTAACTTTGATATTATACTGATCTGATTGCACAAGATCATTCAGATCTGTTCTTGCATGAAAGGACCATTAATACTTGCTCCTTGTCTAAGGTATGATTGGCGTCTCCCTTGGGTGATGATATTTAAGTATGAAACTAAACTAACCTTAAGTTAGTTTGATAACAAACATTAATTATCTTCCTTTGGCGCCGATTATGGGAAGTCAGGTAAAGGCCGACCTAGATAGGGTCATGTCCCTTAAAGGGACATGCCCTTTGGTTACCTTATATATGTGGGGTTTGGTTGTAGTTAGAGAACAAACAAACAAGTACAAGTCTGCTCCTTTAAGCAGGTCTGCCCCTTACAAATTAATGCAGAGATAAAGAAATTCAGAATAATAAATATATTATAGACATTTCTTCATACAGCCTGATTAAGGAAGATCATCTTCAGCAAGCATAGAGAAAGGTATTATCTTAGGTTTGATCACTTAGAATTTGCAGAAACTTTACACATACCTCACATGGTCTCCTTGGCTTTGTGAGAAGTACCATTGGGGTGAAACAAGGGTATTTTCTCTCTTTGATCCTCATTAGCATGTATATTGATTAGTTGGAGGTATTACTTCAACAACATACTCATTGGATCATGGTTGCTTTTTATGTGAGGTGATTGTTGTCACTCTACTTTTTGCTGAAGATGTTACTCTCCTTTCATTTTGGTAAAGGGCTACAACAACAACTCGATGCATGTGCACAGTTTTCTGAACTCCACCAACTTGTAGTTAACCTAAGTAAATCTAAGGTCATGATTTACGAAATCTCCAAATATATTCTCTCTAGATTCCAATTCTTTTACAAGGGGGCAACCTTGGAGACTGCATCGACTGGAGGTCCAATTTTTTGTTCTTTGCTTTATAATGAAAGTCTCCTTTACATTCACTTCTTTTCTCCCCCTCTCTTCCCCTCCCTCTCTCCCTCCGGCATGGGAAATGTTAGTGTTTCTAGATCCACTTCTAAGATATCCCATCAAAGATATGTATTTTTGACACCATCATTAGGGCCAATTTGGAATCCATCGACTGGGTAATTATTGAGAAGGAGCAAAGTCTTATGTTGCAATGCATTGTCAGGTATAAGTTATGTAGGCCAAGTTTGTTGCCCTACCATTCTGTTTTCAGCCTATCTTCTAGCTTACTTTCTACATACACAAGTTCAGATCCATGAGAAACTCTACTTCTGGTAGTGATAGATGTCTATTCTTTGCTCATTGGTCTTTTAAAAGGTTTGTGGCAAACTCTTCCTTAGAGCATTATGTGGTTCAAGTTTGTTGCACATCTACTTTGTCTTGAGACTATCTTCAACATGCACAAATTCAGATCCATTGGAGACTGGTTTTGGTAGTGATAGATGTTCTTAGCTCTTGTTCTTTTAAGAGGATTGTCTCATTGAATCTAGTTTGATGCCATAAATGTTTCGACTCTAAGGCTGACTTGCTCCTTGTTTCTATTGCCAGCTTTATTGTCAGGCTCCTTGCTTGAATTCCTTGGATGCTTCTCCCTATCTCCTTCCTTTGAAGATCATCATAAAAGCTTCTAGAATGGACAAATCCAAATAGTACATTTAGGTCACTTGGATCCCCTTCTCTTGTGCCACTTAGCAATTATTACAGATTGAAGATGGTTTTTTTATGCTGCCCCTCTACCATCATTGGCCACATGAATTGAGATTTTCCCTTGGCCAAATGAAGACATCTTCTCACTAGCTATGGGTTGCTATAGATTCCCATAATCGTTTCTTTGATTGGATCTATAATCTTTGTGAGATAGAGATTGAGGAGGATTTCATCTTTAATTGTCCCATTTATTATGACATCCAAGGGAGATGTTATTGCTTCTATAGGGACTCTGGCAGTCTCTGTGCTTAGATATTCTGATCAAGAATGTTGTGGTCGTATATCTTTAGTAGACCACCAGCCTTCAACATAGATCCTGATTCCTTACATCTGGTTTCTCAATCTAGGAGACTGACAATTCTAAATAGCCTCTCAATATTGATACATCTCTTATAGACATGGATAGACATTAGGTGGCATCTCACAAATCTTGCTTGAACATGTTCCCATCTTAGCAATGTGGTTTTGTATTTTCCCAACAATGAGGTGTAGCTTCATCTTTATTGCTGTAGACCCACTTCACTGATCACTCTTCAATCACAAGGGAGATTCATATTAAGAGGTCTTCAGTACTACAAGGGTTACTTTGGCCTTGGATTTTAGTAGTGATCCTAAAGGGAATACCACTCTTCATCCTTGACGCTCCTCAATGAGTGTTATCGGATCTTGTATCAGTCCCTCTGTTGTGATCAATGGCGGCACTGTTGATTTCATTATTTTAAACAGTGATACATGATAATCCCTTGTTTTTTTTTGTGGTTTCTCTTTGCTCTTTGGGGTTGTTGTTCCTTCTTATTGGCTATTTGGACTAGTTTCTGGCCACTTGTGTTGGTGGTTCCTGTAAAGTGCCTTGACAATTTTTGAAGTTTTATCCTTGTTTTTCTGCCTTAGGAATTTTGTCAAACACTTCCCTTGCAGCCTTAGTCTGCTGATGTTTGTTGTTTTGCTATGATTTTTGAATGCCAATGATATTGATGAATACAAATGATTGCAAAATAACTAATTGGAAATCAAAGTGATATGCAACTTCTTTTTATTATTTTCTATGCTCCACGGGGATGCGTTTCCTGGGGTTTTACCCTCGTACCCGTACCGGGGACGAAACGGGGACGGATTTTGGCCGTCCCTTGAGTCGTCCCCTTTTTGAAAAATTCAGAAACGTCCCTGAAATGGCCAATTTTTTTTGGTAGGAAACTTGGGGACGGCCAGCAGTATCGGTGACGGTTTTTCCGTCCCCTATCCGTCCCCGAAACTGCTGGCCGTCCCCTTTTTTCCAGTCAATCTGGTAAAGGCAAACCATCCCCAAAAAAACATTTTTTTCTAATTTTTGTTGTTCGTGTGGCCCCTAGTCATCTTAAAGACATAATAACAATATGCAACCCATATTTGGTCCATTAAAACACTAACTCTTCTACTCATTTTTTGATTTAACATACTTGCTAAGAGGAAGGAAAAAAACATAAGAGCAGTAGCAGCAATGAGCAAAGATTGTGTTTAGTGAGGAAAGATTGCGTTCGGTATTTACTATTTACTAACTATTTTAGTTGGACTTCTCTTTATTTCATTCTGATTTCAGCATGATACTTGAAGCCTTTAGGCATTTTAATTTTTGCTATATATGTATGTGATATTGTTATAATGGAAGCACTTAGTATTTGCCATTTGATAATATTCCATGTATTTATCTTCTAAAATGTTTATGGTGAATGGTTTATCAATGTTATGATATACATATTTGAATTTTGTTTCTATATTAAAAAAATCCCCTATGTTTTTAATCGCCGTCCCCTAAATTTTGGCTTCGACCCGTACCCGTACCGGAAACACGTCTCCGTCCCCTAAAACGTCCCTGTCCTGGAAACTCCGTGGAACATAGATTATTTTCCAAATGCAAGTACATGAAATTCTGATGTAAAATGCACACCTACAGCCAAGAGGTATTTTCACAAACACTGGGCATGCATCCTATGAATGACTATGCAATGAGATGTTTTTACAAACATTTGGTATACAAACTAAACAATTGAATTAAGTTGATTTCCCTTCAATACTTCAATGTTTACAATGACTGAATACTTTGGTAACAAAAAGACATATATTACTTGTCAAATGTATCCATCTACAATTGCCAAATGTAAATACCAAAAGAACCTGGAATAAGTAGCTGAGATGACATGCTTTTTGGTTTTGCTTTTTTTTTCAGATTTGCTTTTTCGAACTGCTTTTTCGGCTCAGCTTTTTCGCTTTGCTTTTTCGGACTGCTTTTTTGGCTTTGCTTTTTTGGATTCGCTGAGAAAAATGAAACCTTTCTCCTTGCCAACTGATGTCAAAAATTAGATGCACGGGCTGAACAAAAATCACTGAATATTATCTCCCAATTAATCACAAATGAATTGGCTGAATACCAATTCCTCCACTCCCAACTAGGGTTGATATCTCACAACCGAAATTGGCACCTTAGAGTCTTCAAACCCTCAGGCAAGTATACAAGCACTAAGGCTCTTAGCACAATAGATGAATATGCAACTCAAAATGTGTAAAATGACCCCCCAAAGGCTCCTTATAAGGATTTCACAAGCAACTCCAAGAAGCTTCTAGAGGAATTCTACACTTTTTCTTTTAAGTGACTTTTTGATATTTTATTATGTTAGTCACTTTAATATTAAATCAACTATATATAGTTACTTTTTAATATTTCATTGTTTAGTAACCTTATAAGTAATTAATTTAATATATCTTTTCCCCCTAATTTCTTCCTTTTTAGCCTCTGGGGAAAATAAAGGCTAAAATAAAATAATTAGCTAGTGCCTGTCAAAAAGGGGACATTACAGTCCTCCCTTCCTGAAATTGCTTGTCCTCAAGCAATTGCAAACTTGGGTGCTGTAAAATTTGCTCATTCTCCCATGTGGCGTCCTCTGTAGGCAGATCCTTCCATCTCACCAAGTTCCGCAATTTCCTCTCTTTGACATCAATGATCTCTTTAGGCACCAAGACCAAATGTCCCTCCTCATCAAGTGGTGGAATATCCGTGGAAGAGATAACCTGCTGACTTAATGCCTTCTTGAGGCATGAAACATGAAATACATTATGAATCTTGCTGCTCGCAAGCAGCTCTAACTCATATGCTACCTCCCCAATCCTCCTGGTAACCCTGTATGGACCGTAGAACCTTGGTCTTAGTTTCTCTGCTCCACTCTTTTTAAGGGAGGACTGTCTATAGGGCTGCAATCGTAGATATACCATATCACCAATCTCAAAGCTGCGCTCAACCCTATGTTTATCTGCATAAGTCTTTTGTTGATTCCGTGCCATTACTAGATTATCTTTGAGCGCCTTAAATATATCTTGGCTTTCCTGAATCCAATCTTTTGCTTTAGGTGCCCTACTCTCACCAAAAGCCATCTCCACGAATGAAGGTGCATCATACCCATACAAGGCTCTAAAAGGACTCATTCCAATGGACATATGGTGTGTGGTATTGTAACAATACTCTCTTAAATGCAACCACCTGATCCAAGCGCGCTGTTTTCCTGCCACATAATTACGCAAGTACCCCTCAACCCACTTATTAACAATTTCTGTTTGCCCATCAGTTTGAGGGTGATAACTGGTACTGGGTGTCAACTCAGTACCTGTCAGTCTAAACAACTCCTGCCAAAAAGCACTCATA
Source organism: Cupressus sempervirens (assembly GCA_028749045.1). Lineage (NCBI taxonomy): Eukaryota > Viridiplantae > Streptophyta > Pinopsida > Cupressales > Cupressaceae > Cupressus > Cupressus sempervirens. The sequence goes on along the minus strand of CM053791.1, from coordinate 808,437,142 downwards.
AACCTGCTATCCCTGTCGTTGACTATGTTCTTAGGTAGCCTATGCAATCTAAAGATCTCCCTGAAAATAGCTTAGGCACCTGTGAAGCCCTGTACTTTGTCAGAATAGCAAAGAAATGTGCGTATTTTGTGAGCCGGTCTACCACAACAAAGATGCTGTCTCTCCCTTGTACCTTGGGTAGGCCTGTGATGAAGTCCATCGAAATGCTCTCCCACTTTTGCTCAGGAATGGGCAAAGGCTGAAGTAACCCAGCTGGATGTGTATGTTCGGACTTATTCTGTTGGCAAGTCACGTTTGATTCCGGTACCAGGTAGATCCTATCCTTGTAGTAAATCACATCATCAACTATCCTGTACCTGTCATTCCGAATCAATCCATCCATCAATTCACAAGCAAATGTATTCTTGGAGTACTCCACCAGTAAGATGGATTTCCAATCTTCCGAAATCTCAGAGAGTGAGCAAGCTGAAGGCCTCTTGGAGAGGGCATCTGCAACAATGTTCTTCTTCCCCTTAACATACTCTATGTCGAAATCATATGCTTGTATCTTACTAACCCACTTCTGCTGTCTCTCGTTGAAGTCCTTCTGCTCTAAGAAGTATCTGAGACTGTTATGATCTGTCATCACCACAAATTTTCCCCCAACTAGATACTGTCTGAAGTTTGCCAAGGCATGCATAATGGCGAGCATCTCCTTATCATAGATGGAGTATAGTCTCTCAGCTCCCCTCAACTTATGGCTCTCAAAGGCGATAGGTTGTCGATTCTGCATCAATACTGCACCAATACCTTCCCCTGAAGCATCGCACTCTAGAATGAAAGGTTGCGTGAAATTAGGAAGTGCCAACATTGGACAATTGCTCATCACCTCCTTGAGCTTATCAAAAGCTCGTTGCGCCTCTGTTGTCCAACAAAATGCACCCTTCTTGGTCAAATCTGTCAAAGGTGCCCCCACCTATGAGAAACCCTTAACAAAATGCCTATAGTAACTGCACAGTCCGAAGAAGCCTCATAGCTCTGTAAGTGACCGTGGTGTGGGCCAATCTAGAATAACTTGTATTTTCTCTTGGTGCACTTGGACACCCTTTGCACTGATCACGTGTCCCAAATAAAGAATTCTTTAAGGCCGAACTCACATTTCAAAGCCTTAGCGTACAAAGATTGCTCCTCCATGATGGTAAGGATCTCATCAAGCTGCTGCAAGTGTTCTTCCCAAGTTTTATTGTATATGAGCACATTATCAAAGAATACCAAGAGGAACTTATGCAACTGTTTGTTGAAGATATGATTCATACAAGACTGGAATGCGGCAGGTGCGTTAGTTAATCCAAATGGCATCATCAAGAACTCATAGTGCCCATAGTGGCATCAGAAAGCAGTCTTGTGCACATCTTGTTCCCTCACTCTAATCTGATGGTAACCCGATTGAAAATCAATCTTTGAAAAATATATTGCCCCATGTAACTCATCCAATAACTCATCGATCCTGGGTATCGGGTACCTATTCTTGATTGTTTTCTTATTGAGGGCTCCGTAATCTATACACATTCTCATGGTCCCATCTTTCTTCTTCACCAGGACCACTGAAGAAGCAAAAGGGCTAGAGCTACGACGAATGTGTCCCATATCAAGCAATTCCTTGATTGCTTTCTCGATCTCATCCTTAAATTTCTTAGGATGGCGATAAGGGGTAGTAATCACTGGCTTGGCCCCTTCTTCCAACTCAATAGTATGCTCAAAGCCTCTGTCCGGTGGCCTCCCTGGGGGTATCTCACCAAAAACCTTATCATGTTTGCCCAACAGCTCCTTGATGTCAATGTGGACTGGCTGTCCTGAATTTGTAGATTCCTTAGGAGTGATCACACACTTTGCTGCCCAAACTATGTCATCATGCCTGAAAATACTCTCCATGCATCTAGCTGAAACAATCTTAGGTGCTTTAGATGCCATACCTCTAAGCACCACTCTATGCCCATCAACATCTTTGAACTTGAGTTCCATGGTTTGGAAGTTCTGTGAGTACTTCCCTAATGACTGCAACCATTGGACCCCCAGTATAGCATGGATATCACCCAAGTCAACCACATAGAAATCATCTGTAATTGTGTGGTTGCCCATCATAATAGACAACTCTGAATCCGTCAAAATTCTGTAGAGGAATTTGTCGCTTGTTCACCAATGATGCATCAATGAAGTTATGAGTAGCTCCACTGTCAATCAATACTGCTATCTGATGACCTTGTAGGACCCCACGAACTTTGAAAGAGTTGAACTTAGGAGCACTGGAGATAGAAGCAATGATCTCATCATGATTTTCCCCATTTGAACCGTTATTGTCTTCCCTTTGAGGTTCCTCTTCCTCAGAACTGCTCTCATTATTTGATATTACCTCAATTAAGTGAGCGTTGCCTTTCCCTAAGCAACGGTGTCCACTAGACCATTTCTCCTTGCAATGATAGCAAATCCCCTTAAGCCGACACTCCAGTCTATAGGCTTCATCAAAGTTCTCTTTATTACTTTTTTTCTGGAATGGCTTCTTCCCCTTATCCTTATGGGATGTGAAAGGCTTGCTAGGAGCCCTAATGCTAGATGTAGAATATTCCATGTCTCTAGTCTTCATGATAGCATCTTGGAGAGAATCTGGTTTAAAGGTCTTAACCCAACCACGAAGAAGCTCTGTCAATCCCTCAATGAAGAGCATAACCAACCGTTGTTCTGAAATATCTGTCACCATAACTGCCAACTGTTGGAACTCTATGATGTAAGCATCCATTGAATTAGTCTGCCTGAGTTGTGCTAACTCCCTAAAGTGGAGTTCAGGATCCTTACGATCAAACTTGTCAATGAGCTTATGGGTGAATTCCAAATATGAAGTAATGTTGTCATGCCCCAAGGTGACAAGTCCATGGTACCACCATTCATGTGCTTCACCTTCCAAATGTAGTGTGGCGTACTGGATAGCCTCTGTTTCCAACATAGGATTGAGCTGCAAATATGTGTCGAGCTTCTGAACCCAAGCTCTAGCTGTACTTTTGTTACTTTCATCAAATGATGGTAAGGTTAGTTTTCCCACCTTACGCTGCAAGTTTTGATTTTGCACTCCTCGTTGATTGTTTCTTGGTCTATTTCTCAATTTAAGACCACAAAAGTCTACTAGTGAGATGGCAGCCTTGAAATCATCACTTAGAGAGTTGTACTCCTTCAAATAATCACCATATCCCTCTTCTCTTACTTGCTGGTCGTGATTTGCAGCACCCTGTTCTCTAAAAAATGTAGGCATAAGAGGCCTAGGAGTAGCTCTACTTGTTGTTCTAGCACTGCTTTGAGCTGTGTCATTATTTTCTTGACCCCCATTGTGTCCATTCTGCCCATTAGTCCTGTTATGTTTCCTATCATTTTCATTGTTTCTGTTATCTACCAGTTGTCCAAGGATAAGTGACAGTTCTTCTCTTCCTCTTGCCATTTCATCTCTCAACTCTTGTTGCCCTCTTGCAAGAGCATTAAGCATTTGCTGGGTACTGCTTTCTTCCATGAGTTCTAAAGGACTTAAGCCCTTTCTTGCCCTGTTATAGAATTTATCCAAAGGATTTATGGATGAAACATTTGGAAACTCTTCACTCATAACCCAAATAGGATGGCAGGAACTTTAGCTTTGATACCATTGTAAAGTGCCTTGACAATTTTTGAAGTTTTATCCGTGTTTTTTTGCCTAAGGAATTTTGTCAAACACTTCCTTTGCAGCCTCAGTTTGCTGATGTTTGTTGTTTTGCTATGATTTTTGAATGCTAATGATATTGATGAATACAAATGATTGCAAAATAACTAATTGGAAATCAAAGTGATATGCAATTTCTTTCTATTATTTTCCAAATGCAAGTACATGAAATTCTGATGTAAAATGCACACCTACAGCCAAGAGGTATTTTGACAAACACTTAGCATGCATCCTATGAATGACTATGCAATGAGACGTTTTTACAAACATTTGGCATACAAACTGAACAGCTGAATTAAGTTGATTTCCCTTCAATACTTCAATGTTTACAATGACTAAATACTTTGGTAACAAAAAGACATATTACTTGTCAAATGTATCCATCTACAATTGCCAAATGTAAATACCGAAAGAACCTGGAATAAGTAGCTGAGATGACATGCTTTATGGCTTTGCTTTTTCGGACTGCTTTTTCAGACTGCTTTTTCGGACTGCTTTTTTGGCTCTGTTTTTTTGCTTTGCTTTTTCGGATCCGCTGCGAAAACTAAAACCTTTCTCCTTGCCAACTGATGTCAAAAATTAGATGCACGGGCTGAACAAAAATCATTGAATATTATCTCCCAATTAATCATAAATGAATTGGCTGAATACCAATTCCTCCACTCCCAACTAGGGTTGATATCTCACAACTGAAATTGGCACCTTAGAGTCTTCAAACCCTCAGGCAAGTATGCAAGCACTAAGGCTCTCAGCACAATAGATGAATATGCAAGTCAAGATGTGTAAAATGACCCCCCAAAGGCTCCTTATAAAGATTTCACAAGCAACTCCGAGAAGCTTCTAGAGGAATCCAACACTTTATTCTTTTAAGTGACTTTTTGATATTTTATTATGTCAGTCACTTTAATATTAAATCAACTAAATATAAAGTTACTTTTTAATATTTCATTGTTTAGTAACTTTATAAGTAATTAATTTAATATATCTTTTCCTCCTTATTTCTTCCTTTTTAGCCTCCGGAGAAAATAAAGGCTAAAATAAAATAAGTAACTGGTGCCTGTCAAAAAAGGGACATTACAGTTCCCTATTGTTGGTATTTTTTACTTTTGTTCCCAACCTTGGTGGCTCCTTTCTAGGTTTCTCTTCCTAGAATTTTCTATTGTAAACTTCTGTTTATGGAGTCCTATTGACCTATTTTGTTCATCAGTGGACATTAATATAAGTCATTCCTTTCTTTTTATGCTTGCAAAACATTCTAACTACAGCCTTCTTGTCAAGATTTCCAAACCCATGACTTTCCAGCTAACTATTTTCATATTTTGTTAGAGAGATTGGTAGGGAATTCATCTCCATGCTTATAAGTCCTCTCAAATATGAATTTTTAAATATCAACGATAGGTGGCAATCTTATATAATTGTAAACTGTTCTGTCATTTTTTATAAGTGACACTTATCTTGTTCTTACTTAATTGTCCACATATGTGCTATGAACTTTTGTGCAATAACAAAGAACACAATTCATATCCCTATAGGAACTATCTGCACTCCAAATTCAGAGAGGGAGAAGGGACAAACAAGAAATGTATAATACGGGTCTGCCTAGGGAGGGGTCCTACTTACAACCAGTAATGATGCCATCTTTGTCAATGGCTATAGCATTGTGTTAGAAGACATATTGCCTGCTAGAGTTGGTGCTTTGCGACATTCTTTTAACTAACTGGCATAGCTTTCTAAGAAGTTGAAATTTGTAACAGATTAAACAAAATAAGCCCTGAGAAAATAAACAATTGCATAGAGATTGTTCAAATTGTAATACCCACATATTTAACACATATAATTACTATGAATTAGACCTAATAAAAGAATTATTCGCCGTATTATCCCTTTTTTGCTAAGTTACCAGTTTGGGTTTGGGTTTGAAGAACTGTAACACACACACACGCACACACACACACCTAATAAAAGAATTATTCCTCGTATTATCCCTTTTTTGCTAAGTTACCAGTTTGGGTTTGGGTTTGAAGAACTGTTAATACAAGAACACACACACACACATATACATGCGTGCGCACATACACACACGCACACACACGCTCACACAGGCACACACACGTGCACACACTCACACTTACTCTCACAGACACTCACTCTCACACGCACACGCACACACACACACGCACACGAAGACATGCACACTCACACACACCCGCACACGCACACAACCACACGCACACCCACACACACCCATACGCACATGCCCACACGCACACACCCACCTGCAGACACACACACACGCGCACACACGCACACACCCATGCGCACACACACACGCCCACACACCCACAAATGCACACCCACGCACCCACGCACACCTACGCACGCACCTGCATACGCATGCACGCACCCACTCACTCGCACACGCATGCACAGGCGCAAGTGCACACACGCACTCACCCACGCATGTAGCCACACACACACCCACGCAGCTACCCGCACGGACGCGTATGCAGCCTAGAATCCTGAATTAAGATTGGAATGTCACATAGTATTATAAAAAAAACAAAAAAGAAAAAAAAAATCATAGCATCATATCAAAATCAAAATATTAAAATAACAATATTGAGTTCATGTATCATTGTTTTGACTTTCTACAATTGGAACTTTATATTAATTTTTAACCATCTAAATCTTTGTTATATTTTCCTTCATCAAGGCATTAGTTGATTCACAAACAATGCCAATGCCGAGGGGATCAGCTACACAAATAACATTCTCACTTTTCAAGTCCTCAAATGCTTACTACTTTTTCACTTTACAAAAAGCTTATTTGTTTGTAATTAACAACCTACTGGAAAAATGTTGATAAAGTAGCTAGCAACTCCCTTCACTTATTGAGGATATTGTATAATCATCAATGTTTAAAATATAATATACAACTATAGTAAACTTGCAATTAATCGGATGGATCACTATCAGCAATTAGATATAAGAATTTCACTGGAAGAAATCTTGAGGGCTAGTTTATTTTGATGTAATAAATATTTGAACTTTGGGAAATTTTGTTTTGTAATGTTAAAGATCTTATTCAAATTCTGTAATAATTGTTTACTGCACTAAACTATAGAATGTGTTTCAATGGAAATGTGCTTGGTTTGCACTTGGTCTGCCCTAGTTCGACTTGGGTTTGGCCCGGACAAACCAGCCTGCTTGGGCTTGAACTATGTTTAAATCCACAGTGAGCCGGAGCCAAACGAGGAATTGGTTCGAACCCTGTTCGAACCAGGATACTAGGCAGGGGAACCAAGTCATAGCTTTTTTGTTTATGAAAACCATGCAAATCCTTGCTTTAGAAGCTACACAACTTACTATTCCTATATTTAATCAGATTATAGATATGATGACATTTCCATAGTAGGACCAGATTTGTGTGTGCACAAATTTCATTTGATTGCAAGTTTTTAAAGATTTTATAGTTTTGCAACAATATATGCTTGCAATTGATATATGTTGATGCGTGTTTTATGACCCGCCAAACAGTAGAACAAAATATCGAAATATCTTATCCACTCTTGAATAAAGTTTTGTGTATGCTAAGATTGCAAGAAGATCAATATGATGACTCTAAGGTTCCTTCAATGTCAGATCTTGACTGTGGATAAGCTCGGTGGTTGATGTGATTTGCTGATGATCACAAGGGGCCTTACATGTTTTTACTCAAATTCATTTTAAGCCATACTGGATGTGGGAGTTATCTAAAGGTTTTTCAATGAAGTACTTGTTGGATTTTCACAAGGTATGTAGAAATGAAATGGGTTAGGGTTTAGAAATTCTATTGTACTCCTAAAGGAAGTGATGACAATAGATGGTATTTTGGTGGACAAATTCCTTAATTTACCAACCTTTGCTTCACCAAGTTATACTACAACTATATGTGAACTAGTGCAATCTTCAAGGGTTATGCGAAAGATTTTCAAACTACCACAAACACCATCATAAAGAACAATGTATATGAATGATAGAAGTTATACATATGAATGAAAGGGGTCTAGGCTAACTTTGCACAATGATTTAGAATCACTAAAATGTTAAAAGTATGGACCAGAGGAATTCATCAATACACCATCATCTTTTCCTTTGCAATCACAACACTTTAACTAAACTAAATTTAAATGAAGGAATTAAAGAGAACAAACAAGTACCGAGATACATCAAGTATTCACCAAGTTTCAATGAAAACTCTATTATCTCAGTAGCTCATAGCAACAATCGCAGAAAATCCTCTCCTTTACAAATGAGGAGTAAGGCCTTTATATAGGTCCTTGATTACAATAGATGACTCGATGATCACAATAACTGATGGCCTAGATCATGCCACATTAGCCCTAATTAGAGTTAGGGCAAAGAAAATGAATCTACATTAATGCAATAAGAAATCCACTACCATAGTGGGTAATAAATTCCCACTATGCATGCTTGCATAGAAAGAGAGGGGTGCAATAAATATCCACTATGCATGTCCATTCCTTGATAAATGCTTGGTCTTCCTTGAATAGATTATTCTTGATTCCATTCCTTAAATGCATAGAAGTCTGACTTGGTGACCTCAACTCATCAGTGAAGATAACTGGGTGCCACAAAATCATGATGGAGGCCACGTAAGCTTGATTCCTTTCTAATTGCATCTTTTTTAAAACTAAGATCCAACTTTGATTGACTTTTATGAAAATCTCTCCTTGAACATCCCATCTTTCATGTACATGCTCAAAATTATCTCCCTGTAATGGATTGGAATCCGTTGCTAATGATTTTATCCACTACCATAGTGGGCAATAAATTCCCACTATGCACGCTTGCACAAAAAGAGAGTGGGGTGCAATAAATATGCACTATGCATGTCCATTCCTTGATAAATGCTTAGTCTTCCTTGAATTGATTATTCTCGATTCCATTCCTTAAATGCATAGAAGTTTGACTTGGCGACCTCAACTCATTAGTAAAAATAACTAGGTGCCACAAAATCATGATGGAGGCCACGTAAGCTTGATTCCTTCCTAATTGTGTCATTTTTTACTGTAAGATCCAACTTTGATTGACTTTTTTGAAAATCTCTCCTTGAACATCCCATCTTTCATGTACTTGCTTTGAATTTTATCTCTTTGTAATGGATTGGAATCCGTTGCTGATGACTTTGTCACTTTAGAATTTCCTCATATTAAACTTCCTTCGCCATGTTTTTGGATTTTTGGATTTTAACTTTGATCTTTGAACCTTGAATGCCTGGGACCGGATCACTTAGTACTTGGATGTCTTTGATGTTGGTACTGGATTTGAGCCTCTTTCTTGTATTTCTAGAACTAGAGCTTTCTTCTCCATTTTGCTCAAATGCTTTATATGCCTTGTTTTGCCTTTTCTTATGTTTTTGAAGAATTCACTCTTTTTGCTTTTCTTCATCAATCAGTTTTCCAGTCATGGGTGCACACTTGAAGAGGGTGAAATTTGAGATCTGGAGGAGAAATTTTTCAACACTTGGCCATTTTTCTTCCGTGAGGGAGAAATTTCAAACACTTAACCTTTTTTTCTTTCATGAAGGAGAAATTTCCAACACTTGAAGGGTGTAATTTGAGATATGGAGGAGAAATTTTCCAACACTTAAACATTTTTCTTCCATGGAGAAATTTTTCAACATTTAGCCATTTTTTCTTCCATGAAGGAGAAATTTCCAACATTTAGCTATTTTTTATTCGATGAAGGAGAAATTTTTGAGCACTTAGCCATTTTTTCTTCAATGAAGGAAAAATTTCCAACACTCAGCCATTTTTTCCAAGATTTCCAATTTTCTTGTTGGAGGAAATTTTGATTGGTCATGGATTTTGTGCATGATGGAAGAATTTCGTAGCAATCATCTTTCTCCAAGGCGGGTTTTATGAGTGGTCATGGATTTTGTCCATGAAAGAATTCTGCAACAACCATTGTCCTCCAAAGAGGGATTTTTTGAGTGATCATGGATTTTGTCCATGATGGAAAAATTCTGTGGCAACCACTTTTCTCCAAGACAAGATTTTTTGAGTGATCATGGATTTTGTCCATGATAGAAGAATTCCATGAGAACCATTTTTCCTGATGTTTTTACGCTTTTTCACTTTTGGATATTCCAAAGGTGATGCTTGACTTAACCATTTTCTGATTGACTGTCTTGCTTGCTCATTCTTTTGGATATAGAAACAGATACCCTTTTGGCTCTTTATCAACTAGAGCTCAGTTGTTGCCAAAATAGGCTTGTCAAAAATAGACTTTCCAAAAATAGTAAGTTGTCCCAAAGTCAAAATAAAATAAGGTCAACCCAGGAGGTAGTGAAATCTACTTAAAAGAGACTTACTAAAAATAGTAATTTGTCCCAAAGTCAAAATAAGGTCAATCTAGCAGGCAGTGAAATTTACTAAAAAATAGACTTACTAAAAATAGGCTTTATAAAAATAGTAAGTTATCAAGACACTCAATTCTCAGAGAAGCAAATAGTTTCCATTCTAAGAGCCACATGGATAACACTTTCTGAGCTTGGCCAATTTCACCAATTCTCATTGAAAAGAGGGGAAGCTCATAGGACCGAGCCAAAACTACCAATAACTAAAGCCAAAAGGACAAGACCAAGAGAAAAAGGTGGGGTCCCTATTTGTAATGGGGTGATGGTGTGAAAACCCCACAACAATATATACATTCATATTTAAGAATAAGAGAATTTATTGTTGTTAGCGACAAATTTTTGTAAGGTCAACCAGTTTGGAATTTTCTATTACTTAGGAAATTGCCTTCCATGAAAATGGGAAAATTCCCATTTATATAAAAATTTGTATCTTCAAAGTGCACAACAATAACTGAATCTTACTTTGTAGGAGTGGACTTGTGAAAGTTTAAAATCCAAAGGACAATCCCAAAATCTTTGTCTAACCATCAGATTTGCATGTGTTTGCTACGTTCCAGGAATATTAATAAAACTTGGCCAAATTAAGTAACATCATCAAGTGAATAATTTCTTCTCTTATCATCCCAATGGAAGAGCCCATTGAGTGAACCAATTTCATCCTCCAAACGCCCTTCAAGTTCTAGAACACCTTTGTCGTTTAGCATCTTTCGGTTCATCTCTTCGTCCACCCCAACAGTCTCTGCATTTGACCACGGCTCGGAGGAAGATTCAAGCTCTTCGTTCACCATTTGGGTACGAAGATCAATGATAAACTTGTGCCCTCTTCTCTCCATTGAGAAAGTGTTCTTCCAATTATGATTTACCTTCACTGCGACGAGCCATTCCCTACTGAGAATAGCATTGTATCCTTTCTTCCTTAGAGGGATTACAACAAAGTTGAGGACAAATGGTTGTGTACCTATTGTGACTTGTTGTGTCATGAGTGTTCTGAGGGGTTTGATTCCATGTTGGTCTGCATCAAGTAGATTAAAAGTTGGGGACCAAAGAGTTGGTTTCCCTAGTTTCGTCCATGTCTCTTCAGGTAGTACATTTACCCCTGATCCACCGTTCACTATGGTATTTGTGAAAATTGTTTCTAGTATGCCCATCTCTACAATTGTAGGGTGTTAGCCATTGTTTACTACAAGCAGGATTGGGTCCATTGTAAATCCTTTGGGAGCATCCGTATGTTGTGTGGTGTTGATTGGTACGAAAAATTCAGTAGGGACCTTCGTACGTTTTGTGGTGTTGGAGAAGGTACTCCATAATGTTTTTTGTAATCGAGGCATAGTGTGAAGGAGGTCTTGGACTTTAACTGGTATCTCCATGTGTAACATTTGCCTTATTATATTTTGTTCAACTTTCGACCTCCCAGAAGTTCTAGCCATCTTGTGCATTTCTTTCTGTGCCCTCATTTCTTTTTCAATTTACTCCTTGGCTTCCTGTACTCTTTGCTTCTTGGTAGGAGGTTTAGGTTACGTGGCCTACTTTGCTTGTGTCCAAGTGACAGCCAATTGAGAAGGTTAACATTAGGTTTTGGGCAGTTGGTATCTTCATGGTCTTTGGGGCTACACCATTAGCACAACTTCTAAGGAGTCTTATTTTTGGCAATCTCGGGCATATGGACCCCACTAGTTACAAGCCTATCATTGTATCATTGATTGTTCATATGCATCATATTGTATCCGACTTCTGTTATGATTACCTCTACCTCCACATCAGTTCTTCCGCAACCCGCTAAACAATGTGTTATTGTGCATCAGCTGAAAGGTACTTGCTACTTCTGATGTGGATGATTGCTTCTGTATGAAAAGCACTTGCTCGCTCCTTGCTTTCATATTTCCTTGGTTAATGTCACAAAATGCTTTTTTTGGACAAGACCCCTTTGTGTTCCCCTTCTCTTTGCAATTAAGGCTCCACAACTCTCCTTCGTCAGTCCTATTTGAACTCCCCTTCATTGCTTTAATCTCCCTCATTCGCTCTATATCCTTCTAGAGGGATTGTATCATCTTACTTGCCTCCTCATTGCTTCTACTCTCTTCCGACGAGGACTTGCCTTTACTCTTCCTCTAAGTCTTTTCTTCACTCCCCAAATCCATAACTCTGTTGTAGGTGTTACTGTACGGCGTGGGGGGGTACTATCTGTTGGTTCCCAAAACCGCAGATTGGAAATCCTGCTACTTCTCCGATAGGATCTCTCAATCAAATTTTGGCCAACAAACGGAAATCGCTTAGATTCCCTTGCACTTCAGGCTCCGCAACACCTAGGCGGGTAGACCTTCACCTTGAACACTGACTACTCAATTCAAGGGTTTTCTATAGCGAATTTAAACTTTGCGAGTTCCTCGGCTGGCAAGGTCCTTGAACTCAATCAGAATAAAACTGGATGTTGAGTATTTGGATAAAATTTTAATAATAATGAATTTGATTTTTTGTAAGGAGGATATTTTAAATAGTCCGACTTTAATAACAAAAGACTAGTGCGTTGTTAATCCGGGCGATAGAGTCAACTTCGGTGAACTTTAACGTACAACTTCATAATGTTCAATGCACTTATACTGCCAACAATTTTAATAATCCAGATGCGACAGACCAAAATTTAATGCAATCTTAAATTAGTCCAGATTGAATTTTAACTCCACCGAGAAGGAGACAAACTGGACAAAGGTACAGAAACGATTTAATATTTCACAACACCTATGATGATCAAATCTAAAATGTTAACTGACCATGTCCACCTATCCAATATCAAAATCATATACAGAATTCTAAAATATAATTATGAAGGACGATTCGCCTGTAGTTTAAATCTTCGTGCCATTAATGGTAAACAAAGAACATTTTTATTTTATTATTAAAATAAAATAATTTTATAATAATAAAATAATGAAATTTCATTATAAAATCATAGGAAACTTATTCCTTCATACAATTAATATAAAATGCTCTCCTTAAAAATGAGTTGTATGTTCGAATGTATCTCCTTTTTAAATTTTAACTCCTTTCATATTTATATCTCAAATATGGAGAGACGTGACCTTTTAATTTAGAAAATCACATCCTTTTGAAAATAATCGAACCTCTTTCCTTTTACTAATATTATCGATGAATATTATTTTAATATTTGATTGCTGTAAGTCTCTTTATCTTGGTCCTTTTAATATAGTTGATGATAATATTTCATTCTCCCATAAGCTCCTCTATTTCATGTTTTATGGGGCTCTTTTAAATTTCTTCTTCGTTTTATTAATCCCCCGCTTTTGTTCCTTGACTTATATTTTATGGTATCGAATGTAGAAAGAAATGGATTACATCTTTGTTTTAAACCATCTGCGTCTACTCTCGACATCACCTCCGAATCCCATCAAATGAAAATTTTAAAACTATTCCGGCATTATTTATGAAACTTTGGTAAATAACAACGAGACATATATCAGTGCAAAGACTTCCTTTGTTCCATTGGAGTTGTCTTTCATTATGCGGCACCAGTGCGAGAAATGGCAGACAAAGAATTCAATAGCTTCTTTATTCAATTTAAAAATTCTATGTTCTTCATGGTGTTTGTATGACCTTCAACTTGATAGCTCTATTTGTTGACATTAGAGACAAATGTTTCCTTCATCATCACTTCTTCACCATACCAACGAATTACATCTATAGTTCCTTGAGATACCATTTCTCAATAGTAATATCTACAGAATAATCACATGTATCATATCCTCATTGTTATTTTGTTTAGAATTTAATCTTTGCTTAATAAGGATATGTGCAAAAAGATTATTTCTAATTCTTTATGTATCACAATCTATAGAGTATCTAGACTTTGCATTGTTCGACCATCGAACTCTGTATATTCATCTATGTTGCTACGTAATCATGAAGCTATTTTCACAAAATCCTTCATAGACTCATGCTAGGATCCGGTATGTGTGCATTTCATGTATATACAGGTTGCTTCTCTTCCATATCAACAACAAGTTTCATTCATAGTATATATTCCCAAATCATGACTTAGGAGATTCGACCCTGTTCAGCTTTTGCTTTCACATGATTGGCTGCTACAAAACTAGTAATCATAGAATCTTCTTTTTAATTCTTTATACAATGTTTGTTGATGTTCATCCTCTTGCTACTGCTGGAGCTATCATATTGTTGTCTTTAGAAAATAATCTCTTAGTCTTATTTTTGTTGTCAAACCTGTCGTCGGTAAAATTGTATCAGTCGACGGGTCCCTTCAGGAAGGTTCTTATTATGTAGTCGACGGGCCCTTCGGTAATTGTCATGTAGCCGATGGACCCCTTCGGGAAGGTTCTTATTATGTAGCCGACAGGCCCTTTGGTAATTGTCAGGTAGCCGACGGACCCCTTCGGGAAGGTTCTTCAGCAAGTATATATACACCCTTTTGGTCATTGTAATCATCATCATAAGCATAATGTAATGTTTCTAGCATATGCAAATAATACAAGGAGTTCTGCTGTTCTTATCTATTTTCTGTGTGCATTGATTCATTTACCCCATGTGATAAACATTTGTCGCCATTGCCCGATGGAGCTGGTACGAAGGCAGAGGAATGAAGACTAATGGCGAATCAGTTTAATAAAAATAAGAATAAGTTGAAGGAAAATGACAAAATATGCACCATGCAGGAAAATTTAATTTTGGCACAATAGGCCGAACGTAGATGGAGGTTTCAGCAAATTATCGACGGAGACTGTAGCACTGAAGAATTGTTGGAAGAGACTCGATAGCGGCTGCATTTGGTGGAAGAAGCAAGGGAGGAGTTTCTGAACTTGCATACATTGGGGGAAGAGAATCCAGACGGAAGGGGATTGACTCGCACGGCTCGGAGTATCGAGGGAGCACGAGCGTGGAGTGAACTCTTCGTCCGAGATACGCTTTTGGAACGGACAACTTCGGTTCACGAAAACCATTCTTCACCAAATAGCATGATTGTCGGAAGCAGCGCGGGTGTGCAGAACAATGTGGGGGTGCAGAACAGCGCGGGAGTACAGAACAGCGCGGGAGTGCAAAACGACGCAGGTACACAACAAACCCCTCAACCTTGAATAGTAATGGCAGGACCAAAGGAAAAGTTGCCAAAATTTGATGGTGACGGAGCAACCCATCCAGTCTGACATTGTAAAACATGCGAAACAATTTGGAGGGTGAATGGCGTGACAGATACAAACGAATGGGTTTGACAATTTCTGGCAACACTAAGGGGGGGGGGGGGGGGTAGCAATCGATTGGTATGCCGATATGGATCTGCAAAAATTAACTAGTTGGGATGATGTTAAAAAAAGAATTTACCACGCAATTTCAATTGCTACGTATAACAATGAGATCATAGTCGAGATATACAACACAAAACAAGGGAAGAATGAAACAGTCTGAGTATACGCCAAGAAATTAAAGGACTTAATAAATAAAATGGAAAATAAGCCGGTAGATGGGTTGCAAAAAAGATGGTTCATTGAAGGCCTACACCCAAAATTGCGGAGGAAGATGAAGATTGTGCCGCCATCGTCATACATTGAAGCATACAATCGAGCAATGCACTTAGAAAGTGAACAGAAGACAAAAAAGGAAGAAGAATAGCTCATTCGATTCAGATGACGCAACGCCTTCAGAAGAAGATAGCAGCGATGATGAAGGCAACAAGCAGCAGGTTTGAGCCCTCCAAAAGGATATGATTCGAATGATGAAAGAATTTAAGAACACGCAGAAGGAGACCAAGGGAAATGAGCTATGGTGCACAGACTGCAAGAGAAAAGGCCATACGAAGGGATCCTGTCCGAAGACCCAGTTCTGCGAGATCTGCTAGATCATGGGACATTCCACAAAAGAATGCCCCTTCAACATGAAAACAACAGGACCTCAAGTGCTCTTCACGCAGGAGGCTTCTGTGTCAGGAGGAACCGGTAACACCAGTAATGCTGGTGCCATTTCGGGGGGTACAGAAATGATCGTCGAGGGCAAACCAACAACAACAATGCTAATAATAATAACAGGAGCTGTAGTTGAATTCAGTATGATGCGAATGGACGGCCGATTGTTCAATGCTGCGCATGCAATTTGTGGGGCCACTTTGCCCGAGACTGTACAACGGCCAACACACTAAAATTATTATACATATGGTGCGGACTTGGTGATCATGAAGATGCCAAGTGCCGAAAATCCGGGGTAAATTTGATCACCATCGGGACAGATGAAGAGGAGGTTCTGGCAATCACTCGGAAGTAAGCAAAACTATACCCCGATCCGACGAAAGAAAAGAAGAGACTAGAGGAAGCATGGGCAGAAATCCAGCAAGCAACGCAGATGGAGAAGACACATCTAAAGGACACTACCGGTACCTCAGCAAGGAACTGCACAGAATAGAACATAGTACGACAGATATTACAAACTGAAGTACCCGTCAAAGTAAGTGACCTATTGCTCTCAATGCCTCAACTCCGTTTGACACTCACAAACATCGCTTCAACGACTAAATTATCGGTAGAACAAGGAAGGGAGAAAGACAGTGGCACAAGTGCTGAGGATCCAATGCTGCTAGTCCTCTCATTCGAATGACATCCGACGATCGTTGAGATGGGGATTCTCAAAAATGTGTTGACAGACACAATTGTTGATGGAGGGTCTGGCGTGAATGTCTTACCCGAGGATACTTGGAAGAGGTTGGGATAGCCGACGTTGTGGCCACCTACATTTCAGTTGCTGACAGCAGACCAACACGGCATTAAACCTCTTGGCGTCCTGATGGCACAATTGGTGACGATTGGCACACAACCATTCCTGCTCGACTTTGTCGTGATCCCACTAAAGAGAAAAGGATACGACGCCATTTTGGGCCTCAGATGGCTTATACAAGCCAAAGTTAAACATGACTGGAAGAAAAACACTCGATCACTTGAAAGCAAAGGATGGAAATTCGTCATTGATTTACACACCCAAATGGTGGGGGAAGAAGCTTTGTCATCAAATTCTGAACAAGAAGATGAAGGGAGGCAGTGTATGGAACCAAATTAGGAGAGTCCTGCAGTTGGAAGGAGGATCAACGGACGACGATTTGGATTCTGTCAATGGTCTTTACCACTGGCAGATGGAGGACTATGAGTTGTTCCAGAGTTGCAACGTACTGATAATAGAGGAAGGGCACAACGGAGATGAATTTCCAAGAGAATTCAGAGAAATGAAAGGGGGGGATGCACCACTGGATGAAACCCCTGCCCATGCATTCAGTGAGGGGGAGCTGATCGAATATAACGAAGCCACATTGCAAACCATGAATTTGGGAGATTAGGCCGAACCAAGGAACATATTGGTAGGAGATAACTGGGACCTAGTACTGAAAGCAGTGACATTCAAGATATTTTTGGAATACAAAGATGTATTCGCATGAACATACAAGGATTTGAAAGGAGTTCCGTAGGAATTGTGTGTGCACCGCATCTCGTTGGTCGAAGGAGCAGTACCTGTACGGAAGCGACCCTACAGGATGAATAAGAACTATGCGGCACGGGTTACAGAAGAGATCAACCAGATGTTGGAAGTCGATATTATATTCAAGGTGCAAACAAGTGAATGGGTGTCACCCATTGCAATCTCACTGAAGGACACCACCCAGATCCAAATATGTGTTGATTTCAGATGCCTTAATGCAATCACAATCAAGGATCCCTTCCCAATTCCATTTATAGACAGTATATTGGAGGAGGTAGTAGGACATGAAATTTATTCCTTTATGGACGGGTTTTTCGGGATACAATCAGATTTCCATAGCAGAGGAGGACAAACGGAAGACAACATTTGTCATAGAGGATGGGGTGTACGCATACAACCGGATGCCATTCGGCCTGTGCAACGCGCTGGCTACATTCTAGCGGATCATATTGCACATCTTTGACAAAATGTTTGTCGAAAACTTCAAGGCGTTCCTAGATGATTGGTTTGTATTGAACGTTGAGGACAAACGTCTGGTAGCGTTGGGTGAATGTATGGAGAGATGTTGACGGGCGCGACTAGCCCTGAATCCGAAGAAATGCAGATTCATGGTCCCACAGGGAAGTTTGCTCGGACATATAGTCTGTAAGGAGGGATTGAAGATAGATCCGGACAAAGTTAGAGTCATATTGGAAATGCGGCCATCCAGCAATGTAACAGAGGTAAAGTCTTTTCTAGGACACAGGCTATTACAGAAGGTTCATCAAATTTTTTGCCAAAGTATCATACTCGTGTTGGTAAACAGATTGTTCTTTCCAATGTAACTCTTAAATGCCCGAACCTGTGATAAACAATTTGATACCAACAGTTGGATAATCTATCATGAGGTTGATAGATTTCCTCTGAATTGAAAGGTACAGCTCCCTTGTCAATGATATTCAATGAATTTGTTTGTTCCTAAACTAATTGGGTACGTTCTTAACCCAAGAACGAAAGAGAAAAACCAAGCCAGCCCTAGACAAAACTAACTCAGACAGAGAACTCAGTTCTACACCTAGCCAACCCCAGGAATTCACACTTCCTATGACTCCCCGACATTGGTAATGCAATGTGAATGCTATGTATGCAAATGCATTGGAAAATGAAATGAAAGAGTGTTAAATAATCCCAATTCTTGTAATAGGAACGTCTGCAAATACTCTGATCTACAACCCATTCATAATTCAACACAAGATGGAAGATGATGCCCAAAACTGAAAATAACAATACTCTGATTGATAATAATCAAAGGAAAAATAACTAAATGCTCTGATTTAGAATAAAACCCCTGTTGCTTTGAACATCACAAATAAGAATACTCAGATTTTATTTGCTCACAACTTATGCTCAATCTATTACAAAAAATCGAACTCTTAACATGCATAATGAAAATGCAAAAAATTAAACTAAGTTCTTTCCCCCTACTCCAGCTCTCTGTCTCTTGCAGAAAAGAAGAACCCCTTCAAATGAAAAGGTTTTACAATAAATACATTCTCCAGCAACCGTTTGGTTTCTTCCAGTGACTTTTCAGTTCTGTAACTGATCTTGTCTCTTCGACTTCTCATATTTTTCCTTTTGAAAACTGATATGCTTATTAACTTTTAAAGTTAATAACGATAGATATTAACATATTTAAATTATATTTTAACAATTGACATTCAAATATGTTAAATCAATATCAAACTCTTTCCTTTGTTGAGCGGACAGCAAAATAAATACTACTGCCAGGTAAAAATGAGTCATTTTTCGTGGGGCATATCTTTTTATTCCACCGTTGGATCGAGCTCATTTCGGAATATGTTCTTCCAAACTTAGTTATCTTCATCCTAACTGGAGCGATTGGAAAAATAATCAATGAGTCAAAAGATATGAATTTCTGAATTCTGCTTTATATGACTGCTACAAAATCAGAATTAATAAAATAAAGTTTCTAGCCATTCTTCTTTCAATGCTCTATAATCCATGTCTTCAATCTGCAAAAATGTTATCTTGCATGCTTACAATGTTAATTCTCTGCTGAAATTTGGGAGAAATTCTCTGGAATGCTTATAGTGGAAATCTGACTTTTGTCTTCTCCCTTTGGTGGAAAATTGAACTTTGACTGCGAAAGTCGCAGTGGAAAATGAATTTTCCATTTTACATTTAATACCACATTGATGTTCAAATCCTCAAACAATAAATCATTATGAGATTATCATTCCTTGTTTAATCAATTAAAGCTCTTTTCCATCTCTCTATCATGGATTTGATGCTTGGTGGAAATTCCATTTTTGAGTGCGAAAAGCGCACCCAATCTTCTATTTTCCATTTCCATGTAGTGGGCACAATTTTGATGTAGATTGATTCACAAATTATTTTTCTGGAGTGATCTTGATGCTAGACCTCATATACCTTCATCTTGGATTGAGATTTGCCTTTTCTCTTCTCATGTGGAAAATTGGACTTTGCCTGCGAAAGTTGTAGTGGAAAATGAATTTTCCACTACACTTCATTTTTCCTTTGGTGGAAAATCCCAAGTTGACTTCTCCATTGCGGAAAATTAGAAAAGTGCTTCTCCATGGAAAATTAGAAAATGACTGCGAAAGTCGCAGTGGAAAATGAGTTTTGCACTACACTTCATTTTTCCTTTGGTGGAAAATCCCAAGTTGACTTCTCCATTGCGGAAAATTAGAAAAGTGCTTCTCCATGGAAAATTAGAAAATGATTGCGAAAGGCGCAGTGGAAAATGAGTTTTCCACTACACTTCATTTTTCCTTTGGTGGAAAATCCCAAGTTGGCTTCTCCATTGCGGAAAATTAGAAAAGTGCTTCTCCATGGTGGAAAAATGAATTTTGACTTCTATTTGCTTCCACATTTGCATATCTAAATTCAAAAATAATTCAATCTTTCATAGAAACTTTGTTAAGCATACTGGGAACAATTTTTGGGAAATGCTTTATGGGAGGCAACTTTAAAAGTTTTAAAAATGGTGTACTGAAAGTGCACCTATAACCCGCTGGACAAGTTGACATGCAAAGGAGCATTGTTTAGATGGGAGAAAGAATAGGATGAGGCATTTGAACGGCTGAAGGTAAGACTGGCTACGACACTGATCTTGGCATACCTGGATTGGAACAAGGAATTCCATTGTTCATGTCGATGCATTCAACTATGCGATCGGAGCAACCTTGGCGCAGACAGGTAGCCACGGGTTGGATCACCTGATATACTTTGCTAGCTGATTTCTACCAAAAGCAGAGCAGAACTATAGCACAACAGAACGAGAAGTATTGGGAATGGTCTACATCATGCAAAAGTTCCGTCATTACTTGCTAGCGACACTGTTCGTGTTCTATGTCAACCATCAGGGTTTGTTTTATATGATCAATAAATCTGTCATTCAAGTAAGAATTAGTAGGTGGTTGCTTCTATTACAGGAGTTCACCTTCAAAATCATTGTTCGGTCTGGAAAGAAACATGTCAACGTAGACCATCTGTCGAGAATCAAAACAGGGGAACCATCAGATGGAGTGAACGATGATTTTTCTGATGCACAGTTGTTTCAGATTGCAGTATTGCCGAAATGGTACGGGAGCATTGGAGAATACCTTTCGACAGGACAGTTCCCAAGTGAGATGCCACCAAATGAAAGGCGCAAATTGATAATCAGAAGCTGTACATTTCAATTGATCAACGGATTACTCTACAAGATGGGGCCTGATCACATCTTGCGGGGGTGTGTGTTAGAGGAAGAAATACCACGGGTTTTGAAGGAAGCACATGAGGGTCTAGCAGGAGGACGCATGGGACCTGATACAACAACATGGAAAATATTGCTAGTAGGATTGTGATGGCCAACAATGTACGACGTGTGGGAATGGGTCGTTGGGTGTGACATTTACCAACGGGTTAGGAAACTGCTAAAGAGAGACTTCATGCCACTGCACCCCTCCCACGCACAGGAACTCTTTGAAAGATTGGATTGGATTTCATCGGACCCCTCAAGGTGAGCAAAACTACAAGTTGACGATACATTGTTGTCCCAACAGAGCACCTAACCAAGTGGGTGGAGGCACGCGCACTACCAGATAACTCAGCCATCAACACAGCAAGATTTATTTATGAGCAGATCATTACCAGGTACGAGATTCCATTACAGTTAACAAGTGATAGGGGTGGCCACTTCGTTAACCATGTTATCTGACTGCTCACCACTGAATTCAAGATTTATCATTCATTATCAAGCCCATACTACCCGAGAGCAAACGGACAGGTTGAGGCTACAAACAAGATACTGTTATCAATTACCTACAAGTCTTGTGCGGTTGAAGGCGAGGATTGGGAGGAAAAATTACCCTCTGCCCTTTGGGCATACCGCACGGCGTACAAGGTGACAACGGGGCACACACCATTTCAGTTGATGTTCAGATAGGAGGCAGTGGTATCGGCTGAGCTCATGATACCAAGCTTGAGGATTGCGTTGGAAAATAAGTTGGGCGACATGGCAAGCCTGAGGGAGAGACTGCATAATCTGAACAAGCTCGAGGAGAAGCGATTATTGGCGTAGTGGGCCACGGAGGTAACGCAGAACAGGTGCAAGGCGTGGCATGATAAACACCTGAAATTGAACAGGTTGCAACCTGGACAGTAGGTGTTGAAGTATGACAGACGAAATGAAATCAAACCAGGCAAGTTTAAGTTGAAGTGGATCGGGCGATACCAGATCCGAGAGGTAGGTGATAATGGAGCAATAAAGTTGTGGACTTTAGATGGACAACAAGTACTTGAAGTAGTTGATGGTTCGAAGCTAAAGATGTACCATTCCAGGTAGACTCCCTTGTCGTCACAGAATGATGAAGTCTGAATGGCGAAGTCTGGAGGGAAAATTGGATTTATTGTATTTAAAAATAAAAAAGGTGAGTCACTGTATGGACACCGTACAGTGCTTAAGACATGCTGAAGGGTCACCATACGGATTTCCTTTTGGCTTCGTATGGTGGGGGTCTTCATTTGAAGATTCAGTTAATGAGTTGTTTGCAGCCTTTACTTGCATGCATTACTATGAATGGTATTCGGTGGCATGATTGCTTAGTATTTTTTGAAGGTCCTAGTCCAAGTGAACGCTGTATCGATTAGAGGAAGTAGGGTCTCTGGTTTGGAATTGTAGATACCACAAAGAGTTGCAGTTACAGTAATATTAGCTCTTGGTCGGAACTCAGTCTATGCATGCCTCTAATAAAAATTCCAAAGTAACCATTCTCAAAATTGAGTCGATGTAAAATGTTCGCCTGAGAGACACCGTACAACGGCATACCATACGGATTTCCGCGTACGTATTTTGGAGGATACTACATGTTGCCACCGTATGAATTTTTGAGATTAACCTTGTAGTTTGTCATCGTACAGATTTCAAGAATAGAATTTGTTGTACGGATTTCCAGAATACATCTTGGTGTACGGATTGTGAGGTTTTAATTATATGCTTGAACACGTACGGATTATGAAGGATTAATGGATATTGCTACCGTACGGATTCTAGGAATAAATTGATGGTTCCTGAAGGGCTTTGGAGGTTTAATTTGTTCATTGGAGCTGTACAGATTTTGTAGGCAATTGGAGATTATTTTTAAGTAAGCTTTAGTTGCTGGTGTACGAATTTGAGGAGTCAAGTGTCAATCTCAGAACACAGGTTGCCGTAGGAAATTAAAGAACACAGAATGCCGTACGGATTTGAAAGATGAAGTTTAGGGTATGGATTTTGTAGGATATTGTGTACGGATGTTGAAGGATATTGCATATAGATTATGAAGAATTAAGGACTTGGCATAAGGAATGCTAAGGATAAATTGCTTGTAGTTTCTGAACGGATTTAGGGATTTAACTTCATGTGTATAGCCGATTTAGTGCCTGATTACCCTCGTAAGGATTTAGAAATTCCAGTTGGACGTACAGATTTGCATAATAAAGTTGGCATACGCAATTAAGGAATAAAGTTAGGCATACAGATTTGAAGGATAAGCTACCTGATCACCACCGTACGAACTTTCAAGCAGGGTTACAATTTATCTTCAAGGACAGACAAAGGAAGGAGGCAGGATAGGAAATTTGTACGAAAATAGGAGCCATTCAGAAAGCATTCAGAGAAAGGGTCGTATGGATCTGTACACTTCCAGGAAGGAAACGAATTGCTGTCTATAGAGAAATAACTGAATAAATGACCTAAGAATAATGGAGTCTACAGGAAAGAGAAAGTGGAAAAGAGAAAGTGGAAAAAACAATTGGAACAATCTTTAGCTGAGGAGGGTAGGATAATGGCAACTGCAGGTAACCAGAGTGAGGGCACTAGCAAGCAAAAACGAAAGGCTTAAGCACCTGCAACCACTGAGATCACACCATAGACTATAGCATTTGAAGGGTTGAGTGGAATACATTGTAGAAAGTGGTGGCAAGAAACTCCTGACGACCATGCAGTAAAAGCCAGCATCAAAAGGGCATAGGTGGAATGGGTGATTCAGATGCCTATTTTTTGCATTCAGGATTATGAGGATTTCCTATATGGCAAGGGCTCTCGGAGGAGCACATTTTAGTACTAGGACAGAGACGTGTTTGTTTCATTCAAGGCAACAGATTTCACGCGAGTGTTTGGCATACCAAGGCCGCAGGGCAAGAAGGTTCAACCTAAGAAAATTTCTAAGGAGGTAAAACTGTTTGATTAGGCTAGTATGCGGAGACATGACTGAAGTAGAGCAAGAAGCATTGGCTAAGACATCAAAAGGAAGGGGTTTAAAGAAAAGAAACATCAGGGAGGGACCATGGCGATGCCCGATGGATTTAGTCAAGAGCAGGCCTATGGGATCAAGTATGGCATTCGATATCTCCTTTCCGCAGG
The DNA here is from genome assembly GCA_028749045.1 of Cupressus sempervirens. NCBI lineage: Eukaryota > Viridiplantae > Streptophyta > Pinopsida > Cupressales > Cupressaceae > Cupressus > Cupressus sempervirens. Next base: position 808,412,617 of record CM053791.1, on the reverse strand, counting down.
TATCTATGATGAATGGCATAATGAATGGAAAGGTGTATGATTGGGCATCTGTGCTGGCTGAACGTATGCACGAATTTATGACCCTCTAGCATAAGACATTTTATATGCCACATTATGCCATAGGACTCTTCCTCGATGCTACAACGCGAATGATTCCAGAGGACAGGTTGGAGGCGAAACCTGGGCCATTAGTTCCCGGAGAACCCCCTTTCATGCAATGGGCAGAAGGGTCCTGCAGGACAGAAAAGACCCCAGCTTGATACAGGAGGTGATACGGACAGCAGACGACAGGAGACATCCTCTGAGGAGAACAGTGTGGGGGAGGAAGAAGGGGAGGACGATGACGAAGAGGTTGAGATTGTCACAGCCACTCCTTTATTATTCCTGTGCCCTGCCTTATCCACCATGTCCTGCCTGGTACCAGCGGGTCTGCACATGGATCATATACTAGGGTTGGACAGACACGGTGGCCGATAGTGATGATTGCAGCACCTCAGTAGGCGGTTACAATAGTAGCACTCTGGAAGCACGGGGTAAGGCCTTCCCTAGTCTGACCAACTGTTGGGTTTGCCATAGGGTTTGCAAGAGTGGCAGCACCTGTCAGCCGAGAGAGTATGCCAGCTCCTGTTGTAGCACTTTTGGTAGCAGAAACCATGGCACTTGTGGAAACACAACCAGTAGTAGCATCTGGCACACTTGTAGTAGAGAATGTATTGGAGGCGAGAGAAGAGATTGCCATGGAGATACCTGACTTACTAGTACCAGAGATAGCAGAGAGCCAGAGTACGTCGAGTGTACACTTGGATGTAGTTGGGTCGGATACCGTAGTTATGGGGGATGCAGTGCTTTTGGCATCACTCGAGTGTGACAGGGAGACTAGAGCGCAGAGGTTGAGTACTTACTTGAGTACGGGGTTCCATCGTACTCCAGTCCCCCGGATGGCTAGCATACAAAGACCTACGTGGGATGAAATTTCGGAGGGAGGTACTCAACACAAACAGGTAGTGAAGCCAGTTCAAGATGAGGGACCGTCGCATAGTATTGTTGAACGTATGGCATAAGTGGTAGAGGCGGTTATGGGTGTGTAGCAAGAACATTCAGTAGCCCAGGAGACAGGGATGAGAGAAACATTTCTTGCTGATGTAGCATCTCTAGCGTCTCTAGCGTCTCGGGCTCGCTAGGTGTTAGCTTTGACGGAGACTCAGGCACTGGACTCAGTTGTGAAGGAGCTCGAGAGGGTTATATCTTTTATGAGATTGGGATGCCCAGCTGTCTTTACTATTTGCTTTGAGGAGTGGGGGTGGTTGGATGTGGAGACTGCAGAGATGCGATAGAATTGGGCTACAACAAGAGATCTTGGTATAGAGAGCAGAGTAGAGGCTTTGATTCATGAGGTAGTGAAGATATACAAGGAGGCGTATTATACTCTTCGGATGAGTCAAGCGGATTAGGTAGCAGCTGAGAGAGCTCGGGAGGAGTCAGTTGCTAGGTTAGCTTCAGAAAGGGCAGCTTGGGGATTTGAGAGAGCGGCTTGGGACTCCGAGAGAGAAGCTTTGTTGGACAGAGAAAGTCAACTAGAGAAGTTAGCATCAAAAAAGAGAAGTTAGCAGCAGAAAAAGAGCAGTTGGTAGCTGAAAAGGAGCAAGTGGCAGCAGCAAAGGAAAAGGAATTAGGAGAAATTGCAGACATGATGCAGTCAGCTCTAGAGCTTCAGATGGAGGTAGAAGTAGAACTGAAGGTTAGGAAAGAACAAATCTACAAACTATAGATGGAGCTGAACGAGTTGAGAACGCGGATGACCACTATGCCAGGGACCCATCCTGTTGTTTAGTATTTATGAATTGATGTACTTGGGTTATTTGTTATTTTGAGTTTTGTTGTATTGTTGTCCGGAAATGACTTTTATTTTTGGGGGGGGATGATGTCGTCGGTAAAATTGTATCAGCCAATGGGTTCCTTCGGGAAGGTTCTTATTATGTAGCTGACGGGCCCTTCAGTAATTGTCATGTAGCCGACGGATCCCTTCGGGAAGGTTCTTTGGAAAGTATATATACACCCTTTTGGTCATTGTAATCATCATCATAAGCATAATGTAATGTCTCTAGCATATGCGAATAATACAAGGAGTTTCGCTGTTCTTATCTATTGTCTGTGTGCATTGATTCATTTACCCCATGCAGTAAACAAAATTTAATTGTCAGTGATTACTCCTTTCATTGGATATTACTCCTTATGCACATTTTCCTTTTATTTCATCTGAAAGCTTCTCCCTGCTATTTTTAACATGCTGGTTGTCCTTATTTTTCAAGTACGATGTGACTTATATCTTGAAATGCTTAATCATGGAGTTTGATATTCAAAATTGGAAGTCCAAAAGTTTTAAATTTTTGACCCCATCACTATCTTCATCTTTTTCTTTAGGGAAGGCTCGAGTCCCTCAACAAGCCATCTCTTTTTCAAATCGTTGACTGGCTAGTTGTCCATCTTCCCCAACAATTCTTTGAGCACCAAATTGTAGACTCTCACTGTCTCCTTCCCTTGCCCTGTGCTATAAATTCTACTACTATTTTGTTCTCATCTTGAAGCAAGCGGAATTCAATGGAATTTTTTATTTCTTAGATTATACCATGTATTTATCTTTGCTTTGTCCATATCTAAGTACCAATCAATGGCAAGTTCGCGCAAGGTAGTGGGGAACTTTTGGACCCATTTGTTGTTGTCGGTTATTCCATTTGCTGACCAAACTATTTCACAAGTATGATAGTGCATTACAGGATCCTCCTCCCTGTTGCCACTGAATTTTGTTAACTTCTGCATCTATGAACCCATTCTTCAACTTATGTTACTTCCAGTTGGTTGAGTTCCTGAACTGGTTGGGTTAGAGACTTATAGGTTGTGCTGACTTCGGTGCGGTGTCACTACACTAGTGTCCTCGACATTCCTGTCCTTGGCATCTTCCTCTCCGTTCCTTTGAGCTGCCCTTGCCTCCGTGTGCGGTGTAAGGGTTAAGCTCCCGAATTGGTTCCTAGTCTTTTCTATCAAGTTGCCATTCATTTGTTAATGTTTGTAGCTTATGTCGGATAATGGCTCAATATCATTAATATATATTTCATGATTATTGGTGTCATAATATATACAATAGTATAAGTGAAATATTTATATTTTATATTAAATATGATACATTGATATACATACTTCATATTTATTATATTATTTAATCATGTCCTAACCATATTAGCATGGACCCACCTCATTGTGTCGAGTCATGCATTGGTCTATGTGCGGGATAGTATGAAGTAATATCTCCGTGCTTAGGCATATTTAATATGTCTATCATCCACGTGCACTGATTAAGACTTGGTAGGTTATTTCCCTATCTCACCTGAAACCATGTTATGGCGGACCCCATCACTATTTGGTCATTCTCATTGGCGGGTGTTTAGAGATAGTTGCATGTGATCAGAATAACATTTGAAATGCCACGATGACATACCATGTTTACCAGTCATGATTTGGTATTAATCTCAATTGGTTTTTTTCTTGTCTGGCTAACTTTGTAAATTTTGATGTGACGGTTGAGTTTAGGAAAGCTTGTAGGGGTCACGTTCCCTTGGTTCATGCCCCCCGCTTAGTATATATTTGAGTTTATGCTGGTCACCTAAATGAAAATCGAACACAAAAAATACTTAAGTCTTCCAAAAGTTAATTGCTACTGTCAACTGCTAAAAGACGTACCACAATATTCCTAGTCATATCAAGTATGTCTATTTAGTCTGAGATAAGACAAGAGCTACTATCGTGTAAGGAGGAAATGATATATATTATTTACAAATGCTTCAAAAGCTTAGATACATATAAGACCTTTTATGTATCAAATTATAATTTTTGCTGAAAGGATTAAGAACTCTTTCATATATATATATATATCAATTAGTGAATTAAATAAATCTGATCTCAAAATTCAACATGGTATCGGAGTAGGTTTAAGAGATGATCCTGATCAGATTTATTTATCTAGTGCACTCAAAACTTCTTAAATCCCACATCTGTCAAAATGGTGAACGGTATGAGACTAGATGACAAACTCGAAGGTGACTCAAATTTTGCAGCTTGGAAATTGCGAATGATGTTGATCTTGAAGGAGCATGATCTAAAACAGTTTATCGAAAAATCAGACCCACCACCCAAAGGGATTGATGAATTGAATAAATGGGAAAAAGACAATACCAGAGCTATGAAATTACAAGTGGACAAGATGAAGGATCATCTACTTCCTGTCATTACAGAACTAGACACAACACATGAAATGTTCAAAGCACTTGAGAAATGTTTGAGATAAACAATACAACCAGAATTCTCACATTGAAAGATAAATTCTCCAACATTAAGATGAATGAAGGAGAATCCATTGCTTCATATTTTATGAGAATAACTGAACTAAGGAACCAATTCTTTACAAATGGTCACATCTATGATGAAAAAGAATTGACCATGATAGCACTGAAAAGATTGCCACCATAATGGAAAACTTTTAGACAAGGAGTATGTTCTCGATCTAAGCTTCCTAACTAAAGGCCGACTGCATACAAAAAGAGTGCATGTTAATGTCTTAAGATGATACTTCTATTGGAGGTGATATTCAGGTTCTCACAACCTAAGTTGATAAAAGAAATAAACCAAAATTCAAAGGGAAAATGAAACAAAAAGATTACTCTAAAATGTAATGCTTTAGATGTGACAACTATGGTCACTCAACATTTCAATGCCCTGATAGACTGAAACATCAAGCATCCTTTGCCAAAGTCAGCAATTTAGATATAGATTCAGAAAGATGTCCATTTTAAAGAACTTCAAATATCCATAACATGTGTGAAACATTGGATTAAGAGGGAGCTCTCTATTTTCTTATCATCGTCATGAAATTGCAAAACAAATGTGAAATGCTTTAAAGTGAATTTGGCTTGGTAACAATTTGTGAGATGGAGTCTCAGAATACCAACTTACTGTAATATTTTCTAATAAATAATCCTAACCTTAAAATCACATTTATTTGGTTGTACATACTATTAAGAGTTATGTACCTTGATCGTTTACTCCGAGAATGTTATTGTAGGAAGAGAGAGATTGAGATTTAGAGGAAGCTTGGCATTTCATTAGAGGCAACCTTGAAAGAGGAGCAGATAGAGGATATGATTCAATCAACCTTTGGTGATCTCAATCTAATTGATTCAGAGGGAGTAAACCACAGTGAGATGGATTCTCTAGTGATCAATAAATTGTAGTAGTCGAGGACTATAATTCATGAATATATCCTGTGATTGGGCCTACCCCCTGTGTAGAACATGAGGAAGTGACGATTTCCAAATGATTATCACTTGTATTTGCAGAAGTTATTGAAAGGTGATGATCAGACAATAACTTAACTTTCTATTATGATGGATATCTTACGATGTCTACGCAGATCATGATAGATTATACTTTACATGGTGGATGTTTATATGGTAAGCATTATGAGAATGCATGTGCACACACTTTATGAACATTTTTTTGAGTACATGGTGAATGTTATGCAAATTGATATTTTGGAAGGCCATTACATAGAGTACTTAGTGAATATCACGCGACTTGATGTTCTGGAAGGCCATTACTAATAGAGTACTTGGTGAATATCACATGACTTGATGTTCTAGAAGACCATTACTCATAGATTACTTGGTGAATATCACCCGACTTGATGTTCAAGAAGGCCATTACTCATAGTACTTGGTGAATATCATGCATCTCAACATGTTGGAAGGCCATTACTCAAAGAGTAGTTGGTAAATATTGAATGTTGATATTTTGGGAGACCAATACTCTTGATATCATCTGTGATATCAAAACTTAATTGAGTACTTGGTGAATATCATGTGTTGATATCCTGGAAGACCAATACTCATGATATTGTATACGATGTCAAATGGTGGAAATCTTTTGAGATATTCTTAAAATTGTTATTTGTAATATTACATTTTAGTGATATTTATTCTTGCGTTTATCCTCCCTAGCTAAGAGGGAGTGTTAATGTTTGTAGCTTATGTTGGATAATGTTTCAAAATTATAAATCTATATTTCATGATTATTGGTGTCATAATATATACAATAGTATAAGTGTAATATTTATATTATATACTAAATATGTGTTGCCCCACTTTTGTTTTCTAGTCTATTGGCAAAAGTGAGTTCTGTGTTTTTAGATGAGGTCAATCCTTTTCCCTGAAATGTTTAAGTCTAGCTCTAAATTCTTAAGGCTTGGTGGTTTTCATTGGATTTTCCCAATGCGCTTTCTCTCACTCCATAGCCAAGCGGGTGGTTGTTTTTGTCTTGTATTTTGTCGGGTAAGTTAGGATCCAATCCGATAGAGATTAATTTTCACTCAATATAGATGAAGCATGTTCTCTATTTGTTCGCGGCATATTAATGGTTAAAGAAATAAGCATCGACGAAAAATCCCATCTCGCCTTCTCCTCGGTGGGTTTCCAACCCATGAAGGCAAGTTTCCGCGAAGGCTCACTTGGAGGCGTGTTTTGCTTAAAAAGATTCAAAGAAGGTACACTTATAAAATAAATTGATTTTTAAGTCTAAGATGAGACTCCTAAACACGATTTGGATTCATTATCGCTCAAATACTAAGCCCTTGCAAAAAACCTGAATTTGTCTTCTCCCTGGCAGGTTTCCAACTCATGAAGACGATTTTCCGCAGAAGAGATAAAGGTGAAAAACAAGAAGTTAAGTGACACCCAAGTGGATCTGTACACTTTAACTAAAAATCCTTAATAGCCAGAAATGCAGTTATCAAAGATTCAATCAATAAAGGAGCGTTGGTGGAAAAACAAAAATTGCCTTCTCCTTGGTAGGTTTCCAACCCATGCAGGCAATTTTCTGATTGTACAAGAAAAATCAAGTCAATAGGTAGATTTGGCCCCCGTATTGGATTTAGTGTATGTCTGAATGATTTTAGAATGAATCTCGGCCATTGCGAGAGGAAGATGTGGTCAAGATCTCACTCGGTGGACTTTCATCAACGGAGTACCCCAACGACAACTTTCTGAAACTTGAAGGAAAACAGAAAAGTAATTAATGGATTTACAAAAAGTTATCGTTATGCTCAACGAAACAGTGAAAAGACTTTTAGATATCCGTTGAGTCTTTGCATTCACTCTCTAACGGGTATTTCTTTAAATTTCACTCGTGTGATGCGAATTCTGAAGTATAACGGATGAATCGAAATCCTTATATAAAAATACACAGGCAGTTAAAGAAGTTACCTTGTTTCGTTGATTTTTCATTCTATCAATACGCATAGCTGTTTGAAAGCCAGTGACTGTTGTATTTGCTATCCTATTCACTCTTTCAATTCAAAATCTCATTCATATGTTATGGCCACCAAGTTTGCGGGTTTTGATGGTTTGACTGGAATCAAGTCTCAATTGCAGAATTTCACAGACACGTCCCTCCGTTTCTATGACATGGCAGATTTCCAAAGGAGGGTAAAATCTGAATGAATTCATCCTATCATTGAGAAACTTCGAGGATGTGGTTTAGTTGAAGCCGTTGGCTTTCCGGTTGCAGTCCAAGCTCCATAACTCATTTACAAATGTATTCATCATTACAATCCAGAAACCAAGCAAATAGTTCTGCCGGATGACAGTATGTTGATTTCAATTGATAGGCAGATGGTGGTAAATTGTCTTTGTGTGCCAGAGCGAGAGGAGTTTTCTGACTTGACTGTTGGTGGGGCCACCTCAGAATTCTCAGCAAAGATGATTTGGAGGAAGGAGATCATGAGAATATGGTTCTAGATGCCACGAAGTGACAAAAGCAAAGTTCCCAAAACTTTGTTGGGGACTAATCTCAAACCAGAGATAATTGATATTCTAGTTCTTCTGCACAGATTGAGAGGTGAAGTAGAAGCCCTAAATTTTCTTGAGCAATATATCTTTTTGGGCGCAAGAGGTAAGTGAGATTCTTTCCAATGCCCTCCAGGCGGCCAAGTTTTTACAATTCCTTCTACATGTCTTCATTCTTAATTTACATGCTGGCTTCTTTGCAATTATGGCCTGGCCTTCCAAGGTTAGAAGATTTTCTTGAAGATGTTAAGGCCTATGAGTTCTACCCATGTCTCCAATTGCAAAATAGTTATGCAGATTATGTAAGGGTGAATGACGTGTTTACGATGAGAATTTGTAGGGAACTAAAAAGATGCCCAGAAAGTAGATTCTCTCCAGAATCCATGGCCACCATCAGCCAATTTGGCTACTATTTTATTCAGTTCTCATCCTTTTCTTATCTGTGTCTTGCAGCCTTTGATGGTTGTCCCCTGAAGCTGCTAAGATATCCGAGTGATGTGATAGTGCTCATCGAGATTATCCAACAAGCTTCACAGGTGAACATCCTAAGCGGAAGCTTGAAGAAGAAGGGATATGAATTCCCTATGAAGGTAGGAGCTTTAAGTTGTGATACCCGTTTGGATGCCAAGAACATGATGAAGGTGTTCGAAAAGAAATACAATCTGGATATGTATGAAGTTCTGAGGCCTGTTTGACCCCAATGGGTATGCTAGAGATGTCCTGCAAATTGGGAGTGTGATAAAGCATATTACCACAATTGAAGATTATTGGGCTAATTGCAAAGATGAATTCGAGAGCCGTGACTGAGCCTTTGCAAGATTGACAATTGATCAAGTGAAGATGTATGAGGTAAACATAGATGTAGATGGAATTGAAAATGATGGTCAAAATATGTACAACAATACTTATTTGACCAAGTTGAGGAATACTCCCATGAGTTTTGAACCTTTTGAAGATCTAGACATAATGATGACTAGAATCTACAAGAGGACCAGAAAATGGGTTGAGTGGACCACGACATGACGAATGTAGAAACCCACAACAACTCTGATAAACCTTGTGAAAGGTGGATGGACAAAATAAACTAAATTGGAAAAATACTCAATGTGCTGCAGCACTAATATATTTCATTAACCATTTTGTCCATTTCAATAACATTATATGATGCCTTTATTTATAGAGGTCTTAGATCATTTCTTGAAACATCTAAATTGACCGACATAGAACAAATATGCTTTTCTAGAATTATCTACGACTTCCAAAACTTTACCTAATCATATTCGTCTATCTAGGAATTTCTAGAATCCTCTATTATGATTTTACATTTCATTTGAGGGGGAAATTACACATTCCAACACTCCCCCCTAATTTCAACATCAAATGTTGTTGTATACAAATCCAAATCCTTTTTTTTCTTGATGCCAAAATGCCATTTTTCGATAATATTTATATCTGAATGGTGTCTTCCAAGGCTGCGGCCTTTAATTTCTTCAAACATTTTGTCAACAATTGGCTGCCAATGATTTCCTCTTTTTATAGGATCCACTGATAATCTTGCCTCATTTGTCACAAATGTTGGTGACATGATTCACTAATAACCTTGATCAAATTCATGTCTTCTTTCAGCTACCCCTTGATAGCTTCATCTGTCACAAATAGTGACAAGGTTTTCCAAATTAATCTGGCTTTGATTCGTCTGTCACAAATGGTGACAAGATTTTCTTACCCTAGCTTTGATACCATGTGCAGAAACCCAGGAAAGCTCTAATGCACCTTGTGAAAGGTGTATGGACAAAATAAACTAAATTGGAAAAATACTCAATGTGCTGCAACACTAATATATTTCATTAACCATTTTGTCCATTTCAATAACATTACATGATGCCTCTATTTATAGAGGTCTTAGATCATTTCTTGAAACATCTAAATTGATCGACATAGAAAAAATATACTTTTCTAGAATTATCTATGACTTCCAGAACTTTAGCTAACCCTATTCATCTATCTAGGAATTTCCAGAATCCTCTATTATGATTTTACATTTCATTTGAGGGGGAAATTACACATTCCAATAGCGAAGCAAGAGCAAAGGTGCGCCAACCCAATCCTCCCCAAATTTAGCAGCAACTTCATCTTCTCAAAGTGGTGTTTCAAGCACAATCCTACATCTCACTCAAGGATCCGCTCAACCAGTTGGAGGAGGTGATCAACCTCCTAACAAGAACATCCCACTTGATAAAACATGCCAAGACGGTTTAGTGCCAGTGATCGGAACGGAGACAGAGATCGAGAAGAAGAGGGCTAAAGAATTAAAGGATAGTGCAGTCACGGTGGCTCTCTCATCCCATAGCAGTCCAATTCCATCCATAAGTGCCATATTACTCCTGTCAAGTAGCTCCTAAATACAAGCGATTGATGCCGGAGATGGTGGAAGTAGTGAAAGTGAATCTACGGAGTCGGATGAAGTAGCAAAGGAAACATCTGAAGCGAAGAAACTATCCGAAGCTACAATACTCATTTCCCCGGCTCCAAAGAATCCTTTCTCTTCAGCTTCAAAGGCATTGACTCTTGTTAAGAGGAAAATGTTCAGTGTAGCTACATTAGGGACAACATCTAAGGTAATTGGCACTGAGTCATGGCTCGAGAATACCTTAGACAGAAAGAGGAAAAGGAAAGAAGAGGGAGCCTCAAATAAAGAGATTCTGTCCCTAGCCATCCGTTCTAGGTCAGCATTGAGCAAGATGAAGCAGAAGACTTTATCCATCCTCGACCAAGACCCAGATACTGGGCACCTAATTATGATGATAGCCAAGCCTAACAAAGAAGGTAGGATAGAAGACCTAACCACAGATGACTTCACATTACATGTAATGCCCCCAATTTTGTTGGCATCCGAGTTTTAGGGATTAGCCTATTATTGTGATCCACGTACGCTAATTATTGTGGATAGAGGGTCTTCTGTGGCAGAGGCTTGGCTTGGGAGGGTCTTATCTTCTCCACATTTCACTAAGCTATAGGTTGACCTTTGTTTGGCTCAGATTAGACTTCGTTTGGGCTTAGTTTTGTGTACTTACTATTTGTGGTAAGTTGGTGTTGATCAAGATGGACCCTTTCTATTTTTGGAAAGTGCATTTGGTCACATGGAGAAATAATAGGTATGACTCCTATTTCAGACGGCATATATAAATGAGTATTTTGGGAGTTATTATATTTTTAGTGGCCAAATTATTATTAATTATTAAATGGCTTATTATAAAGTTATAATTTAACTTTATAATTTTACTTAAGTTGGGAGTCGAGTCATCATTGGAAAGTGCCATTTATTAATTAGTTAAGCCAAGTCAAGTGAGAGAATTTAGAGGAAGCTTCTAATCAATGTTGTGTGGTGAAGCTTCTTGAGTGAAGTTACATTTTGGCAACAAAAGGGAGTTTGGAGGTTATAAATACAAGCCATTTGTTGAAAAAAGCATGCTTGAATATATATTTTCTTTTGTTGCCTTTGTGGCTTTCTGAGGTACTGAATTTTGTTGCCCTTGCTGAGGTATAGGGGAAGCTGAGAAGTGGTTTTGAATCATTGCTGAGGTAAAGTGATTCCATTTAATCTCTCTTACTGTTATTATCTGTGGCTGGGAGTATTGCATTTCTGGAGTTTGATTGGCATCTTCCATTACTGTACTTACTGTGGTTTGGAAGATATGTGTTGGCTGGAGGTTATCTATATTCTGCCATTCATTGAGAAGAGGGCTGATAACTAAAGAAAATCTCATGCTTTGGTATACCTAGGGTCTGGAGGTTGGCATTATTTCTTAGAGTTTTGCTGTAAGTTTCTATTGGCTCTTCACACGCCTAGATTTCTGGTTGTAGGCTTTGGATTTCAGTGGGCTGAAAGTCCTGTCAAGGGCCACATTAATGTCTGCTGTTTGACACGTTTATCTCTGCTATTTGGGTTGTTCAAACTGCCTTCTAGAGCGATATTATTTCTGAATATGAATACCATAAAATCTCTATTCTAGGCATGTAACTCTCTGGATTTTAAATACAATATTGTGCTGCTGTGCGTTATTTATTTCTGCATAGCTGGGCTGTTGCAGATACAATTTCAGGGCCTGCAATTAATTAAAGGAAGTTATTTCCAGGTTCCTCACACTAGTCTCATTTTATATATTGTGCCAGCATTAGCTTGAATTAATAAGACTTTGCTATTGGTTTCGGTATTGGCTGTTGCTAAGAATTGTCAATTCGATATTTAGTATTTGGGAAATTGGTAAATCTTTAAGAATCCGAGTCTCATTTCCAGTTGTGAAGCCATAATTTGAGAATTTTGTACTTGGAAAATCTGATTACAATATTAGTAGAGGTTCTTGGGATTAGAGGAAATTGGCTCTAATTTTGTAATAATTAAGGGTGAAATTTTTTGGAAACAAAAGTTGTAGTTGTGAAGCATCTAGTTACGAACTTCCTTAGTCCTATTTGTGTGAGCTTGATTGGGGTTATTACATTACAATCTCTGGATCTTGGAGAAGTTGGGCACGACACAAAAATGCGTCTGTGGAAATCAACAAATGAAGTGATAGAGAGATAGCTTGAAGGTCTCAAGCTTGCCAAAGTTAGGATGAAGGTGGAGATCCAGGAACTTAACTGCTTCATCAGGCAACTAATTACCCCGCTAGCAAGTATTTTGGGAGTGGCACTTACCAACAATCCTACAACCATAGACATTCAGGCTATCATCTCCCAGCTCCAAGAAGACAAACACTTTGGGCAAATTGGTAGGGAGTGGAGTGGAAAACTCAAGTCTGAAGGACTTGCAGTCATAGAGCAACTTGATAATGCAGTGTTGAGGCATGAAACGGAAAAAGATAACATCTTGGCTAACCGGGCTACTCTGTTAACAGAAAAGGCAAAGAGTGAGGATTTCATATCCCTCTTGAAAATGGTCATCCAATTGAAGACTAAAAAAACAATGGAAGCAAAAATTCTACCAAAAGGAGATGAGCCCTTATTTGAATGGCAACAGAGTTTGCAATTCAAAGCCGAAATGATTTTAGTAGTAGAAGAAGGATTAAAAGAAATAGAGAGAAAAGTTAAAGAGGAACAGGACAAGAACTATGAATTGTTAAAAGGCCTATACACTGACTCCCAAATTAGTGGACAAGGGAAAGGAGTAGTAGGAGTTTCTCTCATGCAAAAGAATTTCTCTAGTTATCTGGATAATCTAACGAAGAAATCTACTAATCATTAAAATAGAGGGTCGGATCTCCAACGACTCAGTAGGTGTATACATGTGGCGATGGAGGAAACACAAGAATAGTTGAATGCAATTAAAGACCTGGCCTGAGAACACTCCAAGTGGCTCTTGAGATACACCAATGTTCATGTTCATAGACACGATCTTATTTCGATCATTGACGCTGCCAAGGCCTATAAGGCGAAGTCAGAAAAGGGAAAGAAGGCGTAATGACCTTTCTCTCGTCCTTTTGTATTTTGATGTGAAATTGTAATTGATAATTGGCTCCTTTCCATTTGTCATTTCTGAGGAGATGAACCAATTTAGTAACTTTTGTAACAGTCATCTTGGAATCCTATTTGTACCCAATTGAAAGATTAATGAAAGGTTAGCTAATTTTTGGTGTGAAATACTTTAGGTTGCAGAGACAAGTTGAATGTGTCAATTATTTACTGTTCCATTGTATGTTTTAGTTTAGACATCTCTTGAAGTTGAATTAAATTGGTGAGTGAACAGAGCTTTGTTCCCCTGTTTTAATGCAATAAACTGAAGATAATCACAGTATTGTCCGAAGTAAAAAGAGCCCCTTTTAAGTCTTTGTTAAGCATCTTAGCTTTCAAATATGATTTATTACTGCATTGTCAACTTCTAAGGATTCATAGGATGTATGAGTTCACAAATTCGATTAGTGTAAAGACCCAAAGTTCTGGCCTAAGTTAGTTCCTGTCTAGGCCTAACTTGGTTTTCCTCTCCTGTTCTTTGGTCAAGAACATACCCCATTTTAGATTCAGGAATAAACAAATTCACTGCAAATCACAAACTCGTGGGAGCTGTACCTAGCAATTCAGAGGGAAATTAGTTGCTTAGTGCAGTTTCCCAACTATTGTAATCAGCTATTGTTCATAAGTTTTTGGCATTTAAGAGGTAGATTGAAAAGAACAATCTATTTACCAACAATATGATACTCTAATATATGTATTTTATACTTATTATATTATCTAATCTTGTCCTAACCATATTATCATGGACCCACCTGATTGTACCGAGTCATGCATTGGTCTATGCGCAAGATAGTACGGAGTAATATCTCTGTGCTTAGGCATATTTAATATGTCTATCATCCACGCACATTTGTTATGACTTGGTAGGTAATTTCCCTATCTCATGTTAAACCATGTTTTGGCGGGTCCCATCACTATTTGGTTATTCTCGTTGGTGGGTGTTTAGAGATAGTTGCATGTGATAGAAAGTACATTTGATATGCCACAATGACGTAAAACATTTACTAGTCATGATTTGGTATTAATCTTGATTGAAATTTTTCTTGTCCACCGAACCTTGTAACTTTTCGATGTGATGGTTGAGTTTAGGAAAACTTGTAGGGGTCACGTTCCCTTGGTTCATGCCCGCCCGCCACTTAGTATATATTTGAGTCTGTGTTGGTCACCTCAAATAAAAATTGAACACATAATCCAAAACTAAATTGCTACTGTCAATTGCTAAAACACGTTCCACGATATTCCTAGTCATATCAAGTTCATCTATTAAGTTTGAGATAAGACAAGAGCTACTATTGTGTAAGGAGGAAATAATATATATTATTTACAAGTGCTTTAAAAGCTTAGATACATATAAGACCTTCTATATATCAAATTACAATTTTTGCTGAAAGGATTGAGAACTCTTTAATATATATAAGTTAGTGAATTAAATAAATCTCATCTCAAAATTCAACATCCTTCTTGGAGGTATTCCTCCCTACTTTACTTCCAACAATATTCTTTCTTGTTGTCCTCCCATCGGTGTTCTTCTCTACTGTACTCCTGGCGCTATTCTTACCTGCCATACTCTGGACATAATTCTTCCCTACTATACTGTTCTCCTTCGGCTTCATCGCCTACCACGACATCAACTTGGCTCTTTTCCGCCAACCCTTCTTCTAGTAGTCCCTTGACAAGTCTCCTCGATTGTCTTTTTTGTTCTGCTTATTGTTGGAGTATTAAGGTCCTTAGGGTGGCCTCACAATTGCTTGTATGTTGTCTTCTATTTCTTTTTTCGAGAGCTAGAGCATTAATTACTGCATTGCTTCCACATGGTTTTGTTCCGTTCTTCTTCTTCTCTACGAGTGTTTCTTTGGCATCTATTCTCTTGGTAAGAGTGGAAAATTTGTTGCCTTTTGTTTTCACGACTAACCTCTACTTGACAGTTTTGGAGAGCACTGAAAGTTTGTACCAATAGGCAAGGGAGACATCACATTAACCGGTCCACTACAGGACTCACGCCAAGGGCAGTACACAAACACTTTCCGACACCTCCTCTCTTTGCGGCTTCCCTCCTTATGTGAGTTTCAATCAACACTTGCAACAATGCTTCAAAGTCTGAGGTCAATAATCATTCTCCTTCAAAAAAGTTCATGGAATCCGTTCTCTTGCTCCCAACTACTCGCCCCATCGTCTATTGGCTGACCCCGTCACTTCCTGAGTTTCTATTGGTAACGATGCCGGATGTTTGCCCCCATGGGGTAAGAGGTTTAAAGCATGTAATAACAATATAAAATGTCAAAGAACATGATATGCTAGAGAACACCCAATACATTGTATTAATTCATCAACTATTTACAATGTATGACAACAATATGACATTACAGTGACAGCAACTCACCATATATTATGTATTCCATCCAAGAGATGTACATATATAGACCCAAGGGGGTGTGAGGCAAATTGTCACAACTTGTAATTGCCTACCCCTTGGTTACACTAACAACATAAATGGCGCCTTAACAATATTTATTATTATTTCCCAACAACACTTAAACTGCAAGGTCCACTTATATAGCCATAAAAAATGTAGCAAGATAACAATACTGTAGAAATGCCAGAGCCTGACTCCCAAATCAGGCTTCAACTGCCAAATAACAGCAAGTGTCCAAGCTATGAATACAACATTGCGGTAAAAGGGAATCTAACCATTTTAAAAATATGTAACAAGTCTGGCTTGTGTTGTTTGCTAACACTAAAATCATATTGAGGCTCTTAGCAAATGCATGGGTTATATGACCAATACAACTGCTAGCTACTTAAGGCCACAAATAAGCTCTGTGTGTTGGATATTATCAAGAAGAGGCTTTTTGAGATCTTGACTGAGGAGGGGCTTGGTCAACCATATCCTCGGCAAGAGCATTGTGGGAACAAGATTCTTATCCCCTTAAAAATATGCAGCCACTCGGGATTATGTTGTTCAATCATACAATCATATTGATTCATACAAATGCATGGGTTCTATGGCCATTTGCTTTAGTGACATCAACAAAAATTTGAGGTCATAGATATACTTTCTGTTTTAGATATTTACAAGAGGGTTTTGGATATGCTATAATGTACCCATTATGAGGTTCTTGTAGTTGGTTTGGTCAGTTCACCATTGCGATCCTTGTGAGCTGATAGTGGGATTTGAGGGTCTCAATTGTGGGGTTATAGTCTTTTCAGCAGCCTATGGTGTGTTTTGGCTCCATTTGAGGGACTTACTATTTATAATAAGCCAAATTGAAGGTTCCTCTTCTTTGCGGAAAATCCCAAATGAGCTTCTCCTGTGGCGAGAAAATTAGAAATCCAGTTCTACATTCCATTTCCAATTCTTCTTCTTTTTGTATATCCAATCAAACAATTTTGAAGATAACTCAGTTGTTTGAAGTTGAAGAAGCATAATAAATCATATCAAACTAAATCTGTAATTCTGAACAAGGCAATGAACTCTGAATCGTGGCATAGGAACCTTCACATCTGCATCAGTCTTTCATAGAAACATTGTTAAGAAAATTGGAAACAATTTTGGGAAATTCTTTTACGGGGGGCGACTTTAAAAGTTTTTAAAATGGTGTACTGAAAGTGCACCTACAGCTGGCTCTGCATGGGGATTATGTGCTGCAAAGTACGTAATGAATCCAGGATCTCAGGTTTCGCAAACTAGGCCTTATCCATTGGGCTACAGAGTCGAGCCAAGAAGAGGGTAAAAATAGAGCGGCTTGCCAGGAGGCAGAGGGGAGCAAGGCAAAATGAACCTACCAAAATAGGAAGACAACAACTACAAAAGCAGGGGAAGACTAAACTACACCAAGCAAGAAAGGCTACACTAAGCACACCCAAAATTGGAAAGCAAAACCTAACTACTACAGGTGAGGAGACCTCACCAACAGAATAGAGAGCAAGGAAGGAATCATACATGGCCATTGACTGGAATAGAGAAATATGATCCTTTTTGAAACAAAGGAAGATGCTTCACCAGTGTGAAATAACACTGATAACCTCTGACAACACCTTCATTGTTGAAAATAAGTCCAAAAGCAATTTGTAATATAGTTAACCCACAGGACTTTTCCAAATAACCATGCCTTATCATAAATCTCTGGTTCTTCTATACTTTTTTGCACACCACCTTTCATATGTTCAACGATCTCTTGTGAAGGAGAAAAGTGTTCACCAGATTCCGAATATACTATTGGAACATAATTACATCTATTTATATCAACTATATCGTCTTTAGTAGAGATATCAACAACTAAACCAGGATTGAGAATATTGGAGCATTCGAGAAATTCTGGAAATGAAATGGCATCATACTGGTCGTAGGTATTCTCTTGAGCAACTTTAGGCTCTGAAGCAATATTGAAACAATGTGATTCTTCATGATACACAGGTTCCATTCGAATTGAAACATCCTCTTCATTTGTTGCAATTGTCAATCCTGCAAGATATTCATCTGAATTTAAAATTTCAGTACCTGGATTAATTGTGGAAGAAGATTCCCATGCAGGCATCATGGTTTGATCAAACTCCATTTTGAAACTAGAAGAACGATGATCAAGCTCTTTATCTTCTTCATGATACTGCAATACTTCATTAACATCTGAAACCATTTCCTCACAATTTATTGCTACAATCATTTCTTCAACAGCATTCTCAAGTTCAGCAGGATGATCATCAAAACATATTGCAGCCTTTTCACGTGTATCCATATGATTAGGAAAACCCAATATTGCATTAGCCTGCAAAAAGAGTGGTTCTTGCATTGGATCTCTATCATCTCTAATGGATGAAGAGTCAACCTTACTATGTTCTTCAATAACATTAGGGATTCCATCTTTTGATAGCACATCGGTCTCAGGATAATTTCCAAGAGGACAACTATTTGAAGCATGATCCCCATTTATTTCTCCTAATCTGCAACTGTTATCATTAAAAGAGGAAAAGATGGAAAGGTCCTCTCTTTCAACTCTTCTTACTATCTCTTCAACCATATTTTCAGATTTGTCAAAACATGATCTCACTCTCTTCAATACAAAATTCATCAAGAGGATTAATCATTGCATTTTCTTCGAGACAAATAGATTCTAACATAGAATCATTACCAACCTTTGCAAATTGAAAATCATTTTTGCTAAAATCTTCAATAAAGTTAAACTTTCTATGTTCTGGAAGCGCATTAACCATCAGATGATTTTCAAAAGAAACTCCATGGGAAATTTTATCTTTATTTTCTTCAAATCTGAAACCTTTTAAATCAGGAGTAAATGAAGGCATGGAAATAACTTCTTTGTCTACTTTTCTTACCAATTCTTTATCGCTGTGACAGATGTCTTCATTTGCTGAAAATTGTGCTTCCGAAAACCAGGGTATCTCTTGCTCTCCAAAAACTGAACCATTGGTTGATATGGGCTCTTCATTTACTCGTTTTTCATCAGGTACAGGGGCTGAACAATACATTCCTTTTCTTCTCTGATCTTGAATATTAAAATACCTTTGATGTACACACTTTAATAGCTGAGCAGATTGATAATCTTCGGAAGAGTCTAATCCTTTTACTTCGGCTTCAGCTATTCTTTGTTTAAACGCAGTCCAAAGGAAATGCAAATTGAAGTCACTTTCAGCATCTATTTCTTTGAACATGGGTTTTCTTCTGGTTTGCTTTCTTGATTGAACTTCTTGTTCGCTCAAGACTGAAAAATTGTAAGAGATGTGATTTTGTGAGATCTCTGAAATTTTAACATCATCCACCTTTAGTTCCTTACTTGGCTGCAATGTCTTTTCTTTATAATGCTGCAACATATTTGTCTTCACTTACACCTCTTTCAGCAGGTGATATCTTGCACAGATACTTTTCCATAATAGAATAGTTGCATGATCTTCGTTAACACTCAAGTTCATCTTTACTCCATGACTGATGCTTTTTCTCCAAGTTTCAAACATATCATGCAGCACCGGGTCAGTAGTGTGATGGAATTCTATAAGGGAAGGGTCTGATCTCCTTCCTTTCATCATTTTAATAGGCATGGTCCTTTTTAATCAACAAAGTCGCCAATCTCTGCAAGTTAGAGATAATAAAATTTGAAAATGTAGACACTGGACTTCTCACCCAAAGTTATGAGAACCAGAATGGAGTCGCCAATCTCTAGGTAGTAGAGATATCTATAACCACCGAGGAAGCAAACATCAACACCAATTTTCTCCTCTATCTTTCCTCAGTAAAAACTTCCAATCATCAACTTTGAATTAATTCTTTCTTCAGCTGGTTGAGACTGCAGGGCTAAAAGCCTGATCCCTGTGGCAAGTACCTTATTTCCACAAGATTAGTTATAAAAAGGGAAAACCAGAAAATGTAACTTCGAAAGTTCTCCCCAGCGGAGTCGCCAAAAATCTGTTAGTAAACAGATTGTTCTTTTGAATAAACTCCCAAAATGCCCAAATCTGAAAGAACAATTAGATGCCAACAGTTGGATACTCTATCATGGGGTTGATAGATTTCCTTTGAATTGAAAGGTACAGCTCCCTTATAGAATGATATGCAATGAATTTGTTTATTTCCTAAACTAACTGGGTGTGTTCTTAACCTGAGAACGGAAGAGGAGAAACCAAGTTAATCCTAGGCAGGACTAACTCAGGCAGATTTTAGATGTTAAACCTAGCCAACTTCACACATCCTATGACTCCCCGAGATTGGTAATGCAAGAATGTTGTTAATTATGAAAATGCAGTGACATGAAATTAAACTGAAGATTGAACATCTGAATCCTTGCAATAGGAACAAATGACAGTGCTCTATATACCACCCATTCACCACTTGACCAAGAATGCAAGATAGTGCTCAAAACTGGCCATAACAATACTCCGATTGAAAATAATCAGGAAAAATGATGCCCAAATACTATGATTCGTAACAAAACCTTCCTTGTTTTAATCACAACAAACATAATACTCTGATTACAACTGCTTACAATCTACAGCCAAATCTATTACAAAGAACAAGATATCAATCTCAGATGCATGAATGAAAATGTAAAAACTAAATGCTCTTCCCTCTACTCCAGCTCTCCGACTGTATGTAGAAAAAGCAGAACCCCTTTTTTCTCAAAAAGATCTGCAATAAATAATTTCTCTAGTGATCAATTGATTCTTCCATGACTATTCGGTTCCTCTGCCTCTTTGGTTTGGTAACCGTTCAGTTTGTAACTGATTCTTCGTCTATCGACATGACTTGTCAACATTTCATCTTATTCGATCTTCTCATTACATGTTATCTTCATCTTTTATTATACATGTATGATTCATATTATAAAAGAAGTATTATTGTTTTTTTTTAAAAACTCTTTTAATAAAACCATCAAACTTCTCCGTAGGTACATATGCTCGGTTCAGTTTAGATAACTAAATCCAAATGTTGAGAAATGCTCTTTTTAATGCAGATAACACCTGTCCAATTCCCTTTTCAGTGTTTTGGCTTTGCCTAGCAATAATTTACCCCGTGGCTTCATGATTTTTAGCATTGAATGCTTGAAATCAGCATGTCCAACATCAATCCTTAGAATTACTTAACCATTTTAATTCAATGAAGCTAGCATACTTTCGGCTTCTTGAACACTAGGACATACTGGCCTAATCTTCTCAACAATACGCTTTATTAGCAATGTGCCAAATTGGTCATCAGCTTCAAAGGAGTGGTCAAATTCATCTGACGTTGGACTTAAATTATTAGATAAAGTTTGTAAAGAACCAGGCATCTTGCATAGTTGCTGACACGAGTCTTTACCCGCATCAACTTTTAATGCTCCCTCCAAAAACTGTGATCTTGTTATGTCGAGTATAGAGGAGCTCACTGCATTCAAACTATCTGGAAGCTGACTTTGTTGCTGTTTCTGTCCAGTACAACTCTGATGTGCAGAAAGCATTGGCGGTTGAGATCCTTCCAGATTGCTCATTCTGGTAGAACTTGATCCATCTGTCCATCTTCTTGTCGTGATTCACTTCCCCCATAGCAGTGACAACTATCAACTGAATTTGACTGCTTTGAAATTTGGGCATCCTCAACATCAACGGGGGAAAACATGTTAGTGTCCTTCTCTAGTGTCATTTTTATTAACTCATCATAAGCTTCAGCAAATAAAGCGTCTCCCGAAAGAGATAAAAAGAGAGACAAATTTTTAGTCTCTTTTGAGTCTTCAATATCAACGTTCTATATGTTGAAATCTTCACAGCCATCCTTGCTCAAGTTTAGTGTTTGAGACCCTATCCCATCACCAGCTGGAGTCATTGATCGCTCTTCGTGGTTTCACAGATTTGCAATGGCACGAATTGGCTAGTAACACCCCGACTCATCTTGCAGATGAGAAGATTCGGGTTCAACAGCAAAATGTTGTTTATGCCTTTAAGAGTTATTCTATCCTTGAATAGCTTCTGACTTTAGATAGGATCCGTTGATCATTCTTTTATGATAATAAACACATGACTATGATCAACGTAATACTCTCATAGATCAGTATGTGAAACTTGAGCTCTAGATATTGAGACAAACAGTTGCGATTAGATCATTATTTTGGTGAAGACTTTTGAGTATTTTTTTGAAACCTAAATTGAACCATAGGTCAAGCTGCATCAATGGCTGAGAATCCATCTAAAGTGTCGCCTTATGTTATAATTGGGCCCATCTAGCCTTCTTTTATTAGCTCCCTATCTTAGTTGTGCCTGGACGATCACTTTACCTCATAAGATGCATCAACACTCAATATTATCCCATGATGACTATGACGTTAATGGGATTACGGGAACCATGAGATTTGCTTCCTCGTTAACTTCCTTACGGCCTGCAACTGCTTCACATTAAATGACAAGTGGCTTCTCGTTATTGGATCCAAGAGTTCTGACTGCATTGTGACTAGATCTCATGATCACCATTTATCTCCGTGAGTTAATGTTCGCGATTTAATCTAGAGTTCACCTTTATGCCGAATGGGATCCATGACTCTCGTGATCTCGCAAGCTTCAACTGTCGATCAACTTATATCTCTGGGATTATAGGCACTGTTGGATGAATTCGAAGCTCAATTCCTTTGCAAGGTGCTTAGTGGGGCCTTAGACATGCAAAGCACTTTCCTTTTGGTGCCTTTGCCATACATCCTCAAGCAAGATCTGAGGGGGGATCATGATTTAACAACTCACCATTGTGGAAAATCTCAAATCCGGTCCTCTATTGTGGAAAATCCCAAATGGGGGGGCGAAAACCACCTCTTTCTTCATTATTCGCAAGAGGTGATAATATCTTTTAATCAACATTTTTCAACTTATTTTTCACTGTCAATAGTTTTTAATGTACCATTGGTTTGACACCATCGAGATTCCTACTTTGGAGTGCCCATCGCATTTGGCGGAAATCTCCACTTTGAGGGAAAAGAGCGTACTGAAATTCTGATTTTCCGCTTATACTCTCTTTGTCAGTTTTTGACTTGAACTTTATTTGGTAGGAAGAGTAGACATTTCTTTCGATACTTTCATCATCTACGACCACTTTGCCTTCATTAGTCCATTTGGCGGAAAATAGCAATTTGGCTTCTACGGCGGAAAATATCAAAATGGCTTCTCTTCTTTGCGGAAAATCCCAAATGAGCTTCTCTCGTGGCGGGAAAATTAGAAATCCAGTTCTACATTCCATTTCCAATTCTTCTTCTTTTTTTATATCCAATCAAACAATTTTGAAGATAACTCAGTTGTTTGAAGTTGAAGAAGCGTAATAAATCATATCAAACTAAATCTGTAATTCTGAACCAAGGCAATGAACTCTGAATCGTGGCATAGGAACCTTCACATCTGCATCAGTCTTTCATAGAAACATTGTTAAGAAAATTGGAAACAATTTTGGAAAATTCTTTTACGGGGGGCGACTTTAAAAGTTTTTAGAATGGTGTACTGAAAGTGCACCTTCACTTTGCCAGAGAGTGTCCGAAGAATGACACTCAAAAATTGTGTTGATGGTGTGGTCCACAGGACCACGAAGATGCCAATTGCCCAAAACAAGTAAACCTCCTTAACATTGACGAGGAAAAAGTTCTTGTTGTCACCCGAAACCAGGCCAAGCAAGCAACCTATCTTGACCCCTGCATGGCGAAGCAGAGATTGCGAGAGGCACTAGAAGACATAGAAAAGACAAAGAAGGCTACAAAAGATATGAAAGGTACAATTTCGGAATGATCGGAGGGGGAGAACAACTTGGTGAATCAGATGCTCCAAATGGAGGTGCCCACTAGACTTCAAGACCTATTACAAAGGGTACTATAACTAAGGATGACATTATTGAATGCCCACGCGAAGTCGTTGGAGATGAAGGAACAACCAACTGTACTAGGAGGGTCGGCCACAAATCTTATGTTGCTGACAGTAAACAATGACTGTCACCCGATGGTGGTCAAGATGGGAATCCTCGAAACCATCCTGACAGACAATATCGTGCATGGTGGGTCCGAGGTGAACATTCTCCCCAAGAAGACATGGAAGAAACTAGGCAAGCCTACCCTGTGGCTGCCCATATTCAACTTGCTTGGCACTAACTAGTAGGGGATAAAACCCCTTGGGACCCTGGTGGCTCAATAGGTAACCATTGGGATGTAACCATTTGTGTTGGATTTTGTGATTATTCCCTTGAAGAAAAAAGGATATAACTCCATTCTCGGAAGATGATGGCTGGTGGCAGCCAAGGTAAATCACAATTGGAAGAAAAATATTTTGTTGATGGAAAGCGGAGGGCAAAAGTTTTCCATTGATCTTTGAACTCAAATAGTAAGTGAAGAAATGGCGCCGTCGTTAGAGTTTGACTCAGATAGGGAATATCAAACAGATGAGGGAAAAGCCCGTATGGATTTGAATGACGAAGGCGTTTTGGAATTGGACGAATGTTCAGGAGACGAGACCAGTTCACTAAATGGACTTTTCCACTGGCAGAGGGAAGACTATGAACTCTTCCATTCTTACCTGCTTGGCATCGAGGAGCTTGAAGATAAGAAGGAGGTGTTTCCACTAGAGTTTGTGGAATGCAAAGAAGGCAACGCGAAGATCAACAAGAGTCGCACCCATTGTTTTGAAGGGAAAGCTATAAGATACAAAGAGTTGTTAGTAAAGGCTACCAATCTTGGCGACGCGGAGAATCCGAGGAACATACTTGTTGGAGATGATTGGAACCCGGTATTGAAGGCCGCGACATTTAAAATCTTTATGGAGAATAAAGATGTATTTGCCTGGACTTACAAGGATTTAAAAGGGGTCCCGCTAGAGATGTGTGTTCACCGCATACCTTTGGTACCCGGAGCCATACCTATGCGAAAGCGACCGTACAGAATGAACAAGAACTATGCAACATGCGTAGATGAGGAGATACAACGAATGTTGGAAGTGGACATAATATTCAAGGTCCAAACAAGCGAGTGGGTGTTATTAATCGTGATATCCATGAAGAAAGACAGCATCCAAATCCGGATGTGTTGACTTTCAATGCCTGAATATGGTCACAATAAAAGATTCCTTCCCAATCCTGTTCATTGACACAATTCTGGAAGAAGTGGTAGGACACGAGATGTATTCTTTCATGGATGGATTCTCTGGCTATAACCGGATCTCCATTGCTGAAGAAGATGAACTAAAAACTACCTTTGTGGTGGAGGATGGAGTAAATGCTTACAACCAAATGCCCTTTGGATTGTGTAACGCACCTACTATGTTTCAGAGGATTATTTTACACATTTGACAAAATGTCAGTGGGCAACTTTCGAGCATTTTTGGATGATTGGTCCATCTTCAGTGGACAGGACAACCACTTGAAGGCACTCCAGGAATGTATGGAGAGGTGTCGGTGGGCAAGGCTAGCATTGAATCCTAAAAAGTGTCGGTTCATGGTTCCTCAAGACAAACTATTTGGGCACATTGTTTGCAAGTCAAGATTGAAGACTGGCCCGAACAAAGTAATGGTGATCATGGAAATAGAAGCCTCGACGGAGGTAACTGGAGTCAAGTCTTTTCTCGGGCACATTGGATACTATAGACGGTTCATAAAGAACTATGCTTGAATTGCTCTTCCCTTGGACAAGGTGACACGGAAGGGAGAACCGTACATCTAGAGCTCCGAGCAGGAGACTACCTTCACAAAATTGAAGAATAGATTGTTGGGGGCACCCATCTTGGCATACCCAAACTAGGACAAGGAGTTGCACGTCCATGTGGACACTTCAAACTTCACCATAGGTGTAACATTGGTGCAAATCGACGAGCATGGCCTAGATCACCCAGTATATTTTGCAAGCCGACTACTTTCAAAGGCCGAGAAGAATTACAACACTACTGAAAGGGAGGCCCTCGGGATGGTGTACTCGGTACAAAAATTCCAACATTACCTCTTGGCTACACCATTCACCTTTTATGTGGACCACTAGGCGTTGATGTACCTGGTGAACAAACCAGTTATCCAAGGCAGGATTCGCAGATGGTTGTTGCCATTGCATGAATTCACCTTCACCATCATTACTCATGTCATTGCAGACCAACTCTCCCGAATTAGGTCTGGAGAGCCACTAGAAGGGGTCAATGATGATTTTTTGGATGCACACTTGTTCAGAATAGCCATTCTTCCAGAATGGTACAAGTCTATCGAGGAATATCTATCGACGTCTCAATTTCCAAGGGAGATGCCGCTAGGTGAATGACGAAAGCTAGTGTTAAGGAGCCCAACTTTCCAATTGATAAATGGTCCCATATACAAGATGGGCCTTGATCAAGTGCTGAGGCGATGTGTAATAGAAGAAGTGCAGAGTGTTCTAAGTTAAGCACATGAAGGTCCGGCAAGCGGCCACATGGGACCCGACACAACGGCATGGAAGGTCTTGCTTGCTGGGTTATGGTGGTCCACACTTTACAATGATGCATGGGAATGGGTGTTGAGCTGCGATACATGCCAAAGAGCCGACAAACCACTCAAGAGGGACTTCATGCCGTTAAACCCGTCCCATGC
Organism: Cupressus sempervirens; assembly: GCA_028749045.1. Lineage (NCBI taxonomy): Eukaryota > Viridiplantae > Streptophyta > Pinopsida > Cupressales > Cupressaceae > Cupressus > Cupressus sempervirens. The sequence continues at coordinate 808,386,184 of CM053791.1, read as the reverse complement.
CCAGGAGTTGTTTGAACGTTGTGGACAAGACTTCGTGGGTCTGCTGAAGGTGAGTAGGGCCCAATGTTGCCGATACATGGTGGTGGCTACAAAGTATTTAACAAAATGAAGGCACGGGCACTACTTGACAACTTTGCAATAAGTACGACAAAGTTTTTGTATGAACAGATCACATGGTATGGCATACCCATCTAGTTAACAAGTGACAGAGGGGGTCACTTTGTGAATCATGTGATTAGATTACTAACAACGGAATTCAAGATTTTTCATTCGTTGTCAATTTTGTCTTACCCACGAGCTAATGGCCAGGGGGAAGCGACAAACAAAATCGTTGTGGCCATCATATATAAATTATGCGGAGTAGAACAGGCAGATTGGGAAGAAAAGTTCCCTTTAGTGCTGTGGGCCTATTGCACAACATTCGAAGTCAGAACTGGACAGATGCTGTTCTAGTTAATGTTTGGCCAAGAAGCTGTGGTACCAGCCAAATTCATGGTCCCAAGCCTGCAGATTGCAATTGAAAATAGACTCGGAGATATGGAGAGTCTACACGAACGCCTATATCAATTGAACAAATTGGATGAACACAAATTAACAACACAATGGGAAACGGAGGTGGCACAGATCCGTCGAAAGGCATGGCACGAAAAGCATTTGAAAAGAAAAATGTTTTAGCTAGGCCAACTCATGCTTCGGTACAACAACCACAACAAGATAAAACTAGGGAAATTCAAGGTTAAATGGCTTGGACTGTATAAAATTAGAGTAGCAATGGATCCATAAAACTATGGACCTTGGACGAAGAAGAAATCCCTAACGCCATCAACAAATTGAAGCTAATAATTTATCATGAATGAGAAAAAGGCGAGGTAAGGGGTAGCCAAAAATTATACTTAGGGGGTTTAAAAAAATTAGAAAAATAATAATTAAAAAAATGGAAGGTACCCGTGGACAAGTGTCCTGCGGAAGATACCCATGGACAAAGCGTTCTGCGGACAAGTGTCTACGTGAACGCCCTGCGGAAACCTTCCCCCTAGATGTGACCACATATTAAGTTTCTGTCGCGGTATAAGGAAAGGTCAGTCTGCTGCGGCAATTTTTAATGATAAGCAACGGTGGAGGAACTCCCACGGACGTGTAAGGGAATAGAGGAAAAAGCCCACGGAAAAGGAAGCAAAAAGGCCCTGTGGAGAAGGAATTTTCAACAAACTCCGCGTGGAGAATACGGAGACCACCTGCGGATCAAAACAAGGAAATAAGAAATGTGTGGAAAGAGAAGGTAGTATCCACGGAGAAGGGAAAAATATTTGCCATGAGGAAAGAGAGGTCCACAATCTACGGAAGAGGGAGAGAGATAACCATAGTTAGGGAAGAAGTTCGCTGTCCAAGGACAAACGCAGCGTGAGGAAAGAGGTTTGACTTCCACAAAAGAATCATGGAGAGAAGAACACTAGCGGTGAAGGTATGAAGAACACTTGTGGAGAACTACAAACACATTTTGCAAGGTGTGCCGGAGGACATTATCAAGCAAGTGGCAACAACGAAGTTGTTAAGAAAGGAAACCCTCTGCAGAGGAGCATTCAGCCCAAAGGCAAAACATACAACGTGGCCATGGAAAAGGTATAAGGAGTGGTTGTGGCGAACAAAAGCGAAAGAAGTCTACAGGAAGAGGAAAAGGGTATGCTGAAGAAGGAGAAAGGGGGTCCGCAGTATAGGTATTTGTGACCGTTTGAAGGAAGCATTCTGTACGAGCTGGCAATAAAACATAGGGCTGAAGAAAACCACAGGAAAGTGAAAAAGAGAAGCAAAACCTAACCGTTTTTGTTTTGTTACAATAAAAGACAAAACAAGAGATCATTACTATGCAATTGATAGGAAAAAGAAAATAGTGGAAGGTTGAGCTAAAGGGGACTAGTACGGATATGGACAAAAATGTGAGTGTTGGCTTTAGGAGTCCATGTTGTAGGGTCAGTAGCATCGAGCAGCAAGAAACAGAAGGTGAAGGCCAACCTGTCACATCTCACAGATCAGTTCGAAGGGTTGAATGACAACGAGTGCCGGAGATGGTGGCAAGAAATGACGGACACAAACCTAATCAAGCAAATTTTGATCTATGCACAAGTACATTGGGCAATACAACTCCCTATGTTCGCCATTAGGTTGTTTGAGACATTTGTAAGAACTATGATCGAAACCTACAACAAGAACAGCTGAACAAGCACATTTGTATACAAGAAGCATTGGATGATAGTCTCCTTCAAAGCTTGAGATTTTAGCAGGGTACTTGGCATTCCTGGCCAAGGAGGTTGCAAAGTGGTGACGAAGAATCACAAGTTGTTGCAAGAATGCAAGGAGTATTGGGTAAAATTGGTGGGACACAACCTCACACTAGAGGAATTTGAGTCTATTGTGAAAGGTATGAAGAGTCAAGGACTACGATGGGATTTCATCCGAGAGGGCCATTGGAGATGTATTATGAATGTAATTAAAAATGGGTTGACCGGGGCGAGTAGGGCTTCAGATGTCGCCTTGCCTCAGATTACATTCATAAATGGCATCATGAATGGTATGGTGTATGATTGGGCCATTGTCCTCGTATATAGAATGGAGGTGTTTATAACATTACAACATAGGACATTTTATATGCCGCATCATGCCATCAGATTGTTTCTGGAAGTAGATCTTCATCAAATTCCGGCGGACGACTTTGAAGTTCCATCAAGAGGAAATTGGCACTAGGAGAACACCTAGTATTCTATTGGAGGCATTTAGATATGGGTGTTACAGCGACCAATCAAAAGAGGGTATTACAGGGGTTAGATGCATACGGTGACACAGACAAGGGAAGGGAGGAGACCACAGAGAGCAGTGGGGCTGATTCAGAGGAAGAGAGTACCTCGACAAAGATTGGGAGTGATGCTGTAGTCGAAGGGTCCACACTTTTCACCCCTTCCTAGTTGTCGACTTTGGCACACTTGACAACGACCACCCCGCTTATTCTTCCATTTGGCTAGATGCATGCGCTAGTTGTCATGACTCCACCTACGACCATGACAGAAACCTCAGATGTTATGACTCCACGGAATGTCTTAGTGGATCTAGTTGCTCTAGACTTGGTAGCAGCAGTGCTAACGACAAGGTTAGTCTGCATGCAGGTGCCAGGGCCCGAGCCTCAAGTTCGACTAAATGTGGTCGGCTTTGATGCTGTTGTCACCATAGCCTCATCTTTGTTGGCTTAGGCCCAGCCAACGTACCTAGCACAGCTAGTCGAGAGTATTGAGATGACCCAGACAGTGCAACCACAGACAACACAACTGGAGAAGGTTGAGGTGATGGATTGAGCCAATGTATTCTTGAGACAATACTTCTGACTCACTCTTGCAGAGCTCGGTTGCTCCATTCAGTCATCGAGGGAGGGAGAGGTATCCTCAGGAGTAACTGCCATATTAGGAGCCACAGGAGGCGAGAGTACCTCAGTTCGAAGATGTGCCTGGAGATGAGGAGGCAGCACTGGATGTGGACGTGGCTACCACAGGAGAGACAAAGATGGATACAAATATGGAGCAAGATGTTGACACTGAGGACAAAGAGGATTATGGGTTGAATGAGGATAGATGCAGGGCATATATCAGAGCCATGGAGGTTGTGCTAGAGAGAGGTCAAATTGTTGGGTATTGGGTTTTGACTCGTGGGAAGGAGTTGTAGTTGGCTCGAGCCTATATTCAGAGGGTCTGTCTAGAGCGTTTTCGCTCTTGCTTTGAGGCTAGATGATGGCCAGCCATGGAAACACCAAAGATGTTGGTTGATTGGGCTACAAAGCCTGAGTTGGGACTGTGCAAATTTGCCATGGAGAAGCTTGCACATGAGATAGTAGGAGTGTATAAAGACGTATACTATGCTCATCGACGTGTAGAGGCAAATAGGGAAGCATAGAGGATTGTAGTTGTGAGGTTTACGACAATCGAGATAGAAGCTCGAGAGAAGTTAGTTGCTGAATTGGTTAGCCAGTAGGCAGCATGGGCGGCTGAGCGAGCAGCGCTCTTGTGCGATAAGGAAGCGGCTGAAAAAGGATTGCAGATAGCCCAAGCCTAGACCATGGAGGCAACACTTCTCCTAAAAGAGGTAGTGGAAGTTAACGCATCGATGTAGGAGGACTTACGCATCCACATTGGTCAAGTTTGAGTTGCGCCGACAACGGAACACTTCAGGGACACAACCTCCTCCCTAGTTTATGTTGTTTTTATGTTTGTATGTTGTCTCCTAATTTTGTCAGTTTTGAGTTGCCAGGGGACGACTTTTTTTTGGGGGGGTGGGGATGATGTCTGGCAAAATGGGTAGTTAGACGGTTATCGGTGCGAACACAGTTGTGTCATTTCATTAGTACCATATTGGATATTATAAATGTGGCATTCACTTACGTATTTGGCATCATTGTATGGAACATTACTATTATGTACAGAAGCATTTAATTAATGAATAGTATTTTACTTTGATAAGTAATTATATGTTTCTTTCCTATTCACCTACGGGCTGAACATTATACATCTAAATATGTTAAGGTTGCTATTTTTGTGGTCACCTCAGTAACATAGCTCATTGGAACCGGGTCGAAAAGTTTTAAATCACAGGCATAAGAAATAGTGGCCTTGTATATCAAAATATTATGTTATGGTGGAAAAGATCATTTTTGGGAGCCAAAAGCAATTAATAGTTATATTATAATGACACTTTATTATATTTTAATGTTGTGGGGTTTATTTGGGAAACTTGTGCCATTTGAAGGTTATGAATATGAGCCCATTTGATGAGAAAGGCATCTGGTTATTTGTTTATCTTATTTCCTTCTGTTGTCTTGGTGACACTTCTGAGCCTCTGACACCACTGTAATGAGCCCTGCTAGCTCTCAAGCAGTCTGTGTTGAAGAATTGACTTCTTTTTTTGTTTCTGACGTTTTGCAATTCTTGATACAACAATATAGTAACAAAATAGAAGATATTGCAATAATAATTTCAACCTAAATATTTGGATATTACACAGGGAATATATAGATACTAAGTGTTTGTGCAAAATACCAACAACCTAGTTGATAAAACATCCCCTTTATCTAAATCAACAATACCCAAAAAAATTGGAAGTTACAATCCATTAACTTATAGGTAAAACATGCCTTCAAACCCTTTGAAATGATGACTATCAACAGCTAAAACATGCCTTGGAACCCTTTGAAATGACAACTATCTGCAGCTGCATTTGTTTGTTGAAGAATTATATTGTTGCTGATAGTGATCATTTTAGAGGGTTTCAAGACATGTTTTACCTGTAAGTTCATGAGTTGTAACTTCTAATTTTTCTGGATATTGTTGATTTAGATAACAGGGGATATTTTATCTACTGGGTTGTTGGTATTTGGTGAAATAACTCAATATCCAAGTTGATATTAAAATCTGGAATTTTCAGCCGTATATTCTCTATGTTATATCCAAATATTTGAGTTGAAATTATTATTGCAATATCTTCTATTTTGCTGCTATATTGTTGCATCAAAAAATACAAAACCTCTGTAAGAAACCAAACTCGTACAACAATAGTGTGAACTAATCAAACTGAATGTGTATAGTGAGTGTGATGACTTGGTTCTATCCCAACTGTAACTTCTGCAGTATGGCAAAGATCACAAAGATAACACATACACATACTTCAAGAGGAACTCTGCTATTATAGAATACACTAACATGCATTTAACCAACTGTTCGATTTCTTCAAGTTTTCAATTCGAAACAAAGTTTACGATACCAAATAACTTAGGAATGTCTCACACATCGATTCCTAACCTGAACAACACGCTGGAAGTATACATATAAATCAAAATTTAGAACAAACAACCCAAGCACCTGATACAGCCGTGGATGGTTGACTGTTACATATCTGCAACATGCAAGACTATGTCGTTAGTGGCTCTTGCTCATGCCGGTTTCCTTTCGTCCTGATGCTACCGTGGGTGGTGTGACTGTTCACCAGTCCATACTCAGGATATCATCCAGCCTGTTGCCAAAATTGCTGGTTACTACTATCACCAATTGCTCCCGCAACACTAGACGTGTATATTTTATATACTCGAGCTTCCCCCACATTGCAGACTCAACACCTTAACTCCTTGTTGCCAGTTAAAGACTACTGACACCATTCACCACCTTCTTGCTGACTCGGGACTGATTTATCTAAGGCTCACGTGGATGGTATGGCCTCTCTATCCATTGTCCTCTGTATCGTCAGATATCTTTAATTTGCGGCCTCTAGAAAAACACATAAATCTTATCCTTGGGTATGTTTGTAGGCTACTTACTTCTGAGCGTAGATTCTTGGCTATGATGGAGCCTTCTACAAACTCCACGTTCAATTCTGAAAAAAGTTTCCAACGAGTTGCTAGGGCTACGTCCAACTCCTCCACTCTTTGAAGGGGTTTCGTCCTCAAGAATGACCAGTCACATTTAAGCAACCTTCTTGTGTTTGAATAATATCACATTTCATGGTGTGAATCCCAATGTAGCTCCGTGCTTTTATAAGCTTGATGTGAGGGGAAATATAGGCAACTAGGCAATGTGGGCTAAAAGCGTCTTTTAGTCACTTAGGTTACTTTTGTCATAAAGTGACTTTAAGCCATAAAGTAACTTCATAAATCAACTTTATAAAATAAAGTTAACTATATGAAGTTCCCACTTAAATATCTCCCCATCGAAACCAATTAGAATCCTTTGACTCGTTGCCATCCTCAAAATAAATGCTGTTAGCCTATCTGGATGGAAAGATAGACCAACAAGGCGCTATAAGGCCTAGCATGGAGAAGGGGACATTACATTCCTCCCTTGCCGGGATTGCTTGCCCTCAAGCAATCTTAGTGTCGGATGCTACAGGATTGATTCGCCCTCCCAAGTGGCATCTTCATATGGCAAATCCTTCCAGCAAATTAGATACTCCTTGATGGACCTATTACACAACTTCCTTTCTCTAATCTCAATCACCTCTACTAGAACCAAAACTAGCTTCCCTTCCACATCAAGTGGGGACAATCCAATGGAGGGCACTACATGCTGACCAAGTGCCTTCTTGAGGCAAGAAACATGGAAAATGTTATGAATTTTGCTATTGTTTGGCAAGACCAGCTCATAAGCAACCTCTCCAACCCTTCGAGTAATGCGATAGGGACCATAAAATCTAGGTTGAAGCTTTTTGGACGCACTCTTGTTCAAGGAACTCTGCCTGTAAGGTTGGAGACGAAGGTAAACCATATCACCCAACTCAAAACTCCGCTTTGTCCTATGACGATCAACATACATCTACTAATTTTGAGCTTGTAGAGTGGTCTCCCGAAGAGATCTGAGAATGTCTTGCCGATCCTCTATCCAATCTCTAGCTAGTGGTGCTCTGTTGTCCTCCAAGGTCAGATCTACGAACGACAGAGGTTTTCTGCTATAGAGAGCTTGAAACAGAGTCATCCGGATGGACATGTGGTAGGAGTTATAGCAGTACTCCCCTAGATATAACCATTTAACCCAAGCTCTCTGTTGTCCCACTACATAGTTCCAGAGATAACCCTCCACACATTTGTTGACTATCTCAGTTTGCCTGTCTGTCTATGGGTGGTAACTCGTGCTAGGTGTCAATTTCGTACTTGCCAATCTGAATAGTTCCTTCCAAAAAGTGTTGAGAAATTTGCGATCTCTATCGCTTACAATGGTTCGAGGGAGATCATGTAGACAAAAAACCTCTCGAAAAAATAACTCAGCTACTTGAGAGACTGACCAGTCTGCCGCTATAGAACAAAAGTGAGCAAACTTAGTCAATCTGTCCACAATCACGAAAATGGAATCTCTGCCCTGCACTCTCGAGAATCCTGTAATGAAGTCCATGGAGATACTCTCCCATTTCTATGCTGGAGTAGGAAGAGGCTGTAGTAATTCGATTGGAAACTCATGCTCTAACTTGTTCTGTTGACACGTTCGGCATTCTCTGACGTGCTCAAGGACATCATCCTTGAGGCCCTTCCATGAAAACCTTTTCTTGACCTGCCTATAGGTTTTGAAGAAACTTGGGTGTTTGACTGAGGGTGGGTCATAAAGAGTCTCCATAATCTTTCCCTTGAGCTTAGACTCTGGTACGAGGTAGATTCTATCCTTATAAAAATCACATCATCAATTACTTTGTACCTATTGTCCAGGAGCTGTCCATCCATGATTTGACACGCTTGAGTATTCTCAGAATACTCAACTAGCAACTGGGACTTCCAATCTGCCTATATCTCAAAAATGACACAACACTCTACTACTGAAGGTCTCTTGGAAAGCGCATTGGCGACTATATTGTTCTTACCCTTGACATACTTGATGTCAAAATCATAGGCTTGGATCTTGCTGACCCACTTTTGCTTGTCTTTTGTTAAGACCCTTCTGTTCTAAGAAGTATCGCAAACTGTTGTGGTCTGTCTTAACTATGAATTTGCCACCCACCAAGTACTGTCTAAACTTGGCTAAAGCGTGCATAATGACTAACATTTCCTTGTCATAGGTGGAGTACACTCCAAAGAACCAAAAATCGAAATCGGCAAGGCCTACTCGAATCGTGAATCACCTATGAATCGCTTATGAATCGGCAAGGTGAAAAAATTCTTGAAATTCAAAGATTTTAAAATTGGTGTTGGCGATTTTTTACCAACTTGTCGATTTTGGCAATTTTTGACAAAAATCACCAATTCAAGTGATTTTTGGCACAAAAATCAATGAGCCAATTCACCACTTACCATGAATCGCATGCCTTAAGTCAGATCACTAAATTGCGTGAATCACCTGAATCGCATCGACTCACGTTACTCTGGTACAATCTCTCACTGTCCTTGAGCTTTTGGCTTTCACAAGCTATTGGATTCCTATCCTGCATCAAAATTGTGCCAATTCCGCAACTTGAAGCATCACACTCTAGGACAGAAGGTCGAGAGAAATTGGGAAGTGCCAAAACCGGAGATGTGCTCATCACCTTTTTGAGTTTATCAAAGGTCACCTTTGCATCTTCTGTCCACTTGAATGCCCCTTTCCATGTGAGATCGGTGAGGGGAGCTACTGTCTAAGAGAAGCCTCTGGCGAACCTCTTGTAATAAGAGAAAAGGCCAAGGAAGCCCCTCAAATTTGATACGTTTTTCGAATGTGACCAATCTAGGTTCACCCCATCTGCACCAATCACATGATCAAGGTAAAGAATCTCGGTCAGTCTGAACTCACACTTCAACTCCTTTGCAAATAATGAGTGCTCCTCCATAATGTTAAGTACCTCATCTAGGTGCTGCAAATGCTCGTCCCAAGTTATGCTGAAACCCAGGATATCATAAAAAATAACCAACACACTCTTGTGCAATTGTTTTCTAAAAAATGGTTCATACATGACTAAAATGCAGCCAGTGCATTGGTGAGCCCAAATGGAATAACCAAGAACTCATAGTGTCCATAGTGACATCGGAAAGCTGTCTTATGCACATCCTCCTCACGAACCCGTATCTAATGGTATCCAGATCTAAGATCTATTTTCGAGAAGTAAACTACCCCATGTAATTCATCTAGTAATTCATCAATGCAAGGAATAGGGTACGTGTTCTTAATGGTCGTCTTGTTGAGAGCACGATAATCAATACACGTGCGAAGAGTGTCATCCTTCTTCACCAAAACGATTGGAGAAGCAAAGGGACTGGAGCTAGGTCTGATGTGTCCCATGTCCAAGAGTTCCTTAATTGTCCTTTCCATTTCGTCTTTATAGTGCTTGGGATGACGATAAGATGTGGTGATGACGGGTTTGACGCCCTCTTCTAACTCAATGATATGCTCAAACCCTTTATTTGGGGGAATGCCTGGGGGTATGTCCTCAAAGACCCTTTTGTGCTTATGAATTGGCTGTCCTGAGTCTAAAGTAGCCTTAGAGGAAATGAAACAGTGTGCTGCCCACTCCATGTCATCATGCCTCATAATAGCCTCCATCCTGTGGGTTGAAATCAACTTGAGTTCACTCTCTGGCATGGCCTTGAGAATCATTTGCTGGCCATCCTATAAGAATTTTAGCTAAATCTTATCATGATCAACTGTGTACTTACCAATAGTCTGTAACTATTGTCTTCCTAACATAGTGTCTAATCCATCCAAATCGACAACATAAAAATCTGCCTCTAGACGAAAGTCATCAAAGTGAATCGAAAGCCTTGTCACTTTCCCTGTACACCTCAATCTATCACCTCCTACCCCTTTAACTTCGAACTCGGGTATGTCATCAACTTGTAACTTTCTCTTTGAAACCTAGCGCATGCTTATGAAGTTATGTGATGCCCCTATATCTAAAAGACACACAATATGCTGCCCTCTAACTACACCCTTCAAGTGAAAGGGATGACTCATGGGATCGCTTGAAAGGGGGGCTTCCATCAACATCGTTGCACCTTTGCTCATCCTCCTCTTTCGACAAAACCTCAACATAATGTATTTTACCTTTGCCAAGGCATTTGTGATCCGGTGTCCATGGCTCCCTGCAAGTGAACCATAGCTTTTTCCTCCTGAGCTCGTTCCGTGTCTCAAAGTCCAATATGGGAGGGGAAGTCTTATGCTGATTCTTGTTCTTCTGGAATGAAGTAGACCCCTTATAAGGTTTCTTAGGAGGCTGTAATATCGAAGAAGGTGAGTCTAGATCATGTGCGATCTTAATAGCATCATCGAAAGTGTTTGATTTAAGGACATTGACAAAACCTCTAAATCTGTCCTGTAAACCCTCAACGAACAACATTACTTTACACTATTATGTCATATCCGGGACCATCACCGAGATCCACTGAAACTCATCATTGATGTCATCTAGAGATCCACCCTGTCGCAACAACACCAAATCCCTATAGTAGACCTCAATGTCCTTCCTGTCAAAACGGGTGATCAACTTAGAGCTGAAAGTCTCATAAGATGTAATGAGACCATGATCCTAGGTGACCAGCCCATGATGCCACCAATCATATGCTGCTCCCTCTAAATGCATTATGGGGAATCTAGTGGCTTCTGTTTCCGACATGGGCTTAAGTGGTAGGTAGGTGTCTAACTTGTGAATCCAAGCTCGAGCGAATGTCTTAGTGCTGCCATAAAAAACAAGGAGAGATAATTTGTTCATGGCGTGCCTCAAGTCCCTATTTGGTGCCCTAGGCCTCCTCTCCTGCTATGGTCTCTCCGTCTCCCTTTTGTGATTCATGTATTGAACAAAGGTCAAATTCTGTTTAATCTGATCAGGGAACATATCCCATTCATCATACATAGCCATAACATTATCCAGAAGTAAGCCAAGTGCCATTGTTTGGGCTATCTCTTCTTCGACATTAAAAACAGGTATCAATGGTCTGTTAGTATTCTGTGTGGGGGCCCTAATGGCACGGAGTGATCCTGCCACTCTAACACCTATGCTGTGGTGATTTGGTGCTCTTCTGTGAATTGGAGCTAGCTGTTGCATAGCAGTTGTAAGCTGCTGAAGTGCAGTAGCGATATTATTTTGTCCATCTCTAATAGCTGGCGAGGTTTTCCTCACTTCCCATTCTTGTTCATTCCCATTGTGTGCCATTTGAATGGTTTGTATTTGTTCAACTTGTATGCTTGTCCCAAAAGTTAACTCCTCATCAACTGAAAAACTATCCTCAATATCAATCTGATTTGAAGATCTTGCCTGTTCAGATCAGAAGTGACTAGATTTATAAGGTTTCCTCTTCATGCCTACTATCATTTTTCCTGTTTAACCCAACCGGCAACTTAATAACTTACCCACAAGTTGGAAGGTCTTGTGGCTCTAATACCACTGTAAGAAATCAAACTCGTACAATAGTAGCCTGAACTAACCAAACTGAATGTGTATAGTGAGTGTGATGAATTGGTTCTATCCCAACTTTAGCTTTTGTAGTATGGTAGAGATGACAAAGATAACCCATACAAATACTTCAAGAGGAACTCAGCTATTATAGAATACTCTAAAGTGCATTTGACCAAATGTTCAATTTCCTTAAGTTTTCAATCCGAAACATAGTTTATGATACCAAATAACTTAGGAATGTCTCACACACCGATTCCTAACCTGAACAAGAAGCTGGAAGTATATTCATAAATTAAAATGCAGAACAAATGACACTGGCACCTGATACAGCCGTGGACGATTGACTGCCACATATCCACAACATGGAAGACTGTGCTGTTAATTGCTCCTGATCGTCGGTTTCATGTCGTCCTGATGCCGCCGTGGGTGGTGTGGCTGTTTACCAGTCCATACTCAGGATATCATCCAGTCTATTGCCAGCATTGCCAGTTACTATTGTCACCAATTGCTCCAGTAACACTAGACGTGTATATTTTATATACCTCGAGCTTCCCCCACACTACAGACTCAACACCTTAATTCCTTGTGGCCAGTTAAAAGACTACCAGCACCATTCACCACCTTCTTGCTGACTCGGGACTGATATATCTAAGGCTCACGTGGATGGTATGGCCTCTCTATCCACTGTCCTTTGTATTATCTGATATCTTTGATCTACAGCCTCTAGAAAAACACATAAATCTTCTTCTTGGGTATGTTCGTAGGCTGCTTACTTTAGAGTGCAGATTCTTGGGTATGATGGAGCCTCCTACAAACTCCACATTCGATTCTGAATAAAGTTTCCAACGAGTTGCTAGGGCTATGTCTAGCTCCTCCACTCTCTGAAGGGGTTTCGTCCTCAAGAGTGACCAGTCACATTTAACCAACCACCTTGTGTTTGAGTAATATCACATTTTATGGTGTGAATCCCAATGTAGCTCCTTGCTTTTAAAACCTTGATGTGAGGGGAAATATAGACAACTAGGGAATGTGGGATAAAAGCCAATTTCGTCTTTTAGTCACGTTACTTTTTTCATAAAGTGACTTTAGGTCATAAAATAACTTTATTGACAAAAGTAACTTAAGTCATAAAATAACTTTATAAAATAAAGTGACTTAACTATAGGAAGTTCCCACTTAAATATCTCCCCAACGAAACCAAATAGAATCTCGTGACTGGCTGGCATCTTCAAAATAAATCCCGTTAGCCTATCCAGATGGAAAGATAGACCAGCAAGGTGCCATAAGGCCGAGTGCGAAGAAGGGGACATTACAACCTCAAAAGAAAAAGAAAAAGAAAAATCAATTCTTCAACACAGGCTGTTTGAGAGCCAGCATGGCTCATTACATGTGCATATCTTGATTGACTAGGGAGCTGGTCAACCATTTCCCCAAGAGACAAGCCACAGATGCTGAATGCTTGGTGGAAGCTTTAGAAGTGAGGCATAACATAGGCTAAGCCAGCATAGAGGCCCCAAGCTATGGCTGCAATTCCTGCTTAACAATCAGGTCATGAAGAAAAGGAGAACTAAATTTCTCCTTCAGTAGGAAGAAGTAATGAAGAATTGGTAAGGCGATGAAGGATAATGATATGCCTAGTTGCATAAAAGCACTTACATAATCCACAATGTTGATTTTATTTTTTGGATAGTCAGCTCCACACTCGGCCACTAGATGCACAAATCAGCATGGCATGTTGAGCTTTGAATATTACCTAGACACATACATTTATAAATTTGCATAGTTTATTTAGGTCATGATATTCAGTTTTAATGTCTAGCTTTTTGGAGAATTTATTGTATATTTGACATTTGTAAGCTTTTGAGTTTTGAGAAATGACATTGCCTGTGATCCCATGCTCTGGGCAGCAATGCCTATATGTCAATTACAATGTTTGGCTATTTATTAAAATTAAAATGCAACTGTTGACACAAAAGTCTGCACCCTTGTTTAAGGTATGACCCTCAAGCGATCTCATGTAACATGGAAACAATCTCAAAAGTGTGGGACTTTGCAATCAGAGATTGAATCTTCGGAGAAGGCCGACTTCCTTACTATCAGGGTGCATCTAACTACTTCTTGAGATGAAAAAGGAGAAGGAAATGCATGAAAATCAAACTACCTATTCTAATCTAGAGGGGGTGATACACTAAATAGTATTTTGATCTACATCTTCCTGATAATCGCACTAAAACCCAATAGACTTCACAAGACATACCATTATCTATATTTTTTTAGTCTTAACACCATAGAATAGTCAAGACTAACATAACCATGCAAGGAACACGGCAAATTCACTTAACAGATTAGTTAATTGAGATAAGCATAATTATATGGTGTTGTAATTGCCAAAATACATCTAGGAAAAATGAGGTATAATGAGATTACACAAATCTAACTGGCTGAGAATGGATGTAACAACAATGATTTTTATTGAATAAGAGGCAAGAACATTTATAGGAAATATCTGCAGAAGACCAGAAAAAGAGAGATCCTTTGAACAACAACAAAACTTGCCTTTATAGGGTGCAGGCATAACCCAAATACAACCTTGAGTTTTAAACTCCAAAGACCATGGGATGGATTTCAGATGAGGGCAATAATTGAGAATTAGAAGAAAATCTGATCATGAAGTGCAACTGCTTGTAAGAAATGATAGAACAAGGAAAAGAGTGCACTCAGCTGCAAGAGATCAAATCAAAGCAAAATCAATCATGATATGCATTTAAGAAGCATGGAGTGCGATGGCATTGGGGACACCCAAAAATGGCTGCAGACGAACAAATCATTTCTCAATCTTTCCAACTGCTTCATGGATTACATTTATGTCGTGCAAGATCAGCTACATCAGCAAGCCAAATGAATTAAACCATTTTATCCACTGTATGGCCTCATACCCTTGAAATACTTCGCCACCTCACTCAACATTCTAACCATCCTGTTGACCTGCGCTCACCTTTGTTCGTAGCTTCACAACTTATTATCTTCATCAACTGTTTGGTCTTGCAAAACCGTGACCTCCCCATTTTATGTTCTATTGTTGCTTTGCAGCTCTTTATCACCTTAGCTCTTTGACTGCTGCGATCCTGTGAACAACATAGAATTGGCATTCTTACACCCTCGCCGTGGTTTGGACTTAACAACCCTCTAACCGTGTGATGATGCGAAGCCATCCATATTACTCCCGTCACCTCCTCGCAACTTCACTCTCAAGTTGACATAAAATGCGTGTGATACTGCGATTGCTATGAACTTAACTATCAACATTACCATTCGCACCGTCGCAACTTGAAACTTGATTGCAACTCAGACATTTTCAATAGTGCGAAGCCACATAAATTTGACTGTTTGAAACCTTTCACAACTTTGCAACCATCTATCTTAACCGCAGATCAGACCTTGCGAGGTTGCGAAAACAACCCTTTATTGTTGATTGCTCCATCGCGAATGTTCGCTGCTCCTTTCAACTAATTGTCATGAAATGACGACTAGCCTTCAAACTAACTACCATCACACCATCACAACTTAAGTTTATAACCTCAGTTTTAACCTGTGATGGTGCGATCAATGACTTGCGCGCTTCACAGCCTTAACCGTGGTTTAATCTGAACCTCCTGCGCTAGTGCGAACAATGCATTTCCCAACCTCGCCATGTTGACCTTGGTTTTCCTTTAACCATGTGTGACAATGTGAGACACTGAATTTGATTGCGGTTGTTTGACTTTTGCAACATCGCAACTTGGAATTTTGAAGCTTTTCGAAGGAGTGATATCGATTGAAGTTGAGATGCATCTATCGAAGAGATACTCCTTTGAAAACTTATTAGCTTAGCTACGAATTGACCCTTGTGACGAAGAGGCTCAAATATGCCTGGCCCGCCATGACATGCATCAAAAGCTCGTATTCCTGCTTCGGCTAAACTTTGCGCAACTTCGGAAAGTGGGAATACACCAGTCTTTGATCTAACAAGATCTGACGGTCGCAATATAACTAAAGTTCCCTTGGCATAGTCAGCATCCTCGACCAATCAAACATCACCAATCGGATAGGTTGCTCTGACTCATTTCCATTTTGCGGCCACAGTTGAGCCTGGTCCCACCACGACCACATGGCGAATGCTCGTATTCCTGATTTGGCTAAACTTCATGCATCTTCAAAAAGCGGGAATATGTCAACTGTTGATTTGCTGAGATTTGATGGCAGAGGAAAATCACTATAGATGCCTTGTAACCCTTCGCAACCTCGCAACATGAACTCGACCGTCAGTGCTAACCACTGTAAAGCCGCGCAAACTATGAACTTGACCGTGTCGTGCCCTCACAACTTACTTGGCAGTTTGATCTTAAACCGGAACGACATAGCGATAAATGCTTCGCATGATCACAACTTGAAATATTCATAAGGAATATGACATACAATATGAAAGATTTAAAGACTTAGGAATATAAAGAAGGAACCAAAGATTTTTACGTATCCTTTTTACGTTTGCTTGGCAAATATAAATAATTCAAAGGACATAGACATGGGCATCACCCTGGGTCCTTAATGAAGGTGGCAACATGGAGAAAATGGGGGAGGGGGGGGGGGGGGGGGGGGGGGGTGGGGGCGCGGGAATGGTCAACAGTAACAAGATAGAAAAGAGTAAAAACTAAATATTGAATATTGAGGGATCATGGATTTTAGAGAACCTTACTGCAATTTTAAAACTCTTCGGGACATTTTCATTGCATTTTTATAAATGCATCAGATGAAATCTAGTGTTGAACCTGTCTCTCCTCAAAGAAGCTTTATTCATTTGCTGCCACTATCCTTGATTTAAAGTTTCCTATAAATATTAATATGCAAGTATGTAGACAAGTAACTATTATCTCACTCATACAAAATGTTTGTTCATGACTGAAAAGCCACAGTTAGCTAGTATGTTTTATCCTCTTTAAGATGATTGGATTGTTTGCCATCACTCTTATTGACATAAAAGTCGCAATAAACATGAAATTGCATCATATAAATAATAAAAGTAATTGTCTAGCTTCAAAACACAAGATACAGAAGCTATGAATTAGCTTGTAAACTAAGTTGCCAATTTTTACTATGGGATCAGATATGGGTTTGGGTCAGGTATGGAATCCCCTTGGATATAGTTATGGCTGTATATGTATGGAAAAGCCCTTGAAATATAGAATTTTTTTGAAGAACTTAAAGCCTCTAAAACTGCACCCTTCAATAAGTCAAATATTTGGACATAAGTAACTTAACAATTAGAAGCTACTTTGATGGCATGCATGCAAGTATATAACAATCAAATGAGTTGAAGGAAATAACATTTTGAAATATATGAATATTCTTTAGTGTTTTAAGTGTACAGAGCTCATGGATTATGATATCCATGCCATCAGAAATAATAATCACATAACAAGTCATGAACTATGGTAGAGATGAGCTTGCATCACTTTTCCCAGCATCACTAGCTCCATGTGGAGTGTTGGGCTTGTATCTTAGACAAGACCGTTCAATCTGCAACCATAGGAGCATGAATTAGTAGAGGGATTGACTTGACAGACCAAAGGTATGCATGCAATTCAATTACTTAGGATTTAATGGGGTAAAAGTTAAGGACAGAAAACATAGCTTTTTCCAGTTCGCTTGACTGAAAATAATTTTTTTATGTTTTGTTTCAGGCGAACAGTGGACAAAACCCCATTGTTCACATGGAGCAATTTCATCCGAGGGTTGCATTTGAGCTTCAAGAATTTAGCAATTTCAACAGTTTTCTATTGTGTGTGTCCATGGCTTCATTGATATTGTTGCCAAAATTTTAGATGTGCTTTGAGAATTTTTCTGCTATTATCAATCTTCTATTAGATCATAGATGTATTTGCCATTTAGAAACCAAACAATATCAGTTCGTGGGGTTACAGTGACACTGGTGGTATTTAGCTGAAATAATTTTTGTGGGTTTTTCGTATGAACTATTTTTCAGATATACTAATGTTGCTGCTGTAATAGATTAGTTTTAAACCTGATTATAGGATGCACATATCAAAAAAATCATATTCAGCAATGTTCTATGAAGTAACTTTGTATTTTAGCCCTTTCTATGCAAGAGTAACTATAACTAGTTTGGGTGTTTTTTATGAAGTTTTGTATAAAATATTTGTGAATCTATTTTCCAGATTTGAGAGTTATATCATGTTTGGGGTTGAAGACATCACAGACTTCTAAGGTACTTACTGTAAGTTAAATAATAAATATTGAAACATTGGTTGATTAGGGCAGTAATTCGTAGAAGCGCAGTTATTGGAATGGATTAGTATTGATTTGGATTGCTGTTGCAGATTCACGTTTGTTTGGAACTTTGATGTACTCTTCTTGTGGTTGTATTCCATTTACACGTTTCCATGGCATCCCTTTTAGTGTGCTGTACCTTCTATTCCCTTATTTTGTCTTTTTGAGGTGTCCCATTTTGTTTGCTACTATAGGCTGTTAATCCAGGTTCTGTTGCAGTCTCATCAACCAACTCCAGATGTGTGCATACGTCGATATAAATTTGTTTCTGATTTCAAAATCTGTGATTAAGATGCATATGTGAGTTTGGAACTAATTTTGATTATGTCAAGAGACATCTATTTAAAAATTAGCTTAGCATTATCTTTGCTCGTTTAGTTAAGAATAATTGCGTGCAATTGCAGCATGTTGAACCAGAACTGTGTGTCTGAGCTGTAATAGTTCGAAGACTTTCAGAAGATCCTGACAAGTTTTTCATTGATCAAACTCATCAGCATAAAATTTAATTTATAAGAGCAATCTGTAAGTGTTTCAGAGTCCGATATTTTGCAAATTTGGACTCTGATAGCCATTTTTTGGATAGACTTCTGAATTTAAAAAAAAAATAATTACACAAATAAAACATAAACAATATAATGGATGTACGTGGCTTCTATGATTTGACACCATTCTAAACTGTACTTTTTTTTGTTGTACATCAAAGGATTGCATTTCTATAGTTCTTGATCTGTGTATCTACTATCTAGTGATTGAATGTTGTTAGCTTATCAATAGGCTTGACTAATATTCTTCTGTTTATTGTTTTCACAGTTGCTTAGAGGCCTAAAATATTTGCATTCTGCGAATATTTTGCATAGAGACCTCAAACCCAACAATCTCCTGTTGAATGCCAATTGTGACCTTAAAATATGTGACTTTGGTCTTGCAAGGACAGGCAGTGAGAAAGGGCAGTTCATGACTGAGTATGTTGTTACTCGTTGGTACAGAGCTCCTGAATTGCTTCTATCTTGTGATGAGTATGACACATCCATAGACATTTGGTCTGTTGGTTGCATCTTTGCAGAGCTGCTGGGTAGAAAGCCTATCTTTCCTGGCAGGGACTATCTCAATCAGCTCATGAGGATTATTGATGTTCTTGGAAGCCCTGATGAGAGTGATCTTGAATTCATTCGGAGTGAGAAAGCTTACACCTACATAAAATCTCTTCCATTTAAGCCTCGAGCCTCCTTACAACGGTTATATGCTTGTGCAAATCCTGCAGCAATCAATCTTCTTGATAGAATGCTTTGTTTTGATCCACGTAAGAGGATTACAGTAACAGAAGCTCTTGAGCATCCATACTTATCAATGTTGCATGATCCTAACCTAGAGCCTTCTGCATCAGCTCCTGTAAACATGTACGATGATGATGAAGACTTGAGTGAAGAAACATTGAGAGAAATGATCTGGAATGAAATGATGTACTATCACCCTCAAGCTACAAATTTAACATAAATTTGTTAATATTTCAAAAAATACTCAAATTAAATCTCTAAATGCATCTAACCCAGATGCTGAGAGAATATGAGAATCATTGTGTTCAGCTACTGGAAAAAAAAGTTTGTTGAGTTTATTAGTTCCTTAGATTCTCTTGTATCTTATTTATATTGACAGCATCTCCATGAAAGCTAAGGAGGAAACAATTTTCAAGTGTATGTAAATTATTTTATCAATCTATAAACCTTTGTATAAGTTTTGGTTTTCATTTGGGATTATTTGCTACAGTATTTGCTCCTAATAGTTTTTTTGTTAGCTTATGGAATAGAGTTTTCTGCATCATCATCCAGAAGTTATTGTTTCCCATGCTTTTGTAGTTATCAGTTCCTCATCATATTTTCTCCCATGTTTCAGTCATCCATGTGCTTTGTTTTGTTGAGTTCAAACTCATTCTTCTCAAGTTCTATAGCCTAAGTAATCTTTCGGGATTTTGTCACTTCCTGTGCAATGGTTCTTGTTCCGTTGCTACTATGAAGTACTCACTCATCCTAATTAGACAATGAACTATTTTGTTGTGGTCACTGTTTGAGGTTTTAATTTACTTGCTAAATATGTGTACGTGCTATTCCATTGTTTTTTTTCATCCATTCTTTCCAGCGATCTTCATATTTGATTCTACATATTGGTATTTTGTCTTTCTCTGTGTACATTCGTATGCCAGACCTACATAAACGAATGCCTCGTTAGTGGTAACTTAGATAATTTTCAGTAGCTTCTTGAAACAGCAGATAAAAAACACAGTTGATTCGGAAAAAAGTGCCTAGCAAACTCCTTGGAATTTCAACTATTTCAATTCCTTTTTAACAGCAAACTTTTCAAACCTGTAGGTTATAGTGGAAGACTGGCCAGTGCTCCATGACTGTTCAGCATTTCAGTAAATGGCTTGGTTTTCTAGTTACCACAGGCACAGGTTTTGAGCAAGAAAACAGGTGTAAAGAATATCCACATTAATTTATATGAAATTTATGAATTTGAGTTGATTTCTTGATCTCATTTGTATTTCTTTTCAAAAATAGCAAGTGCAAATTTTGTGATTGTTACATTGTAGTTGATAAAAAATATAGTTGGCGAATTCTTGTACGGATTGACAAACATGTTAATTTGCGAGTGTCACAAAATCGATACTAGGGAACATAGCCTTGATCTAAAGGAACCAATTGAGCAATTGAATTATGATGTACGTGAATAATAAAAGGATGAGTTTTAGCAAACTCGCTAATCTTAGCCTTCCTATTAGTTGAACGTGTCAAGGTTGTGTGTAGGGGTATCAATGGAGAAAATGTTGACTTATAAGTGATCATTTCTTGTAAGTAGTAGGCCAGGTTAGTGGTGATGAGAAATATAGAAGACAACTTTCACTAACATGCGAATGGCCAATATGTAGGTAATGTGGATTTGCAAGAAATAACATTTCTTTATGCGGCTCATAATAACAATCACAAACATTTTTGGATGTGGTTGTGAGTTTTGTGCAAGTTGTAATGATTTTCCTTTGGTTCCACATGAAGTAATTGCATATTGAATGTTTTTAAATATTACAATATAGTAACATGTCACAACAACAGTTGTTAAGTTATTATGTCCTACTTATCAATTGAGCTTAAGGGGCTTTCTAATGAATGGTTCATTGGGCACAATACTAGGTGAAGGTTTTGCAAACGGGGTTGCAAGTAGAGTGGGGTTAACCATGTAGGAGACTGTGTAGTTAAGCATGCTCAAGCTAGAGTATACTGGGGTGACCTCTCGAGAAGTCTTAGTGCTTCGCCTTTGTGAGCATCACGTGGATCCAATGAGTGCTAAGTAATCCATTTATTCTCATGAGAGATGGATTCATGTTGAATCACAAAAAATGGGTTTAGGATGTTCTTGAACCAAATGCAAATCTTCCAAAATCCTTCTAATCCATATTGCTTGACAATTGGCCTCTGTTGTTGCAATATACTCTGCTTTTGTAGAAGAGAGAGCCATGATTGCTTGCTTCTTACTACTCCATGTGACAACTCCAGAACCAAATGAGAAAACATAACCATATGTTGATTTTCAATCATCCGTTGAACCAACCCTATCATAATCTGTATAATCAACCAGCACAAACTTATGATTAGGAGAATAATGAATGCCAAAATTTTGTGTACCACTCACATACCTTACGATTCATTTTTGTAGCTCGCTAATGAGACTCATATGGATCTTGCATGAACTGAGAGATAAGGCTCACAACATACATAATATCATGTCTCGTTGTACTAAGGTACATGAGGCTCCCAACCAAAATTTTGTATAATGTTGGATTGATGCGAGGACTTGCATCGTCCTTTGTTAATGTCACCAAGGGCTACAAGGGTAGCAACTGTAGTGCATGACAACATTCTAAATCGCTTCAATAAATTAACAACACACTTGGTTCATAAATGGATCAAACAAGAAGAAAAGAACATCAAAGTGCCTAACAAAAGTGAATCTGGAACATCAATCTCCATTTCAATACTTGCGCTTCTATGAATTATTACCCTAATCCTGTAATGGAATCTCCAGTGGAGGTGGGATAATAGGTGTGTTGAATCTCTCATCTGAGAGGAGATGAATGTCCTTTGATATTTCCTCAACAACTACTCTAAGTGGCTCGATAAATGGAGCTAGAATGTCAGGCCATGCTGAAGAGGAATCATGTGCAACAAATGGAATCTGAACAAGAGATGGGAGGTATAGAAGTCACAACACTAGTCTCAGGAACAACCCATGTGCCTTGACTTCACCTTAACTAGCTCTCGTGGAGAGGACGAGTGATTCTCCAATGGTGGAGATGGTGGACCAAAATGAGAGAAAAAGTACAAGTGAGAAGAATGATCAACAATCCTCGTAGCAACAATATTGCAAGTCTCACTGTCTTTGATGTGCACTGAATCATGTGTAAACTCGACTATCTTCCCACTATGAGTAATCTAATAGATAGAGAGGAGGTTAGAGGACAAGGATAGAACACATGTACGTCATCAATGCCAATAGAACCTTGCCCACATACAGTCATAACAGTGTTATTCCCCATCAAAACGTGTGGAGTAGGAGAAGCCTCAAAAGAAGAGAAGATGCCATATGGTGTGAAGCATTTGAATCCAATAGCCATTTAGAAGAATGTGGAGTAGTAGTTGCACATAATGCATGACCCTTTTCTATGTCTTTACCATTTGATTGAAATGATGATGAAGAGGAAGATCTATGAGAAGTAGAAGGAATATCAGTGTTGTTCTTTTGAAGGAGAGTTGTCAAATTTGAAACTTGTTTGACATAGCCATCTAACTTCTTCTCATACCAATGTGATTTATCATGATTGGGCTTATTACAATAAGCACACTTTTGTCTATTTGGCTTTGATTTATCTCCCTTACGAGGAGGTGGGCCTGATTAGAGGTGAGGGCTAGAATCAATTTGAGATTGTAGAATGCGACTTATGTTTCTTCTCATTCTTTCTAGATGATGTTGGAGCTACCAATTCATGAGTCTTTGAACCTATGAGAGAATTCAACTGAGAGAGTTTAGCTTTCTCTTGAGTCAAATGATCACAAAAAACCTCAAAGGATGGTATGGTAAATCTAGTACCCAAAGTATCCACAATGGAATGGAAGGTAGAAGCAAAAATCTGAAAGTTCCCACGAAGTTTAGAAAGAACCAGGTAAATGCACTTAGTGTTAGTCTAGATCTTCCCACAACTCTGCAATAAAGATCTCTGCTATTTGAACTTCATCAAGAAGTCTTGAATGGAAGAAAAAAAATTTCGTACAAGAGGTAAGTTCTTACTCAATGTGAAGTGCTCTAAACTCATTCACTGTACCAAACAAACAATTAAGCTTGGTCCACATTCCTAGAGGGGTATTACACCCATCAAGATGAAATCGTAGACTATCTAATACCTATAAAGCAATCAACCCCATTGTCTCATCCATCTTGTTCCTATGTTGCATGACCTTGAAAGGCCTCTATAAAACTGGTTGCACTATGTCTAAATAGGACCACAACCCTTTTGACTGGAGAAGTTGTGTCATCATAGATTTTCATGTGTGATAGTTATGAGGGGTCAAAAGTTATAGACAAGAAGAGGTCTCGGCCATATTTTTAGGTGTTTGTTTTTTATATAGTTATGGTTTACTAATGTAAATGATAGAAACAAGCATATAAAACACTCCTCACAATGCAAAAAATCGAACCCCAACAACTAGTAAGAAAGCTTACACAATGAGAAGAGAAAAAAAAATTCAAATGAGAGTCATGTGTACCTTTGAAAAAATCTGATGAAAATAAAAAAGAAATTGGAAAGAGCTCGAAGAGACCTTTTTGACACTTCTTTCAGATTAAAAAATTGAGCAAATTATGCCCCTCAGAATGCAAAAAAAATCATCTGACTTTGATTGCAAAAATAGTTATCATACTGGAAAAATTCACTAGTAAAACCTACACCAATGTGTCCATCTTAGAATCAACTTTCTGATAGTATCTTGTTTTCCCAATTCCAATATCATAAACTCCTGATAGAGCCAAAAAATTGATAGTTACCCTATTTTCTTAAGAAAAAAGGAAAATCCCCCTTCAATTCCCAAAACATAATCCCCTAGGGCTTCCACATGACCATCGCTTGCAAAAAAGGGCTCGGTGGCCCAACAATAGTTCGATAGTGGCGCACAGGCAGAGCTAGGTGGTAGAGGTTGTGCATGGACCAGATGTTGGTGGTGGTGATGACAGAGTTGGGCAATGGGTTGGGTGCGCGTGGGAGGCCGTAGGGTGGTGCAATGGTGGCCGCTCTGCTCAACGAGTAGTGAGGTTATTGAAACTAGATGCATTTTAAAAAAAATGTGTTTTAATATATTTTTTATTTTCTTTTCTCAAAATAATCACATCGAAATGCATGCAGAGGGTCATACATGGCCTGGAAGCAATTGTTTTTGCCTCTCCTATCAATGACATCCAAAATCAAAGTACCTTATATAGAAATAAAGGTTTTGACATTCTTTGAATCCAACTGTAAGGTCTATTTGGACACAAAGTGCTCTGAATTTTAGAGACCCTTCTATTTTCACAAAAAACATTCCCAAAGAAGTCAGATATGTTCTGTTAAAGCTTTGTTCCTGTTTTCCTCCAAATAAGAACACGTCACAACAGATTTGGCTCTAATACCATGAAGGATTTGATGAGAAAAAATCCATAAATCCGGTAGAACATTTGCATGCAAGAACCTGTCACGGAGAAGAAAAAGACGAGAACATAATGGTTTGACTCTAAAAATATGCAAGAATATGTTATCAAACTGAAATATACAATTGATCAATTCTTATAGGAGATTGTAAAACCTAAAAGAGAAACCCTAAGAGGTAAATGGCATTTAATAATTAATATTTAATTATTAAATGGGAATGCATGTGCATAAATGAAAAGCCTAAGAAGGGAGTAAAGGTAATTTAATAAAATAAAATAAAATAAATCCTTTACTCTAACAAATTCGTTAATAGTTTCATTCTTAACATAATTCATAACTAGATTCTCCATAGCTAGTTTTCTTCTTGATCGTTACAATATTTTTTCCCCTTAACTGAACACTTTGTAATCAGTTGATATACAATCACAATTTTCTGTCAGCCAATCCTTTAAGCTTGTGGTTGACCTTATAGATGCACAAAAGGGTTGAAATCTAGATTTGGTGGAAAAATAGTATTATATTTCATGATTTTTGTCCTTCTTTGTCCTTTGCTTCATCAAGCATTATGAAAAACTAGCAAATTCACTATACAAGGCTTGTATTTAATGATTTTTGTCTAGTTTTTTGGGTGGAGTAAAATCTATTGCACTAACATGTGATCATATTGAAAGATCACATTGAAATAAATATTGTATCATCAATGTATAAGGTTATTCATGTTTCAAATTTAGCTTTCAGAATGTCTTCCGTTAAAGAATATGACATTTCAATTTCAAAATTGATTCCTCAATCAAGGTTTGACATAGGCCAACCTATCTCTATAGCACATTTTGCTGTAGTGGCAGATCAGAAAAATGCTATAGGAAGTAACATGCTGGAAAATGTGACAGAAAGTTAATGCAGACCAAACAGTTTCAGCTACAAGAAGTTATGCAGAAATTTAATTTTATGTTTTAAATGTTTTTAGTTTTAATGTCCTATGATGTGGTGGCATAAATAGAACAACGTTCATATAAGCTCTCTAATTATAGCCACTTAGGAAAAAGTGAGTTTTCATTTCAGTTTAAGTCAATTTTCTTTAAAGAGTGTTTAATAATTAAGACAACTAAAAATCGACAGCTACAGATAACTTAAAATAGCTAGAAAAAGCTAGCAGCAGATCATGATATCTAACCGATTCCAAAAATGGGTTTCAATTTTTTTGTTTTTATTATGGATGTTTCAGATTCCCAAGAGAAGAGATGGGAAAGTGTTTTAGAAGGCAGATTTTTGAATGTAAAAGAGATTAGATTGAGGAGAATGGAATAGAAAGTTTTTTTTTAGTTTTTCTAATTTTTTTGAGTTTTGTAGTTTGGATGTGTGGTTCTCTTTGTTTTCTTGGTTAAAACAATATTCAGAAGTTCCAAGATTTTAGTGATGCTTGTGTTTTAGAACAACAATGTATCAGTTAAGTTTGGGATCAAATTTTAATTTGCTGTTTTGAAATTGTTATAGGAAACACATTTTTTTTCCAAAATATTTGAATGTAAATATTTGATGTTTTGAGAGTCACATCAGTGGATGGTAGTCTATTAGACTCTCTGTGATCTATTTCCTGGGATCGCGGCAAAGCCATGTATTATACATTTTTATTTTTCATTTGTTTTGTTTTTTTGGTCAATTCAACCCATGTCTGCACGGAAAGGAATTTCACGTTCATGGTGAATATATTCATGTATTCACCGAATTGTTGAAATCACATAGTTGTTATGTGATAAAGGGAAAAGTTGTTTTTATGTTTGGAATATGCAAAAGTTGTGAGTGTCTTGAACATCTCAGAATTGGTGGTCGGGTTTGTGCTCAAGTTTTAAAAAAAAATCCACGAATGAAAAGATGGTGTAGATTTAAAGATTAGTGAATGTTATTTGCTGGTCAGTTTGTGGTCGGGTTGATTTTAGGTTTTATTTTCCTGAATATGTATTACAAATACATTGCAGAAGATTCGGGTCGGATTTCATTAAGTTTGGTGCAGAAAACTGTTGCGACAGGAGGTCAAGAAAGTTCATGTCGCATTCCAATTTTCACCGGGTATTGAAAAAAATAAGTTTGTTAACAGTCTGTAGGAGTTTTTTAATCATCCATGAAGTTCATGTCACAAGTTCTCATTTTAAATAAGTATGCAAAGAACCAGTTAGTCAAGTGTCGAGTTTGGTTTTAGTTTGATCCTGGAGGGTGTATGTGCCCCTTGAAGCAACTCAATTGAGTGACTGTTTTCCTCCTGAGTTTTCCAAGGTGATGCTCTGCATCATTTTTGGTATCAGAGCCCATAAAAAGATCTGGGTAGGGAAATGTGATTTGATATTTGATTTTGAAGTTATATGAGGTTCCATGGAGGAAAGAATCAAATCACATATTTGTTTATAAATGCTGAAGTAGAAGGGATCCAAAGGATTTTTGGATTGATTTGTTATTAAATCACTTGGATGAATCAAAGGAAGTAAATCATTATCATTTGAAAGAGAAATATCTGAAGTTGAAACTATTGCATGCATGCCAAGATTCCTTAAATCTAAAGCTTCCTGATTTCGGGCAGTGTGGTGGAAAGCCTTTCTTTATTTTTTCATGAAGTATTTCCTTGTTATGCATGATATATTTTTGGAAATATTATTGAATATACTCTCATTTGGTTCAAGTTTGGTTCATTTTCATTTAGAAATGAGCAAGTTATGCACAATTCAGTGAAGTTGGTCTATTTAGATTTTAGATTTACAGTCCAAAGAAAAATTTATAGCAGTTATGTATGGTTTCATAGAGACCTAAAAATTAGTGGGAGGATAGTTCATTATGTTTTGAACAACTTTCATTCTTTCCAGAAAAAATTATCTCGTGATTTGAGGGGTCAAACAAACCTGTTTCTAAAAACTATCCCATTTACTGTCACTGTTGCTACAGGAAAGCAATAGTTTGGAAAGTCTTTTCTTTCTTGATTTTCATGGTGTCAGGAAGGAATGTGGTTGAAATAAATTCAATTTTAATATTTGAAAATAAATCCCCAGCTCTAAAATTAGCAGCATTGAGTTGGATAATTTGTTTTGGTCATGGTTAAAGTATGGTTAGTTTTCTTTAGTTGAGGGGATAAGTGTTTGAAAAAATTCCTGTCAATGTGAAGACACAATTACCACTACTTGAAGGCAATGAGTGAAAGAACAAGACTAATTTTTTTTTGTGGAAAAAGATTTTTTTTGTTTAAGTGTCCTATGTTGCTGAAGCATTCTATGTTCATGTAGTAGATTATGTTACTGTAGCAAAATACAATGTGTAGATTGTGAAGGTTTCCAGATTGATGAGTATGAGCCTTTGAAGCAAACCTTTGAGTTGAGTATATCCACGAAAGGTTTCCAGAGTGTAGCTCTGCATCATAATGGAAGAAGAAGAAGCAGAAAGAGAAAGCTATAGCCAAAGACATTCTATATTCCGAACAAAGTGCAAGTGCAAGAATAAGGTTGAGTTGACAGTGGTTCCTTTGAAAATATATTCTCAGTAGAAATGGTTGAGAAACTGAATCTTCCAAGAGTACCTCATGATTTACCTTACAGAGCTTATGGGTTAGGAGATGAACAATGGATTGATGTCTTTGAAAAGTCATATGTTTCTTTTAACATTGGACCATATTTTGATACCATTGAATGTGATATTATGCCTTTAAAAGATTGTCACTTGGTTTTGGGAAGAGCGTGGCAATATGATAGGTCAACCATATATGATTGTAGAGGGAACACATATACCATCAACAAAGATGGGAAGAAGATGGTTTTATTTCCATTGAAGGATGATACAACATGGAAGGAATCAAGAAGTTTAGGTCTTATTGATAGGATATCATTTCCAATGCATGATGAAGTGAAAGAGGAAGTGAAAGAAGTTTTGGTGGAGGCTAATGAAATTGTGAAGAAGGCAGCCATAAAGAGTGCAGATGTATGTGAAGTTGGGACAGAAATTTCAACAATGACAGATGTAAGTTGTCCTTTGGAAGGGAAAGAACAAAAAATGCAAGAAGAACATAAATTGTAGCAAGAAGAAGTGCAACAAGTAAATGCTGATGAGAGGAATAAAGAGGAAAGTCCTATGGGATTTGAGTGTGATAAAGTTATGGTTGGAATAGTAATGTGTCCTTTGAAAATAGAGATGAGTACAATGCTGAAAGGTACTCCTATGAAAGAGAGTTTGGAGGAAAATAATGAAGCCTTCAAAATGCATGGTGTAGTGAAATGTCAAGAGCAATGACATGAGGATGGAGATAAAGATTGTGTAGCAGCAAGTTCTGAAGAAGAATCTGATTTATGGGAAGAGTTTACAGCCATCATGGGAGAATAGGAAAGGAATGGTGGTAGTATGGAGACTCAACATGAAGAAGTTTCCAAGGAGGAGATATCTGATGATGTTATGGACAAAGAAGAGGAGGTTGAATGTGTTTATGAAAAGGTAACAAATTCTGAATGTGTTTATGAGAAGGTAATGAATTTTGATTATATTTATGACAAGGCTGAAGAAATTTAGATCGAGAAATCTGATTTGGTTCCAAGAGAAGAGACTATAGAAAAGTTGGTTATGGGTTATGAAAAGGATCACGTATTTGGGTATTCTCTATGTATGGAGACATGGTATGTTTGTGAGGACAAGAAAGAGAAATTTCATTGAAAAGTGTATTTGCTAGAGTCACAAATGTATGCAGTAGTGGAAGTGTTACGTGGGATAAAGTTGTTACTGGAAAAGAATGATCAACAACAAATAGTTTTTATGTTACGAAACAGAGACAAACCAAAGATTAAAATGAAGAAGGAAAGACAAATACAAGGGAGTCAATGACAAGAAAATGCAGGATTACAACTGGAAGATGAATCTAAGCCTAAAGTAAAGATGAAGAAATGCTTTTCTTTTCTAATATTTCTTTTTGCATGTGTTTCTAAGAAGACTCAAAAAAGGCACGATATTCAATATTCATGTATTCACCGAATTGTTGAAATCACATAGTTGTTATGTGATAAAGGGAAAAGTTGTTTTTATGTTTGGAATATGCAAAAGTTGTGAGTGTCTTGAACATCTCAGAATTGGTGGTCAGGTTTTAAAAAAAATCCACGCATGAAAAGATGGTGTAGATTTAAAGATTAGTGAATGTTATTTGCTGGTCAGTCTGTGGTCGGGTTGATTTTAGGTTTTATTTTTTCGAATATGTATTACAAATACATTGCAAAAGATTCGGCTCAGATTTCATTAAGTTTGGTGCAGAAAAATGTTGCGACAAGAGGTCAAGAAAGTTCATGTCGCATTCCAGTTTTCATCGGGTATTGAAAAAAATAGTTTGTTAACAGTCTGTAGGAGTTTTTTAATCATCCATGAAGTTCATGTCACAAGTTCTCATTTTAAATATGTATGCAAAGAACCAGTTAGTCAAGTGTCGAGTTCGGTTTTAGTTTGATCCTGGAGGGTGTATGTGCCCCTTGAAGCAACTCAGTTGAGTGACTATTTTCCTCCTGAGTTTTCCAAGGTGAGGCTCTGCATCACATTTCCTCTCTTTTCTATGTGAAAGAACAAGTAGAACCAATTTAAAAAAAGATTCAAATAGATCAAGAGATCAACTATAATCTACAATTGAAATCATTAAAATTTGTAGAGAACAAGATGGCTCTCAATATAGTCCCAAGACTAGGCCAACTAAGTCACATTAGTCCCTTTATTTTTTTAAAATTTAGATTGCATGCAAGATGGAGGCAAGTTACAGTCCTTGGTTATGAGATTTGATCTTGGAATTGATATGCTAGTTCTCAATCATCCTACATGCATTCAAAGAACCACCTTTTTTCCTTTCTATCCCTAAATATTGTATTTCTTAATCACATTTTTATAACTAACCTTAATTAAAACAACGGATCATTGCACCCATTGAGAGCTTAAGCCTTCTAGATTCTAGTTTTTTAATGTCCTTCCAACACAATATAGGAAATATGTCCTTGTTACATTTTGGGCTTGACGAATGACATTCCTATGTTGCAAAACTTTTTTAAGTTATTCTCTTGAAATCATCTTAGCAATTTTGAAAAAAATAACTCCTATCAATTTGTGTTTAATTTACGTTAGCACAAATATTATTTTTATCACATTTGATCATATTGCTTTGGTTTCTTTTATATCACCATACACATCTCACAATTATTCTCCCCCTAATAAGCATACAATAGTGCAATCTGAATGATCTCTCTCTCTCTTTGGGGAAAAAGGATTGAGGATTTATGTTATCTCCACTCTTAATATGTGCCTCCCAATGAGAACACCTTGCTTGGTAAGGATGATAGTTCCTTTCATAATATTATTCTTCTATGAATTTAAATGATCTATACTCTAACAACATTTTAGAGAGGGTTCTTTTTTGTTTTGTTTTTTTGTTTTTGTTTTAATTTTAAGTGGAAGACCAATCTATATCTTATATATATAATAATTGGTGAGAAGGAAAATCTTCATTCATTGCTCATAAAGTACAAAAGTTTGATTAACCATAAACAAATCGACAATGGAAGGGAACAACCACTAGAACCAAACTTCAATGTTCTTAAGGCTATGAAAAATCACATCCATAGGTGTCTGGGATTAATGGGAAGCTCAATTACCTTGGTAATTTTTTCTTTAGAAAAAAAATAAAGTGTATTTTTGGAAAAAAAATTCAATCAAGAAAAGGAATGTAAATATAAATCACTATTTTTATTGGGAAGAATCTTCCCAATTTAATCAATTTTATCAACAATCATAAATTATGCTATATCTGTTTTGTAAGTATGACTAAATCTAAAAACAAAAATCTTGCAATATAAGAAAACATATTTTTATAAAGACACAATCTTATACTATTAACAATATTTGATTTTGAATATCTTTATGTTTTCTCATCTTCATTACCCTATTTAGTGTAGCTCTATTTATAAGTTTAAATATTTAATTTATTTTAGTATAGCTTTAGATAATGTTAATTTTAGAGTTAGCACACACTAAGAGAGCTTTATTCATATTAGCAAAATTTGGTTTATGAAATTAATTCTTTGATTTCTTAAATAAATAAACTTTTAAATTGTGATAGTAATGATGGTACTATTTTATAATTGAAGTAGGCAATTTATTTATTATTATCATATACTTATCTAATCTCTAGACTTATGAATTTCTATGTAAAGTCCAAAACAATAAGTTTAAATGGCTTGTTAGTAGCAATATTATTTATTTACTTAATATCTATGGTACTATTTTATAGTTGAAGCAGACAATTTATTTATTTAAGTAATCTCTAGATTTATGAGTTTCTATGTAAACTCCAAAACAATTACGTTTAATTTTTCGTTAGCAGTGATGTATGATGTGCACAACTTGTTGCAAAGCTTCAATTAACATCAAATTAACTAACTTTGACTTTTTATCTTCTTGTAAGTCTCATACTGAAATGGTTTAATTAACATCAAATTAACTACTTTGGGCTTTTTATCTTCTTGTATGTCTCATAATGAAATGGTTAATGATGCCATTTATAAATGACTTAATGGTTTAAAGAGATTACTTTATTTTTGTTATCTATGGTTTGATATGAACTTTAAAACATAACTATTTTTAATAGCTTGTTAGTAACATGTACCATAATTAAATCCCCAAGCCTTAATGATTTCCTCTCAACTTTCTTCCAACACTTTTGGGAAATGATTAAATTGGATCTTTGTTGGGCTGCCTATGGCTTTTTCAAAATTGGGAAGCTTCTCAAGAAACTCAATAAAACACTTATTGCCCTGATCCCTAAGGTCAAGGACCTAGGGGCCCTCTTTGATTTCAGGCCGATTAGCCTTTGTAACACTACTTATAAGATTTTCTCTAAAATTATGGTGAACAAGTTAAAACTACTACTACATAAATTTAATAGGAAAAACCAAAATGGGTTTGTTCCAGGGCATCAAATCCTTGATGCAGCCATAACTACTGATGAGGTGCATCACTCTATGGAGAAGAGTGGTAATCCAGGTATGGCTTTGAAACTTGATATCTCAAAAGCTTATGATAGGATCAATTGGACCTTCTTGTATGAAGTTATGGTTAAAATTGGTTTGAGTTAGAAGGTTATAAGGATGGTTAAATCAATGAAAAAGACTATTAATTATTTGGTGCTAGTGAATGGTTCGCCTTAGGGGAACTTTGAAGGGTGAGGGGACTAAGATACGGAGACCCTATCTCTCCTTACTTGTTTATTATGGTTGTAGAAGTGCTGGGTAGGGCTTTCCTGAGAAAGATGGAAGGGGGGGAGATCAAAAAGGGGGGGAGATCAAAAGTATTAAGCCTGCTTCCACGCTTCCACCGGAGGTGATACAAAATTTTTTGGATGACACTTTCCTCAGTGGGGAATCCTATGTGGGGGAAGCTAAGGATTGGAAATTTGTCCTGGAGGTTTATGTAGGATAGAAAATTAATTTGGATAAAAGTAAGGTGTTCTTCTTTAACACTCTTCTAGATATTCAACGAAGGATCATAAGTATTTTTGGGGTGTAATAATACTACCTTGCTCCCTGATATGTATTTGAGGCTCCCTTTGAGTATGAAAGATGTAAGCAATAACTTTAGGAATACCATCCTAGAAAAAATGGAAAAGAAGTTGATTGGGTGGAAAGGTAAAACCCTAAGTAGTGTAGGTAAGCTTCATCTTCTAATTTCATCCCTTTAAGGTCTTCTTCTGTATTTCCTCTCTCTATTAAAAATCACTTAGGGCATGGTAGATAAATTGGAGAAAATCCAAAGAAATTTCCTTTGGTCAGGAGGAAGTGAGAAGAATAGGTTAAGATTGATTAGCTGGGAGACAATTTGTAAACCTAAGAGTAGAGGAGGCTTGGGAGTTAGAAGGATATATGATTTGAATAATGTGCTCCTCACAAAGGCGGGATAGAACTTGATGAAGGAGGAGGCCAATTGGTGTAAAATTTGGAAAACCAAGTATCTAGGAAATTTGAATTTCTCTCACTACATCTGGAGAAATGATCTTCCAATGGGATCTAAGGTTTGGGGTAATATATTGAGAAACAAAAGACTTTTGAGAGAAGGTGTGAGGTGCTTGGTGGGGGATCACAATCAGGTTAATTTTTGGGAGGATACATGGCTTGCTGAAAAAGCTCTTACCAAAACAAAGTATGGGTCCCTTCAGGATCACCTACAAGAGTAGGTGGAGAATAAGGTTGTTAATTTTATTGGCCTAGGGAGGAAGTGAAAAAAGGTTGAATTGAAACAGAATGCCTTCAATGGTGGGGAGCAAGTTGAGGAGCTAAATGGCCTGCTTGAAGGTTACAAAATATTGAGAGCATCCAAGAATGATACTTTTATATGGAAGGCTACCTCGATGGGGGAGTTCTCTATCAGGTCTGATTACAAATTAATGTTTGATAAAACCTTAGAGCCTAATTACTAGGGGAATGTCTAGTTTAACCATTTGATCCCAAAGATTAATATTTTTTGGTGGACCACCATTCATGGGAAAATCCTCACTATTGATAATCTCATGAAAAGGGGATTCCAATTATCCAACAGATGCTATTTGTGTAAGAAATTAGAGGAGAATATTATCCATATGTTCCTTGATTGCAATTATGCTTCTAATGTTTGGGGGAGGTTATTACAAAAATTGGATTTGAATTGGGTGTTTAATATGGGAATTGAGCAATTTGTTGAGAGTTGGCAAGGCCCTTTTACCCACCCCCTCCTTATCCGAATGTGGAAGGTAATCCCCCCCATGTCTTCTAGGGTATTTGGAAGGAAAGAAATAATAAGTCATTTATGAATGAAGGGAGAAGTGAGGAGGTTGTTGCAGACATGATCTACAAACTTCTGGTTGAAATTATGAAGAGTTGCAGGTGGAGGAAACTAGCAATTCAGCTGAAAATTAGGATTTCCAAGTGTTGAAGTTTGGAAGAGGGGATCATGGAGATTGATAATTGCAATCTGTTGGCAAGGAAAAGGACATGATGGCAACCCCTGAGAGAGAATTGGGTTAAGCTCATTTTTGATGGTGCTATTAGAAAGGAGGGATTGCTTGGTGTAGGTATAGTCAGAAACAGCAAGGGCAAGATTCTCTTGGCCTATACCGGACATATGGGGAAAGTGTCCAACAATATTGTAGAAGCTATGGCTCTATTCTGGGGTTTGAAAATGGTGATCAGTGTTGGATGGGAAAATGTGGAGACTGAAGGTGACTCAAAAATTATTATTGACACTGTAAAAGACATCATGAATTGAGGTTGGGAAATTAAATGAATTATAGAAGACATCAGAAAATTATTAATTATTTTAAAAAGATTTGAACTGCATCATTTTTTTTAGGAGGGAAATGAGGTGGCCGATGGAATGGCGACATTAGGGCTAAATGTGAAGGACCTACGATGTTGGAGGGAATTTAAAGCCTTACCAAACTTGGTAAGAGATTTAGTGAATAAATAAATTAAGCATGACTAAGTCTAGTTGAAGGATCCTGTTTAATGATAGTGACTTGTTACTGAGTTGGCAGAAGGGACAAAGTCATTATGGATAGATGGCAAGGAGTGGCAGAAAAGCTACTTGTGATAATAAATTTGCATGGTCAGAAAAGGAAAGAATATCAAAATTTGAGATAAGCAAATTTTTAATGATTTTTTTGTGCATGTCCTCAGACTTCATGATGAGAAAAAGTTCAAATTTTAAATGGTTTGGGCTTATTGGGAATGATGGAAAAGACTAGAGTAGGAGTAGAGGCAGTCGACACATGTAAATTATGTCTAGATGGGATGCAACTATTATTAACAAAAAGGCTTTTATGTATGCTTAAGACCCACTATCTTTGTGCCTAAGTGTGACTGCATTCTAGGTAATTTCCTTTGGGTTTGGGAGAAGGAGAGAGTTTTAGGGAAATTTGCAGATATAGGGGGTGATCTTCTAGGAATTGAGCCTTCTATGATAGAGGATAGTGCTAGGAAGCTGCTGGATTAGTACATGCTAAAAGAGGGAGGATTTATCCCATTCATGGAGGCATTGAACAGGTATCATGAGAGTTGTTCCCTACAATTTGTTAATTCTTGGGAGGATAGAAGAGTCACAATCAATGGTATCTCATTTCATATTTTGGAGGAAGTTGTCTCTCTAGTGACGAGACTTGCTATGAGGGGAAGGAAATGACAAAAAGTGACAAGGGTGGCTAATGAAGCAAGTTTGAATAATTTCTTCTTGGAGGGTTTATGAGGGAGAATCTCCTAGAGCCTTGGAATGAAGTTTGTCTGGTGTTGATGAAGTACTTAACACTGGAAGGGAGGTATGGTGTCTGTTATTATTAGCATTTCCCTCTTCTAAACCATTTTTGCCACCGTGATTTTATTTCCATTCCATTCTTTCTGTTACATGATTTAGTTGATATAGTTGTTGATGTTAAGGAAAAAATGAGGAAGGGAGTTAATTATACCATTTTGCATCAAGGGTTGATGTTCTATCTCTATCGATTCCACCTTGCATTGGTCCCCCCTAGGATTGTTGAGATTGACATCCTTTCTCCCCCCAACCCCTGTCCACAACAAACCCCCCTTAGGATCATAGGCCCCAAAGCCCCTACCCTATAGCCTTCATCCATTGGGTCCCTTGGTGAGATGAAGCTCTCCCCCTTGGGAAAAAGGGGAAGTCAGAAAAAGGCAAAGAGAAGGAACTAGAGGAATCAAAGGATGAGGGGAGAGGTGGTAGGAGGAGGTTGGGAAGGATTGCGAAATCCAATGCTAAAAGGAAGTTGAGATCTGGGGCCTTCTAGGAGGAGGATTCAAATTTAGAGGAGATGGCCCACCCTAATCAAAAGATTAAATATAAGGCTTCAAATTTTGGTGGGGGGAATATGGAGGAGGAGGAAGTGGAGGTTTCCAATTCCTCAAGGTCTAGCTTGGGAGATATGATTAAAGGGAGGAAAGAGATGATGCATGTTTCAGGCACCATTGGGTTGGGATGTGTGGACCTAACTCGGGACTAGTTCCTTGATACCATGGATACAATGCCCTCCCCTATTACGATTTCCTCTCCTGTAAGGGTTTCTTCCAAAGATAATGTTATACCTAACCCCCTAATTATGTAGGATGTCACTAAGGAGTAGGTGGATGACTACCATTATGGCAAGCGGGAGGTCACTGAGGAGGTCCAAAAGATGGCTGGTAATGAGATGTGGGAGAGAATCTACACCTTGGAGGAAAGAATGTGTCTCTTGACTAAATTTACTATCAAGGTGATGCATGCTTCTACTACCACGTTACATCTACTAAAGGACTAGGAGGGTGATTTGACCAATGAGGTCTCTAGGATGCTATATATTCGACTTCCTTTTGGAAGATTGGGAAAATATCCTTCTTAGGGGGAAGGATGCCAAGAAGCCTTAGGGCCCTTTCCTCCCAGCTCTATGTTTTTATTTTTTTGGTTGTTGAACTCTATTGGGTTTAAGGTGGTTGTGCCTCTATTTATATGCTTTCTTAGTTTTAGTAGTTCTAGCACAAACAACAATTGTTTAATGCCTTTTGATACTTTTATCATTGTGCTTTTGAACAATGTTTTTTGCGTTAAAAGTGGTAGGGGGTAATTTTGGTTGGTGGTAATCTACTGGCGGTTTACTAGCTTGTCTATTTTATGTGCCAACCCCCTTTTTTTGGATGCTTTTTTATTCAAAAACATGTACCATAATTGTCTTGATAAGACTATTTATTGATATTAAATAATTAAATAAAAAAATTGATGCTTATATAACTATTTTCTATTTGTAAAATTTATTTCAATCTATATTATTAGTATAATAAACATAGAAATTTTTATGATATAATTAGTGGATAGACTATTATAGGTGAGAATGTCATCCTAAACATGTCTCTTCTATAGATCCTCCTATAATCTAATCTATTCCAATTCATTGTTGTTTTCTTTTTCCACCACATAGAATCCCATTGTTATTATCCATGTTTTCATTGTTAATAACTCATAATTTTATGAGATTAGTCTTAGATTTTAATGATGCTTGTATCATGCTCTAGAGCATTGTTTTACTTACACCAATGTCAAGGTATATTTATTTTTCTAAAATACATCACCAAAAATTAGATATTAATTTTCTAAAATTGGGTTATATATATATATATATATATATATATATATATATATATATATATATATATATATATATATATATATATATATATATATATATATATATATATATATATATATATATATATTGATGGTATGATGTTGCATCCTGATATAAGTTGGATAGTAGTTCCTAAATCGACCTTTTATATTTTCTTTTGAAGTTAGCATGTTTAGTTAATGAAACCTCTTCGTTTATTTCTACCTTCCATTTGTATGAGTTGATTAACTATAATTATTTTTAGTTGATAGAATAGTTGACTAGCTTAACTATTTGCTTTTGATTTGTTGTGTGTGACGCCCAAAATTCACAATTGTGCTTAAGTTTTGGAAAATCCCATGTCCCAATATTTTTATTTATTTTCTTTCCTATGAACAATTGGTCATTCTTGTCAAAGACCAACACCAACATTACAAAGAAACCTTTTCCTTCCTAGTTACAAATTTCAAAGAATGGTGCTAGAAGCATCAATAACAACAACAAAGGCTTAGAAAGGGCTCAAAACCAAGATTATTCGAGAGGAAGAGGAGGTGCTCAAGGAGGAAGAGGACGAGAGAGATTTTATAAAAGGAACATTCAATGCTATCATTGCAACAAGTATGGACACTTTGAGAAAGATTGTAGATTGAAATTAGATTATAATATTGTCAATTATGCTCAACAAGATGAAGATCCTTCCTCAAGTAATTTATTTTTGTGTTTTGGAAAAGATAAAAATAATGTCAACGATGTTTGGTATTTGGAGTTTGGGTGCTCTAACCACGTCTGCTAATAAGGAAATATTTTCAAAGCTCGATGATGGTTTTAGACCCAATATTACTCTTGGTAATAAAAATATAGTGGGAGTTGTAGCCAAAGGAGCCATGGATGTTCATACAAAGGAAGGTGCAAATTTTTTTAAGGGTATGTGAAGGATCATGGTGGGCCGAACTATAGCCTTAAGTGGAAATGAAAAATTAGGTCATCATGTTACTTTGTGGTGACTGATCAGGGAAATATTGTACATAATTCATATTATTTGCCAATTTATGGCCAACATGTTGTAACTAATTTTGACCTTAAAGTGCAAAAAATACTTGTATAAAAGGGCTTAGAGTTAGGGATTGTTTCATAATGTTTGATGCAAAATTGCTTCTTGAGGCAGTATTGAGCTGTAAGGGATTACAGATTGTAACCAAGTTGTAATCACTAGATCGTAATAATATTAGACTTATTGTTTGGTGGACATAGCCTAGGGTTTGGGTGAGCTGTGTTAAATCTTGGTGTCTTGTGTTCTCTTCTGTGTGATCTATTGTTTTATGATAATGTTTATTTTTGCATGTAATTGTTATTTATGTCTGTGGTTTAATCCTTATACATCAGTGTTAGTCAAGTTGATGTGAAATATTGAACTAATTGTGAACCTCATATGAATAATTCATAAGAATAGAATTTGTAGTAAACTGAATGTAGTTTCTAAAATACTAGCCCTTTTCTCATTAAAATAATTTAATTGGTCAAAATTTAAAATTTCAATGCAAAATTATGACAAACTTCAAGAAAAAATAAGTTTTTGTATGTCTAACTACCTTAACACAATCGAATTATAATAATTTTTAATGATTCTATATATAAGAATTAAAGTCACACCTAGATGTGATGCGTACTTTTTTGTAATTTTATTCCAAGTAAATAATAAATTTTAAAATTTCTACTAAAATATTTTTGGAATAAAAACTCTCTCATGTGTGACCACCTTAACTCATTAAAAATTATATAAAATTAAGAATTTTTTCTGCCTCATAGTAGGAAAAGCATAGCTTTCAAATTTTGAAAAGCTTATACCATTTTCACATTATAAAAAATTTCAATTAGTATGTAAATCAACACTTTATAGTTAACTCCACTAGAAAATAAGTAATAATTACTTATGGAACTCATAATTTGACAATAATTATATTGATGGAAAGATGATAATGTCCTTAAAAAGCATTTTCATTTCATCACATTTAGATGAAAAGTAATTTTTTTTCATATCGCCACGTTTTGGTCCCTCACGATCCCACACATACCCTTAAAGATATTTATTATACTCAAAAGTTGAAGCATAATTTATTAGGTGTTGGGTAGCTATGTGAGAAAAATTATAGAGTGGTATTTGAGAATATGAAATGTACTATCTATTATAAAAATCAGGGCAATGAAGTGATTAAAGTTGTTCCTATGACAAATAATAGGACATTTCTTTTGAAGTTTTGTGAAAATGACATCTAGCTTGTCAATATGGCTTATGATGGTAAAATTTGGTTGTGGCATCTTAGGTATGATCATTTGAATTTTTATATTTTGAAGCTAATCTTAACATCAAATGGCATGGTTCTTAAATTTCCTAAGGTTGAAAAGTACAAAAAATATTTGTGAAGGATCTACAAAAGGAAAGCATGCGAGGGAATCATTTCCAATAGGCAATGCATGGAAGGCTCATCACCCACTTTAGCTTATTCATTCAAATATTTGTGGTCCTATGCAAATACAAAGTTTGGGTAAGTCATCACATTTTCTCAATTTTATTGATGATTACTCACGAATGTGTTGGGTGTATTTTTTGAAGACTAAGGATGAAACCATTGATACATTCAAGAGGTTTAAAGTCCTTGTAGAGATGGAGAAAGAAAACATAATCAGATGTTTGAGAACAGATCATGGAGGAGAGTATTTCTCAAGAGATTTTCAAAAGTTTTGTGAGATGAATGGGATCAAGAGACAACTCACAACTACCTACACACCTCAACAAAATGGAGCATGACCAAAAGGAAGAACAATACTATGGTAGAAATGGAAAGAAATATGTTATAAACCAAGGGTGTGAAAAGTTATTATTGGGTTGATGCAACTACTACAATAATCTGTTGACATTAAGTTATTATTGCCATTAGTGAAAACACTCATCTATGTCAATATAGCTACTGAGCTCAACACTTAGTTTCCTACACTCACTGAGCATTCTAGTATTAACCAAGCTTCAAAGTGTTCAATAGTTTACACCGAGCAAAATAGTGGCTACTGAGTGAATATAGGCAATGTGAAGAAAAATAGTGTCAACCGAGCCTCTCAGTGTCTACCATGCTTCATAGTGTCTACCGAGTAGTAAGTTTGTGTCATGGAAATTCAGTGTCAATCGAGCGTTGGAAGAAGTAATGTTTATCAAGTGAAGCAAGGTAAACTCAGTGTGCAGTATCTACCGAGTGACACTACATCTACTGAGTCACCAGTAGTCACCAAGTTCAGAACTGCATTGAGTGATTAGTATGGACCAAGCCTTCACTTCTACCGAGTGCATGATGATGCCGTGTAATGTAGTGGATGATGAGTATCAAAAGGTCATTGAGTCAGTTCAGTGAACTTGAGTTATTTACTATTGGGCCATCTTTGTAATGTGTTGCTCACTTGTATTTTTGCCTACCTTGTAGTTTTATTAATTGCAAAGGTATATATGTAAGATTTATTATAATATATCAATATATTGAAGTAATTTTTGAGTACATGTGAAGGATTATCAACAGCAATTTAAGGAATGCAACGAGGTCAATAAAAAAGCAAAAAAGTCATATCTGTCACATAAGGTGATTAGTGCATAAAGGATCTTATCAGCAATCAGTTGTAAGTAGATCCACTGCTTCATCTTAATAGGTGAATTAGTTTCCAAGTCCTTTAACAAGGTAGACTTAACAATCTTTGTAAAAATATCTTAACCAAGTGAAATACTTCATTCTATGTTTGTAAATCCTCTAACAAGGTGGACCTAGAAATCCTTTGTGCTCCTAATAGGGCAAATCATCAGAAGTGGTCAATGTAAGCCTTAACAGGCCAACTTTTGTTGCAGTAGTGAAGTTTTGTGGGTACCATCCCCACCCCATTTTTACTTTCTATTTGGAAGGTTTCTGGGTCACCAAAACATTGTGTTCTTTTGTGTGATGAATGTTATATCTTTCAATCCTAATGCATGCAGTAGTATAGATAGATTTATGGTGAATTTAAAGAAAAGTTTTGAAGTTACTGATTCACCCCTCCCCTCTCAGTAACTTATCATGTTTTGAATATTTCCAACAATTGGTATAAGAGCATTTTGGTTCTTAGGATAAATTTTAATAGCTCGAGCAAATATCTAAGGACAAATGGAGATATTCAGACTTGACAAGGCAATTGAAAATGAAAAGCTAGATTTGGAGATGGCCATAGCTCAACTCAAGGAAGCAAAAGAGCATCTTTCCCAATCCCTAAAAAGAAGGAAGGAACTTGTAAGACAAATGAATGATCATCAATATGTTGAAGAAAATATTGAAGATTTTTTCCCATCAAGCAGTTCAGATGAAGCTAATGAGGCAGTCAAAGAACTCCTAGCAAATAATGGATCTCTACAAGAAGAGGTAAGAAAATTGAAAAGAGAACTAGAAGTTCAGTCATTAAGAATGTGTGAAATCTTGGAACAAAGGAATAAGGAAAATGAAGACTTGGAGGCAAGAAACAATGAAGAACAAAATCAATCCAATCAGCATGAAGACCTTATTGATCAAATCACTGAAGCAAATGAAGAAATCTGGATTCTCAAGGCACATAATGAAAGAATAAGAACTAATCTAAATTTTGAAAGAGAAGTTAATGAAAGAACAATGAGAGAATTGAGATATGAAAAGAAAATCATTGAAAAATTGAAGAATGACCTAAATGCTGAAAAAAAAATCAATGAGAGAATGATGAAATCTCAAGAAGACACGAATCAATTGAATCAGCAAAATGAGTAGAATCTTCATAGGCAAAAAGGTAAAGTAGGACTTGGATACAATGAAAAAGAAGGTGAATCTTCCAAGCAAGGTGCAAAAAGGAATAAAAAACCCTCATGCAATCATTTTGGGAAAACTAGTCATACATCAAACAAATGCTAGAGCAATGGAAAAGAAAAATTCAATGGAAAGTGCTACAACTGCAATCAACATGGTCACAAAGCTAATGAATGCAAGGAGAAACCAAAATTTGAAGGTAAATGTCACAAATGAAAAAAGCATGGTCACAAGGCATCTCAATGCAGATCCAAATCATTCAATCTAGTTGAACAACTTGTAAAGGCAATATTTGGATGGGACTGCAATACCTGGTGTAGATGTCATTATTGTGGAGAATATGAACACA
Source organism: Cupressus sempervirens (assembly GCA_028749045.1). NCBI lineage: Eukaryota > Viridiplantae > Streptophyta > Pinopsida > Cupressales > Cupressaceae > Cupressus > Cupressus sempervirens. Next base: position 808,342,931 of record CM053791.1, on the reverse strand, counting down.
TTGGCATAAATTGTGCAAGGCATCACCTAGGGAAGAAGGATACTACTATAAGGTGTTACACATGCACTGAACTCGGTCATATAGCTAAAAACTGCATGAATATAAGCAAAGCTGAAGATGAAAAGAAAGCAAGGGCTAACAACATAAGAAAACAAATGAGGCAGAAATGGATTCCTAAATCTAATGAGGATACAAGCTCAAATCATGGAAGTGTAGTCACTCAAGAATTATGTGACTCCATCCTCTCAAACTAAACTTCCAAGAATGTATTGGAGCTATACTGAGCAAGAAAATCATAAGCAGTTCCAACAAATATAAAGAAAGCAAATGATCCAATTAGTATTTTAGATACACAAGGATCATAGAAAGGTTATCTTTTGCTGAGTTGCATTAGACTTCATCGAGGAAAGTTGGTTGAAGACCTTACCAAGTGAGGTTGGGAGTAAAAGAAATTTGGTTTTTTTGCTGAGTTGATACTCTTGCTGAGTTAGGTGAATGGATGACAATTTATCATGCACTGTGTCATAATGGTGCTGACCATTTATGAAAATTTCTCAACAGAAAAGGGTAATTTCAACTTCATTTTTCACCACATTCACAACATTCAAAGAGCAGAGTGATTTGAAAGAGAATTATAGTATTTTTGAGCGATTTAGCATTGAGATCTTCATGAATTCTATTATTTACCAAGTAGTGATGGCATATACTAGTGGAAGTAGCACTAAACCAAAGAAAGGTTCCAAAATGTTTTTTAAGGGCATCGAATGGAAAGCACCAAACTTCAAAATCATTTTGGCTGTTGCTGAATCACTTGATCCTTATGGTGCTCAGTCATAAATACCATCAAAGTTACTCCTGATTAATGATATAAGAACTCATTTTAAATGTACTATTCAAGAATTAGGGACATTAGAAATGGATAATGCCCTAGCTGAAATGTGTGTTGACGGAGTTTTGAAACCCAAGCATAAGCACTTGGAAACAAAAGGATTAACTCATATCCCTCACATGCCGCAAAATTTCCAAGTAAAATGGATAAGGTACATATTGAGTCAGTTCCACAATGGGAAATTATGGTTGGAATAACCCATTTTGATTAAAAAGAAGATGATACATAAGGTTATGGGTCTACCAATGCTAAGCAAAGCTAAGACAACCCAAACCCTAGGTCAGGAGGAACTGCAAAAGAAAACCCTAGCTGAGTGGGATGGTAGAGGTTTGAAAATAAAAAATGTCATCGACATTGAGCTTAGGTTTGCCATCCACATCATTGCACACAAAATCCATAGCTCCAGTCGGTCAAACAGTGTTCCTTGTGAGGCAGTTGACCTAGCATACAAGGTTATAAAGAAGAACCTTGAATATGATCTATCAAATGTGTTACTAAAGCAATTGAACAAAAACATTGATAGTGTGAAGACTTCCAAGAACAATTCTTTCAAGTTTGGTTCATTGCTTATTTTTTTATTCTTTTATGTTCAAAAATTCTTTCCATCTAAGGGCACAATTGTGTGGAGGAAAGACACCCATGTTCTTTATCAGATAAATGAATTTATGAAGAAATGGGTGAAAACTTTGAAAGGGTGTTGGATAACTATTTTGAGGCATTCAAGGAGAAAATGAATAATAGATTTCGTATCCCACCCAAACTTGTAGAAGACTACAAGGATCATATATATTTCATGGTGGACTATGACAGAGTGTACATTCAAGTAGTCATACCGAGAGTGGCATGGGTAAAATTGTTGCATTATGAAATTAACATTAGTGAAGCTAGAGACATCATTGAGGCATTAGTAAATGAGCTAGCCAATCCTAATCTTCCTATATTTGGCACATATGATGAAGCTAGGAAGAGGATAGAGCTTAGTATTAAGATTCCTCAAGCTCTCTGTAGAGGCAAGAAAAAAATTGCTAAATTAAAGATAGCTAAAAGTCCTTTAATGCTTACCAAGGGCAAGGGTGAGGATGAAGAGGAGGAATATGAAGAATCAAATAAAGAGGAACCAACAAGGAAGAAAGGAAGAGTGATTATCACCAAACCTCAGAAGCAACCAACTGCAGTATTCACTAGGAGAACTAGGAAAGGTAAAACTGAACCAGTATTTATCCGCTCTGCACCTATATTTGAGGAAAGAATGAAATAGCTAAGAGTTGGAGTAGGAATTTGCAACTTCAAAGTTCTCAAATATGAGACTCAGACTCTAGTTGGGAAAAAAGAGATTGAGCACTTAGTTGTGGAAAAGATGGGTATAATTCCTTCAAGTTTGGTTCATTGCTTATTTGTTTATTCTTTTATGTTCAAAAATTCTTTACATCTAAGGGCACAATCATGTGGAGGAAAGACACCCATGTTCTTTATCAGATAAATGAATTTATGAAGAAATGGGTGAAAACTTTGAAAGGGTGTTGGATAACTATTTTGAGGCATTTAAGGAGAAAATGAACAATAGATTTTGTATCCCACCCAAACTTGTAGAAGACTACAAGGATGATATATGTTTCATGGTGGACTATGATGGAGTGTACATTCAAGTAGTCATATCGAGAGTGGCATGCGTAAAACCATTGCCTTATGAAATTAACATTGGTGAAACTAGAGACATCATTGAGGCATTAGTAAATGAGCCAGCCAATCCTAATCTTCCTACATTTGGCACATATGATGAAGCTAGGAAGAGGATAGAGCTTAGTATTAAGATTCCTCAAGCTCTCTGTAGAGGCAAGAAAAAAATTGCTAAATTAAAGATAGCTAAAGGTCCTTTAATGCTTACTGAGGGCAAGGGTGAGGATGAAGAGGAGGAATATGAAGAAGAAGAAGAAGAAGAAGAAGAATCAGAGAAAGAGGAACCAACAAGGAAGAAAGGAAGAGTGATTATCACCAAACCTCAGAAGAAACTGACTGCAGTATTCACTAGGAGAACTAGGAAAGGTAAAACTGAACCAGTATTTATCCGCTCTGCACCTATATTTGAGGAAAGGATGAAATAGCTAAGAGTTGGAGTAGGAATTTGCAACTTCAAAGTTCTCAAATATGAGACTTAGACTCCAGTCGAGAAAAAAGAGATTGAGCACTTAGTTGTGGAAAAGATGGGTATTTGGAAATACTCCCCTACACAAATTCAACCTCAAATCCATGCATATCTTTTTGCTAAAATCAATGTCAGATGGGAGAGGATAGTACAAACTATAAAGGATATCTTTGAACAATAGCTAAGACAATTACTACCAAATCTGACTGATGCAGAAGTGAAGAAGGCATTAAAAGAACATGAAGATAGAATGATGCTAAAGCTTAACAAATGCTTCATATTTATGAAGAATATACAATCAATGTTAAGCATGCCTTAGACATTTGGAGAGATATATATCATCTCAACAAGCCATCAGAAGAAACTGTTGAAATTAAAGATGATGACATTAGTGACAAAAATGATGATGATGATGATACTCTTTCAATCATAATTACAATAGGAGACTTGCATGCTCTAATGGAGGAGAAGGAAGAAGAAAAAAAGGAGGAAGAAGCAGTAGAGGAAGAAAAGGATGAAGATGATCTGGTCAAAATAGCAGCTGAAGCAATTGCATCTCTTCCTCACACTCCAACACATATTGTCACATTTGTAGCGACAACTTCTACTAGTGAGATTGTGAGCACAACAGTAACATCAATTTCTCAATCTTCACCAACCACCTCCCAACTCCAAGTATCTATAATGGAGGTGTCAAGCACTTCATCCACTGAGCTGAATGTTACTTCTTTAGCTACCGAGTTAGCTCCCTCTATTCCTACATCGTCAGTAAGTGCAAGAATTAGTTCTATAATTTTGTCTTTATCAATTCTTGTTAGCTCTATAGTTTTGTTTTCATCAACATTATCTACATCCACTTTGATTCCAATTAGTTTAGATATTTCTATGGGTATTCTACCAAGTGTGGCACCATTTTTGGGAAGTGTTTTAGTTTTTGATTCAGTTGGTACCTTTATTGGCATTCAATCCTTAAGCCCTATTCCATTTTTCACTTCTAGCCCTTCTATCTCCACTATTGTGTCTATTCCAAAGGTCAAACCAGTAATCACAGAAGTAGAACAAAGGCAACCATTAAAACTTCTGATCACTAGAAAGGGAATTGAAGAAGATATTGACTTAGACATAGAGATAGAAATACCCAAGATTGACTTTGACATTGCTACTATTGAAGAGATGAGGTTAGCAAGTCAACTCATAGAGAAGAAAGCTATGCAGAAGCAGTTAAGGTCTAAAAGGGACAAGCAATATAGAATAATTGAGAATGCCAAGAATATAATTACAAATGCTATAGTTTTTGGAGTGGATTCCACTCAACACATTTTGATTCAGGTAGAAGAGGCTATACATAAATATAATGAGGACTCTTCTAGACAAGAGAAAGTAATTAAAAAGGCTGAAAGGAAGTTTGATAACAAGGTGCTAGAGCATATTTCTCAGCAGATTGCAATCAAACAAGTTGAGTTGTCCACATTTTTGGGTAATTTTAAAAATTCTTTTAATAGTGTAGCATCACTTTTTGCCAAACTTTGTGATGTCTCCAATTTTACTAAAGAAATAAAGGAAAAGCTAAATAAGATTGATGTTGATATGCAATGAAGTGCATCAAAGTTGCAGACTGACCCCTCCTCTAGCTCCTCTCATCACACCAAGGTGAAATATTTGGCAAACATGTAGGCAGAACTTCTAAGAGAAGAAGCTAGAATAAGAGAAAACCTTATTGATATTCAAAACATGGTCTTACCAATAATGGATACAATGTAGAAACATATTGCTCATTGCAAAACATTGGTCCAGGATCAGAACTTCTTAGTGGCTGATCACATGATCCAATGATCAGTAGAAGTTCAGATTGCTCTCTCCACCTATCAAATTTTGCAAGAGAATTGGGATAATTCATTCACCCTCATCCTCAAGGTACATCAAGAATTTCTATCTCATTTTGGTGTAACTATATAGATAGTATATGTAGCCCTTTGACATTACTATCAAAAAGGGGCAGTAATATCAGTATAAGTGAAAGGGAGAGATGGCACTCAATAGAGTCAGCATGTATATGTGTATAGCTATGTACATAAGTATCTTTGTATATACATTATGTGTCATCAAGGAGATATATATAGGAATGTATATGCAACAATTTTACAAAGATCAATTTTGAAAAATCAAAATTTAGTAAGTAAGATTGTGTACATATGTTTTAGTTTATAAGTGTTTTGTCACTAATGCCAAAGGGGGAGATTGTTGACATTAAGTTATTATTGCCATTAGTGACAACACTTATCTATATAAGTATAGCTACCAAGCTCAAAACTTAGTTTCCTACACTCACTGAGCATTCCAGTATTAACCAAGCTTCAAAGTGTTTAGTAGTTTACATTGATCAGAATAGTGACTACTGAGTGAATACAGGCAATGTGAAGAACAACAGTGTCTACCGAGCCTCTCAGTGTCTACTGTGCTTCATAGTGTCTACCGAGTAGTAAGTTTGTGTCATGGAAATTCAATGTAAACCAAGCATTAGAAGAAGTAATGTTTACCGAGTGAAGCAAGGTAAACTCAGCGTGCAATATCTACCAAGTGACACTACATCTACCGAGTCACCAGTGGTCACTGAGTTTAGAACTACATTGAGTGATTAGTATGGACCGACCCTTCACTTCTACCAAGTGCATGACGATGTTATGTAATGTAGTGGATGCTGAGTATCAAAAAGTCACTGAGTTATTTTAGTGAACCTGAGTTATTTACTATTGGGATGACTTTGTAATGTGTTGTTCACTTGTATTTTGGCTGACCTTGTAGTTTTATTAATTGGAAAGGTATATATGTAAGATGTATTGTAAGATATCAATATATTGAAGTAATTTTTGAGAAGTACATGCGAAGGATTATCAACAACAATAGAAAAGAATGTAGCAAGGTCAATATAGAAGTAGAAAAGTCATATCTATCACATAAGGTGATCAGTGCATAAAGGATCTTATCAGCAATCAGTTGTAAGTAGATCCACTACTTCATCCAATAGGTAATCAGTTTCCAAATCCTTTAGCAAGGTAGACTTAACAATCTTTGTAAAAATCTCTTAACCAAGTGCATACTTCATTGTATGTTTGTAAATTCTCTAACAAGGTGGATCTAGCCATCCTTTGTGCTCCTAATAGGGTAGATAACTAGAAGTGGTCAATGTAAGCCTTAACAAGCCAAATTTATGCTATAGTAGTGAAGTTTTGTGGGTACCATCACCACCCTAGTTTTACTTTCTATTTGGAAGGTTTCTGGGTCACCAAAACATTGCACTCTTTTGTGTGATGAATGTTATATCTTTCAGTACTAATGTATGCAGTAGTATAGATGGATTTATGGTGAATTTAAAGAAAAGTTTTGAAGTTATTGATTCACCCCTCCCCTCTCAATAACTTATCATGTCTTGAATATTTCCAACATAATCTATATTCTCAATAGAAGTCCTACAAACACCTTAGAAAATATGACTCCATATGAAGCATGGTATGCGAAAAAGTCTAATGTAAATCATTTTAAAGTTTTTGGTTGTTTGCCTATTCTTCATATCCTAGATTAGAATAGAAAAAAGCTAGATGGGTTATAGAGAGGAAAGAAAATCCTATAGGTTGTATAATTCTATTAGAAATAAACTTCTTGTTTCAAGAGATGTGATTTTTTATGAAGGGGGAGTGTATGGTAATAAAAGAGGCCATGTTCACTAGTACAAAAATAACAATATGTGACTAAAAAACTACTAAAATTTGTATATATGTGACTAAAATTAGTCATGCGAATAATAGTAGTTAATATCTAGTCATTTATAACACTACTAAATTTATACTAAGTGATTTTAGTCATTTATTTGATCACTAATTTTGATCATTGATTTAGTGGTATATTTACCAAAATATATAGTGGTATATTTAGTAGTATATTTAGTAATTGACTTAGTAGTTGATTTAGTAGTATATGTAATCACATATTTAGTTGTATAATTGATAGTTGATTTAGTCACATATTTAGTAGCATATTTAATCATATATTTGGTCACATATTTAGTATATTTAATCACATGTTTAGTGGTATATTTAGTAGCATATTTGATCAAATATCTAGTAGCATATCTAATAGTGTATTAGGTCATAATAGGGAATGTTGGAATCAAACCACCATCCATCTGCTTGTAAAGAAGGTGTTCTTCCATTGAACTAGCACCCTTTAAAGAATGATCATACAATGTGTAATTTTCTACATTTTCTTGGTTCTTATCTTTTGAGTTGATCACAATCATTTCTTTAGTGATTTATACCTAGTTTCTATATATAATTAGTGTATCTTTATCTTTATTTTTCTTAGATAAAAGTTATAATTGATTATTTTACTTAGAAATAGCTAAATTTCCTCTATCTACATGATGCATATTTATCCTTAAGTTCTACGTCATACAATTAGAAATATCAATCAACATATTAATTAAACACCACTATTGTCAAAATTTGTTTGAACATCTAATCATGACTCACAATTAGTCTTAATTGACACTTGATTATAACACTATTCATTTTTCTCTAAATTTCAACCTTTATACCTAATTAGACCTACCAACAATAACTCCATCTTTTATTGAAAATTCCATATTCCTTTAACACAAACTCATTAACCATTTATTATTCAAATACCCCATTCTCTAATCACATTGAAGATTTATAGTCACATACTATAGATGAAAATATTCAAATGGTACAATATAAGAACTTGACCATACACATCACATCACATTGCTTGATCTTACAAAACCTCCTTAACCATCTTACACCATGTCATCTTACACATTTCTTGATCTTACACAAACTCCTTATCCATTTTACCTACCAGAGACAATAAACTTATAGTGCAAAGTTAGAAGAAATGCAATATTTACCCTTCATGCTTTTGTTTTTGTTTAATTTCCTTAAGAACATCCACCACCTAACTAGATAAATAGAGCAATATAAGACATTATTGGAAAAATTAACAATGTTAGTATGGGATATCCTCAAACCAAGGCGACAGAATTTTAATTTTCATTCTCATAATGGTATCTAGAGAAAGAACATTTGTTGAAGAAAGGAGAGCATTTGAAAATTAATAAATTTACATCAAAGAGACAATAAGTTTACCTTTGGTGGCTCAATAACTTGTTGGAAAATATTTTTAACATCAAGAAGATGTGGATTAATCTTAGCTAGGGCTTTATGTCTTAAACTAACAATATGTATTTCAAAAGATGTTGATCAACTAGCAACTAGTTTTTGTTACTTGTATTTTTTCAAACAACTGCATTTAACATCTCAAATATTTAGTAAATGAAGATATGACTTCCATTCAAAGCTTTAAATTAACCAAACATAATAGAAAAGTGAAATAAAACTAACATGATCATTAACCAACATTACCTACTTGAAATAATAAAGTAGCACATTGCAATCCTAAGATCTGAACACCTATCACATTTCATAACAAGTGACATCTTTTAAAAGAGAATAAATTTTGAATAGAAAATATTTTTACTCTATTTTCAATGCCAAGTAACCTAGCACAAATTGAATAAGGTAACTTCTTTCACCCATCTTGTATAAGGTTATTAAAGTTCCTAGAAAGGACAAAACAATAAATACTAAAAACATGAAAGGGACTTAAGAAACAAGAATATTTCTTTTTACTATTCTTCTATAAATGGTCATAAAAATCAAAATGAACCTATAAAGTAGTTATATAACTTAATCTTGTTGCCTAGAAGAGATGAGGATGGGTTTTTTACACATGCTGAATTGTTATTAATATATCAAAGAGGTTTGAAAATTTTCTTTTTCAAAAAGGAAAAGGAGGGTTTTTGGGAAAAAGAAGAAGCGAATAAACACATTTCCAAAAAATAGCAAAAAAGAAATAATCACATTCTTGAAAGAAGGTACAAAGTAGCAATGGAAATTACGACATATAGAATTCAAAAATAAAAAACCAACTAAAACCATGATAAATGACTTACCTTAAGATTCTACACAAATTGTGTCTTGTTGCAACAATGCCAATGATGACTAATGAAAATATTTTGCAAGCAGAGTATTGTAGAATAGCCACAACAAGAAAATGATGAACCAAAACCAATCTCTCTATAGATGTTGCTTCAATCTTGTTGCCCTGCTTTCAATAAGGACTCATTTCTTTTATAAAAAAAAAATTCAAACAAGGCAATCATGAAGGTTTTAAAAGTTGTTTTTGCACATGCTTTCTTGATCCTATAAGTCAAACTATTAAAAATTCCATTGTTTTGATAGAATGTGCATTTAAAATGTGTTAAGTTTCTAGTTTTAAAATAGTCAACTTTTCATTCAATTCTTGATGCTCTTGTGATTTCAAAGGTTCCAGTTCATTCCCAGATCTATCCAACACTTTGAATTTCCAAAATTAGAGATTTTGTCCAAAAGTTGTGAGTTTTAAGTTTTTAATTATTTAAAATTTAAAAAGTTAAAAACTTTTCAAAATCCATTTTTTTAGAGTTAATAGTTCATGGTGAAGCTTTTTTTTAACCAAAAAGGTTAAGGGAAAAGGTTAAAGCTTTAACTACAAGGTTAAGGCTCTAACCAAACGACGGTAAGAAATTCAAAGATATTGAAACTCTAATTTTTCAATAAGTTTAAAAGTCAAGAATTTCAAAAATTCTAACCTGGATTTCAACTTAAATAACTATCCTAGCTTGTGACAAAATACAATTGATACATATAGATGAAATGTGCGGTACATGTTTCATAAGAATTTTTGAAATCAAATAAAACATGAAATGCTGTCAAGCTCTCTCTCACAACTCTAATTGGGTTTTATTTAACTTCAAATGCACAATTCAAATACTCAAAGTCATGAATAAAGGAGGAAGCCATGAGAGTTAAAAGAATGGATATTTATTAAAATATGGGAGAGTTCTTGATAATATAATGTGATAATTTAAAGCTAATACAATCTATGAGTTGTGAAAATTTAAACAAAAAGTATGAAGAGTTGCTCAAGCATTAATATCTATCATCAAAATCAAAGGTGCTCTGCCAAATTTTGCGAAGTGTAAGTGTAGGCAGAGAACATGTCTTGTATGTGTGCTATTTGAATTAAATGATGTTCATACCATTCAAATAAATTAATTCAAATGAAGGGTTGGTAAAGATTTGGTTTGGGCTGAGTTTAACATAACTGAGATAAGCACTCATCCATCTTTGCCCATATGCATCAAATAGTGAGGATGTCAATGTGTTAAATGTCTTTGATATGGTTAAAGTTCTTGGTTAAAAATATCATTATTTATAACATATAAGGGGATACACATGAGGAATGCATTGTGAATGTTCAACATGAATATGAAGACATAGTGCAGATCACTTCAAGAAGAACTCTGCCTTGTGGAAGTAATAATATGTTTGCTTTATGTACCATAACCATTTGACATATAATTTTAGTTTTTAAAAATTATTGAATTAATGAAGTGTCAAAAAATAGGGCATGTGAACTATTTGAATAAATAAAAATAGGATTTCTTCCATCCACAACATACTGTCGATAGTCTAAGTGGGTTAAGTAGGCACAATTATTCCACCTTGTTTTGATCCGCATTGCCCCAACTTGATCAATGGATACAATGTGATTGTATCAACCTCTTCTATGTAATATGAGTTATTGAATGCCAAATACAATAAGCACTAGATAAGCCAGTAAAGATTTTATTAGCTACAATCGCTATTATTTTTGTACATGTGCTGCTACAAAGATATGATTGAGTTTAACACATCTTGTATATGATCTTGTTAAATGATGTAAGAATATTGGGGGGTGAAAATTAATCATACCATCACCTCCATGATAAATATATGAACTCTATGTTGTTGAATCCTACAGACAAACACATTATTAACAAATGAATTATGCATGGTCACTATAGGCTTGAAATTACAATTGTTTGACTAAATGTCAAACACTAATATAGATGTAGATCACATTGGAAGCTCACAACATTTTGATCAGGTGGAAATAAAGAAAGACACTTTGTGTTTAAGGAAAACACCAAGTTATAATCAGTGATGGAACTATTAAAAATTATGTGAATCCCATGCATGTCATCTAATGCTTAGCACAATCATAAGAGAATTTCACCAAACACTCACTTAAAGAGGTTAAAAAAAGTTGAAATCATGCCAGTGAGGGATTGGGTGTAGGTGTCTCTTGGAATCTAGATGACAAGAACAAAAAGGTTTTATCATAAGTTTGACATGCATGTAAACTATGAAGACATATTTTGAAGAAAATGATACATGAGGATCATAAACATTACACATGAATGAATTGTTTGAGCATCATAGAGAAATAGTAAGCATAGATCTAAAGTAAATTTATTGAACTAGGAAGATCAATCTACAAAAAGAGAGGAACACAAGATGGAATAATTAAACTCTCATGTAATTAAGTAAATCCAATAAAGTGCATAAGGAAAAGATAATGAATGTGAAGTATTTAGCAATTTTTTCTATTGAACATAATAGTTCATATTTTCACTAAGCTTAAACTTCAAAATTTTATGGTGAAATGTTATTAAAAAAGGGAATGTTGTGATGTTAGGGTTTATATGTTTTTTGTTTTCATCTACAGAAGAGAAACCTAGCATGGTTTTTTCCCTAATCCAATTAATTTTCTTATTGCCCTAGTACAAAAATTGGTGCCCTAAGGTCTTGTTTCCATCTAGTATTACTCAAGATGATCATAAACTTTTGAATCTAGCCCCAACTTTAGGTTTTGTAGTTAAGCGGGTTTCTATTTGTCTATTACATTGTTCCTTATGATGTTATGATGAAAGGTTATTGAAGGGGCATGGTGGAATGTTTTCAGTTCTCCCATCTTAAGATAAGCAGTGCATTGTAATGTTGCATGGTAATTAAGTAAGCTTCCCAATTTTATGATTTTTCTTGAATTGTATGGTCATGTGCTATTTTGAAGAATGACTAATCCCAATGTGTGATGCTATGACAAGGAAGGCAATTGAGATATCAGAGACCAAGGAAAGGTTGCTATGATCTTACGAATCAATGGGCATTGTAAGGTCATGAAGGTAATGTTTTGATGTTGTGATGTTATAGGAAACTTATGATTATAGGATCATAAGGTGATAGATGATAGGGAAAAGTGATAGCATGTTATCAGAAAAATGACAAGTGTCCAGTTATGATTGATCAAATATAAAAAAAACACTAGGTAGATGCTTAGTTGGATTGGTAGGGCTAGAACAAAATTATATATTAATTTTTATGTGGCATAAATACAATTTCCAATTTTACGATATACAGTTTATCATAAGATCTCAGGCTAACAAATGAAATGCTTTGATGCTATGAAAAGAGCCGTGTTGTAAGATCGTAAGGAAAGGTAGTTTGAAATAAGATGACATGTTTTTCAATCTGAGTCACATGTTAAGAGATTGTAAAGGATCAAGTAATTAGCGTCAATGCCATGACAACTAATGTATCATAAGATCATAGAGGGTTTTACCATGGTTTTTGATTATTCAATAAGGGTTCTTTCAAGGGTTTCATAACATCATGGAATGTTTTATCCATCTATAAGATAATACAAGGAGTCATTTTCTTCAATGGAATCCATGGAAGAACCTAGCTAAATTGATTTTTCCAGAAGTTTTTGTGGACGTGGACTTGATGAAGGCCCTTTTTTGTTGCCACAATCTAGTTACCAAATCTTTTCATAGGAAAGATGAAACTATTCTTTGTACACTTGACTATGTTTCATTCATTGAGGCTTTTAGATTGGATGGAGTTAAGGGGCAACTTGTAGATTTGAAGGATTTACAGAGAAAGTTTGAGGAAAATACTAAGGTCTACACTAGGAAGTCAATGCTATAGCATATTCCCATGGATTCAAAGAATGTGGGTGATTACCCTAAGAAGGTAGAAAAATGATGCCTTTGGACAAATTCAAAAATTACTTTGTAAATAGTATATGGTGTCCACAAGGTGATTGGCAAATATAGGACTAACATGGTATATGGAGCTGAATTTGTTATTGCTAGAGATGTGCAAGACTCCTACCATGGGGGGGAGTATGAATATGTTGAATAAATTTTTGAGGTGATGAAAGAAAACATTGATCAGGCTCAAAGTGGAGAATTCAAGTTCCATCATTATTCATTGCTGATGCACCTGATCCTCTACATGAGTGTGGGGTATGTGAGTTCTGATTTTATTGATCATAACTTTGATGTAAATGGAGATCTACCGGTTTATTTGTGGACACATGTATAAGACAACAACTATCATTTTTCTAATTTTGTTTCATTCTTTAATAATTTTAGTGTTGTAATAATGAGAGTGTTAGATCTAGGTTACTTTAAGGCACCTAAGATTTTAAAAAGCCTTTTAAGACCAACCCGACTTCCTGAGGGAAAATTATTAGACCATAGTTGGGGGACATTTTCTTATTTCTAGCTTTTTCTTTGATGAGAGTGTATGGTTGTCCTCAACTACCCCATATATTATCAAAGTTTATTCCTCCAAGGTTGGGTATAATTGAGTTCATATGGCAATTTTTTATGGTCAACAAGAAGCATTTAGGGCCCAAAGTGCATAAAGGGACTTTCTTGTGTATATGTTGTAGGGTGGGGGATTTTACAATTGGAAAAGAGGCCCTTGATTAGATCCATTCTTTCCTCCACCACTACAATATTTCAATTGGCCCTTATACAATGTATGATCCTAACAATTGGATGAGGATCACCCTTAAGGAGATATGAAACTATGTACTACCTAGCACCAAGGAATTACCCCATGAGGATGTTATTCCAAACATAGTTATAGAGGGTGTGGTATTTGATAGGTTAGCAAAGCTAGATAATATCTTGAGGGTGGAAAGAGAAATGAAGAGAGAAAATCCCTAATTTATGGCTGAAATTATGGCCAAGATGCCATAAGGACCTATAGGAGAGGAAGATAGGGTGTGCTTAGATATCCCTAAACCTGATGTGACCCTAGAAATAGAAGAGGATGATTCCCCTAAAGCATCATGGATCACAAAAAGACATAAAAGATAGAAATTTGTCCATATCTTGGTAGAGGTGAAACAAAAGACTTTGCAGATTTTACCTGGCAATAGTCAGTATTTTGCTAACTTAAGGAAGAATTACCTCTAGGATAGGATTAATACAATTGTGAATACACTCACTGACATGGAACTAGCAGTAGCAAGGCTAGATGATAGGATCATCTAGGCCCAACAATTCATAAAAGATGATGAATTCATCAAATCAACTGTGTTCAAGAGTTTTCTATACAAAATAAAATAGAGTGAGTTAGTGTTGAATGTGAATCCAAGAGAATCAGATGAAAAAAAGCTAGAACTAGTGGAGAAGCTATAGGCGTATGATTTTGAGAGTGAAAGCATGACTCTAGAGGAGGAAAGAGATCTTGTACGGAGGAGTGCCATGTTGTTAGTGCCTAGATGGGATTTGGGAGCAAGATTTCATGCTTGACTAGATAAGGAGTCAAGAGAATGCCATTTCATATGAGGCATTTTGTGCTGATGGACTGTATATAGGAATAGGTTTTAATACAGATACCAAATCTCTGGTAGTTTGGAGCATGGCTCCATCATCAAATAAACTAAAATTGATGGATGTATAGAGTACTGAATAGGGTAATATGATTGTATGGACTCTACAGGACACCTCTGACACTGAAATTTCTAAGGCCATGAAACATTTTTCATTTGTGAATGAGGCCAAGGTAGAGGAGATTAAGACTATAATTTCTAAGTCAATACATGATTACATTGATGTAAGAAAGCTCTATGAATATGAGCTTAGACAAGGCCATGTATACAGGGAGAAGATTGTAGAGCTTGAGACTAAGGTCCAAGCACTTGAGAATGAGGTTACATTTCTTAGAGAGAAAATTGTATAGGCAGAGTAGGTAGTTGCTACAGAATAGGGACCAAAATAGGAAGATCAACAGTAACCAATTAGGAACACAACTAAAGCCCCAACATAAACATATGATTTGGGAGAAGAGGATGTAGAAAAACCAAGGAGAATGGGCATTGATGCTCCATCTACTTAGCAAGGAGATGAGATAAGGACAACTATCCTTAAGAGCTTGATGCACTACATGGTTGAAACTTTGAACAACATGTCACAATAGGTTCATAATGGTTATATTGTTTTAAAAAGTGTTGAGAAATTTTGCAATGAGGCACTTTCATGGCTATCACCCACATTTAATCTATGGGGGTAATAAACACAATCATTGGATTGATGGATAAAAAGCCAGTTTTGCCTGATAAAATAATCATAGTAAAGGAGGGTTTAGAGATAGTTAAGGAGTTAATTGGTTTCTTCACTGGTAAATTAAAGATTATATAAGGAAAATTAAAAGTTTTATCTCAAGGAATATAGCCTTGTATACCATCAATCTTGGATGCCACTAATACAGTAATAGATTGGCAGGAATGGTCTGATTCCTTTAGTGTCATTCTAACTAAGAAGGCCACAATGGTAGTTTTTGAAGATACTTCTGATGTCCCATATGATAAATTAATTGATTCCCTTTTTAAAGTAGAAATAGATTTGAACAATTTTTTTGTTGAATCTAAAGCAATTATGGATGTCAGGTTTAGGATTTACAAGAGGTTAAAACTATAGAATGGCCCACAAAAAGGGAGATTTATGTTTGGGAGGTGGTAGGAGAGATTAAAGTCCTACCAGTAGGAAGTAGTTGAGATATTTCTCATTGAAGACAATGAAGGACAAAGAAGAGTAAAGTCAAAAAGCATGACATAAATGTTCACTTACTATCCCAACTACTTTTCTTTTCATGATCAAACTTTTGAAGAATGTCCTATATATCTTTTTGTACCCATTATTTTTTTGACATGTGTCCTCCTCTCATCTATAGCTTGTTGCAATCCTATATATGGATTTCCAAGATGAAGATTAGAAGTTAGTCATCTGTAGAATTTTCTCATTATCATGTTTTCTATTTATAGTCCATCCATTTTCTTCTGTAATTATGTAAATGAATTCAGTTCCTTTATACTTGAATATAAAAGTGATGATTTAATACCAATGGCTTGTTTCTAAGTTATATTTCTATCTCTGTTAGTGTTACAAACATTTTCAAGAGAAGGATTTTCCTTATTTGTCATTGTCTTTGAATTTTGTGTCCTTTCTTATATATCTATAATATTGAGTCTGTAATGAACAAGTTTCATTCAATTTAATGCAATTCACAAAAAATTTATGTCTCTTATTGATTGCTGCTGATTTAAAGAATTAGGTAATTTGTTTCTGTAATTGATAAGGTTTAGGGTTTATAAAAGGATATAGTAAGAATGAAATTTGGGGCTCAATGTTGACAATTTTAATCACAAGTTGATTAAAAAGGTCCAAATTAACTAAAATTTGACTCTATATTCCAATGAATAAGACATTGGTCTATTAAAGTTCAAGAACAAGTTGATGATTCACCTAATTAAGGAAATACATAAGAAACAAATCAATTTACCATTTTATGTACTAAGAACTAAAAGTGCAGGTCATTATTTATTTGCATCTATTTTTTGGTTATAGTTAGCTACTAAATCCAAGAAGTTTGTTTGTAAATCATAGAAGAATATTGACCATTTCTACTATAGGGAATAATCTTTGAAGAAGAAGAATATCTAATTAGCATGATCAATCCCTGATGACTCTGTTAATGTTGGCCTAGAACTAAGATTTAGCCCTACTGAATATATGATTTAGTTGATCCTTAGGCTTGTCCCTATCTTATTGTTTCTTGGTATTAGGTTAAGCCCACTTGATATGTTCCTTACTAGTAAGAACTCCAACATAATATTTTCAAGTGGATTTAGAATACATGAGATGATGAGAGTGTATGCGTGATGAGTAAAGATGTGAAGACATGGAAATGTCTTATGAACATTCTTCAAAGAATAGAGAAGGAAGTTTATAATCTACTTGACATAATGGTGTATAAAAAATGCTAAATCATAAATGAATGTTTCATGCTAACATCAATTTGAGAAAGTGATACATCCACATAAACAAATTCAAAGATTTGTATTGAGGTAATTTTCAGCTCCTATTATTTCCTAAATTTTTCCCCGAAGTAGGTGAAAAAAAGTCAAAGTCATGAAGTTAAATCCTCGAGGACATTTCAATTCTCAAATGCACACTTCTAGAAATAATAGATATAAAGCTGGGACACTTGCTTATTGCATGGAAAGTGATGAGAAAGGAAGATAGAACATCATTGGCTCAACGAACACTAGAAAGTGAATTAATAGACATGACAGGCCATCCATTGGAGTTCAATGCTTGAAATTATTTTTGGAAATTCATGAAAGAATATAATTTGGATACTAGGAGCATTAGCATGCCAGGAGGCATTGTTGTAAAAAAATTTGAGCAAAGTTGAAGTTTGTACTAAAATAAAATTGATATAAAGATCCTAAATGCATCATTTTCATTCCTACAGTGAGATTGTTTCCTCATATTGATGACTTCCAATAACATTCAATATCCTTTATTATGTATTTTAGCTATAGTTATTATGCAGACCTAGCTAGTGCGAAGGAGTTTCTATAAACTATGTTCTGGATGCCATGTCAGCACAAGGTCACATCTTCTTAGGTTAAATATCACAAGCATAAATTCCACAGGAAATTATAAACCTTCAACAAAAGTAGTATATATGTTTTATTAGTTATTCATGAATATGCCAATCCTAACATTCTATAAGTAAAAGGAAGGTACAAGAATTTGTTTTAAACTAGGAGGGTTACTTTTTAACATATTTTAGATCAAATTGTTCTGTGGGACCTATTCAAATTTGAAATGCATCTTAGTCACTTTGTTGCACAATATATAAAAGGGCCTCCACTTGCTTTATCACCATCCTTTTCAAAGTAGAATGCCCTTGCCCCTCTAATAATGTATGTGTCACAACCCTTAGGATAGGAGAATTAAATTAAAAAATTGGTCAAAAGATGAAGTAAGAAATTAATTACAAAAGTATAAGCATGATGGAAGGAAGGAAATTTGTCAGGAAAAGAGAGATAGTGATTGTGATATTATTGAAGAAGGTATAGACACCTATTACTACAAAATGTATTTTGATAGAAATATGCTGGAGTGGGAGGTTAATGAGGGAGCTTCAAAGGCCATTGTAAATGGTTGAAAATATAGTGATGTTACATTCTTTTGAAGTTTGTTGAAGAAAAAAAAAAGCTGCATATGCACAAAATTATCTACTAGCCAGGATGTCAACTATGACAAAACCCTACTTGTAGATACAACTATGAATATAACCTTAACTTTTGGAACCTTTTCTTCCAAATATTAGAACACATTTAATGATAACTATTACACATTTATAGACTAGCAATTTCTTTCTAGACACCCTTGGATAAAAAATCCACAACCATACCAACAAGTCACTGTCATGATACAATATGTAAACATTCTATTATTTTTCTTCATCAAAACCATATGTTATTCCTTTGCATGGGTTCCTATAGGCAAAGAGTAACAAACTAGGTTCCTACCAGTGCATACTACTTGAAGTCTAATCTGATGAATATATTTGATTAATTGTGTATTGTCTTTGACGTTACAAAAAATTTCATATCATTATTAGTTAGTATATGCCAAGCTCACTCAAGCATTGAAGATAGTTTTCTATGTCTATCGAGCATTTCAGAGTTTGCCTAGTTCAGAAGACAGTGTCTACCGAGTTCACTCAGGCACCAAAGAAAAGTCTATGGAAGATGAGTGTTAATTGAGCTCACTTAGTTAATGAAGGAAATGTTGGATGGAACTGGTGCTAACTAAGCTCACTTAGTTACCAAAGGAACTTTTCTAGTATGTAGTGTTAACCAAACTCACTTGGTTAATACAGGAAATTATTTTTGAGTTAGTGTCTACCGAGCAGGGTCGACTAACGAAGGATTTTCTTATTTTGGCATATTGAGTTCAATTGATTTGGTTGTTGGTTCTAGCCAATTGAGAAGATGAATATTAATTATTCTAAGTTGTATTTGAGCCGACTTGACAATATAAAAGATATAAGTATAAGATCAAGTTGAGATTTAGAAGTGTGTGTATGTGGAAGATTTCATGATGCTAAGAAGAAGCGAATCTAAAGGATAAAAAATATATCCTTGTGGAGCAGAAAAGATATATTCAATTAGGAAGGTGTTGAAATATAAGAGGAATAACTAAGTGGGGAGGGGTGAATCAGTTACTACTAAAATAAATCCTAGATCCCTTAGATGTCAAATATTAAATTTAGACTGATAAAACTAATTACTATTGATACTCGATAAACACACAGAATATTGTAACTTGGTAAATGCAAAATGTGTTTAACTTAGTAGATTTTAAGATATTGTTAAGATATTGTCAGTAATTTATTTACAAGCATGAAAGAAATAACATGAACACATGACACTAGGATTTAATGTGGAAACCCAATATGGGTAAAACCACCAAATATAACTAGTTACTATTTTTCACTCTTCTGAAGTGAGTCCTGTTACAAGCCAAATCTGTTAAATGTTAAAAAACACATTGTTAGGTGTGACCCTTTGAAAGGATTTAATCACCCTATTAGGAGTGGCCTTGAAAGAGGTCTTGAAACAATTCAATGGAATTGCCACCTTGTTAGAGGATTTACAAATGGCTATTAAACCAACTCTATTAAGAGATTTTAGATCATAGCTACAATGGTTAGAGAGTAACAATGAAATTGACTTGATTGTGATGCAACTAAATTACTGATTATAGATCTTTATTTTGGCTTATACTTGATCCTTCCTAATCAAATAACACCTTTTTTCTCCATAAGGATACCTTCTTATCCTTCAAGTTTGCTTCCTCTCTTCTTATCTCTTTCAATATATTCAACTTGCATACTTTGAAATCACAAATTAACCTTTTACTTACACATTCTAGATTGTTAAGTAAGCTCAAATACAAATTAGAACAACCAATATTCATTACCTCAATTAGCTAGAATCAATAGGTAAAATAATTAAGCTTTATATGCCAAAATAAGAAAATCCTTTGGTAGCTGACCCAGCTTGGTAGAAACTAATTATGAAGCAATTTGCCGTGTGAAGCAATAGAAGCTTGGTTAACACTACAAAGTTAAAAAATTCCCTTGGTAATTGAGTACACTTAGTTAATACTAGCTTTGTTCAATTTTCCCTTTGTTAACTGAGTGAGCTCGATTAACACTCTTTTCTGCATAAATTTCTTTAATGCCTATGTGAGCTCGGTAGATACTACCTTCTGTATAGAGTAGACTCAGGAATGCTCAATAGACAAGGAAAAATGTCTCTACTAACCAAGTGAACTTGGCATGCACTGATTGTCAATTGATATGACATTTGTGTAACATCAAAGACAATACACAATTAATCAATTGTATCCAACAATCTTTCTCTTTGGCATTGATGGCAAGATAACATGTCATAGCGTAATGAAATTTTGAGAACAAGACTCCCTCTGTCAGAAAGTTTATCCCTCTTTGATTTTACACAGAAAACTTATCCTATAATATTATCCCTCTATGAAGGAACTACTTAACTTCTCCTTCTTGGAATTACAAAATCTCAAAAAGATGATATGATAGTAAACTTCTCCCTTTTTGGCAACACATGCCAAAGACAATAAGTCTTATTAGTGTCAATGTACCTTGAGTATGGATTCATCTACAATATGTCCTTATCAAAGCTACATCAACTAATTGATCTTCAACTTAGTTACTATTGATGCATCACTAAACTTTATTTAGTGAGCTTTGGATAGGGGAATGACCCCTAGCTTACCTCTTAGAGACAAGAATGCCTCCTTAGGTAATGGCTTGGTGAATATATCTACAATTTGTTCTTTTGTAAACACATTCCAATTTGATTTCTTTGTCCTATACTAATTCCTTTACAAAGTGATATTTTATAGCAATGTTCTTTATTTTGGAATGCAACATTGAATTTTTTGATATGTTGATTACACTAGTGTTATCACACTACATGACCATTGGCTCTTTGATTTCAATCTTCATTCCTTCCAATAATTTTTTGAGCCAAACAATGTTAGAGCAATTTACTATTGCAGCCACATATTCTACTTCTATTATGGATTGAGATGTGTAGTTTTGCTTCTTGCTTGTCCAAGATACCAAACTTTTACCAAGAAAGAATGCTCCACCACTAGTGCTTTTTCTATCATCAATATTTCATGCCCAATCAGCATCAGTAAATACTTTTAAGTCAAGATTGCCTCGAAGTTTGTACCATAAGCCATAGTATTTAGTATCTTTCAGATATCTCAAGATTCTTTTTATTGCCAACATGTGGCTTTCTCTAGGTTTTGCTGAGAATCTTGCCACTATCCCAACGGCTAAGGCAATATCAAGCCTTGTATGTGTTAGGATTAAACCACAAACAAAAATAACAATTACATGCAAATATAACCAATAGAAAAAAATAATAGATCACACAGAAAAGAACACAAGACACCAAGATTTAACATGGTTCACCCAATCCCTGGGCTATGTCCACCAAACGAAAAGTTTGATATTATTATGATCCAGTGATTATAACCTAATTACAATCTATAACCCCTTACAACTCAAAACCACTGCAAGAACCAATTTTGCATCACAACTATGAAATAATCTCTAACCCTAAGCCCTTTTATAGAGGCATTTTTTACTATTTTAAGGTTATAATTAATAATTACATGTTAGCCCAAAATCTCGATAAAACAAGGCCCAAAATTCTTTTTTTGAGCCCCAAAAAATTTATGAAGTATGTACAATATTTCCCTAGATCAGTCACCGCAATCTAACAATCTCCCACTTGGGGACTAATCAAGCTCCACACTAAACAACAATCTCCCACTTGGAGATTGATCTTGTAGCTATGCTACTACTCCATGAGGCTCCCACTAGATCAAACCACCCTAAACTCTGCTATTCTTTTATTCATGTTCAATTTAGAAGACCAATCAAAACTGAAGAGAAGTTCAACTTCTCCCTTATCTGTTGGATTGTCATTTGTATGTATTTTCTCCAGCTTTAACTATTCGTCCTCCAAAATGGACCAAATGAAATGGTACCACAACTGTATGTGTTTGGTTTTTGAATGCAGAGTTGAATTTTTTGCAAGATGAATGACACTTTGACTATCTGTACACAAATAATTAGCCTTTTAAGGGTGTCCCAATTCTTCCAAGAAGAATTGAATCCATATCATCTCCTTGATTGCCTCTATAGTAGCTACATACTCTACCTTTGTAGTGGATAAAGCATTAACCTTTTGTAACCTAGAAACCCAACTCACGGTTGCCCCACCAATAATAAAGACATAACTTGTAGTACTCCACCTGGTATCAATATCCCCTACCAAATTTGAGTCAACATAGCCCTGTAAATCAGTAGTAGAGCCCCAAAAGTGTAAACACTTATTGAATGTTCCTCTCAAATATCTGTGAATCTATTTAACTGCATTCCAATGCTCAATTCTTAGATGACTCATATACCTGCTAACAATTCCCATTGTATGTGCAATATTTGGCCTAATACATACCATAACATACATCAGGCTTCCTATAGCTGAAACATAGGGTACCTTGGACATCTTATCCTCTTCTTCTTTTTCCTTGGGACACATATCCTTAGTCAACTTCAAATGACTAGGTAAATGGATGCTGACAACTTTAGCATTCTCCATAGAGAAATGTTGCAACACCTTCTCCACATAATCAACTTGAGATAGCGTCAATGTTTTTTTCTTCCTATCTCTGCAAATCTTCATACCAAGGATTTTTTTTGCTACCCCCAAATCCTTCATAGAAAATGCATGTGCTAATTGGCATTTCATCTCCTTAATGTGATCCATGTTAGACCCAGCTACAAGTATATCATCAACATATAAACATAAAATAATATAGCTGTCATCATCCAACCTCTTAAAATAAACACAATGATCTAAATGAGACCTATTGTATCCATGATCATGCATAAAACTGTCAAATTTTAGATACCATTGCCAAGGTGCTTGCTTCAAGCCATATAAGCTTTTCTTCAATTTGCACACTAAGTTCTCCTTAACTTTGACCGCAAATCCCTGTGGTTGAGCCATACATATCTCTTCATCCAAATCACCATGAAGAAAGGTTGTTTTAACATCAATCTACTCTAAATGCAAATCTTTCGTAGCCACAAGACTTAAAATAGTATGGATAGAAGTCATCTTAATAGTAGGAGAAAATATCTCATCAAAATCAATGCCCTTTTTCTGTGCAAATCCTTTCACAACTAACCTAGCTTTAAATATTTTCTTACCTCCCTCTTCTTTCAACCTATAAACCCACTTATTTTGTAAAGCTCTTTTAACTGGAGGCAACTTGCATAAATCCCATGTCTTAATCTTCAGCAAAGAGTCCATTTCATCTTTCATTGCAAACTCCCACTGAATCTTAGTATCCACCTGCACAACTTCATCATAACATTCAGGTTCACCAGCATCAATAAGTAAAATTGAATACAAAGAGGGAGAGAATCTTTTTGGAGGTCTAATTTTCCTTGTTGACCATCTAACATTCACTGATGTGTGTGGTATTTTTTGTTTCGATTGTTGCACATCATGAGGAATGGCTAGAAAATCAGCTTGTGGAGTATCATCCAACACTAGATAATCATCTTCTTTCTTCTTATGTTGCTGCAATTGATCTTTGTACAACACTTTCTGATTGGATATGACATCCCTGCTTCTTAAAATTTTATGATTTTCAAAATATCAAAGCCTATAATCAAATTCATTAATGCCATATCCAACCAATACACATTTCTTTCACTTAGCTTCTAGCTTGGTTCTATTTTCAAAACCTATGTGAGAAAATGCTTCAGAGCCGAAGGTTTTGAGAAAAGAATAACTCACCCTCTTACTAGTCCATGCTTCCTCTGGAATACCACAACCCAAAGGAGTATAGGGACCTCTATTAATCAAATATATAGTAGTATTGATAGCCTTTGGCCACATGCATAAGGGCAACCCAACATGCAACCTCATGCTCCTTGTGCACTCCATTATAGTCATGTTCATACGTTCAACCACTCCATTTTCCTGTGGAGTCCTTGGAATAGTTTTCTATCTACGAATACCATTAGTGGAGAAATAATCTTCAAATTCATGACTGCAATACTCACCACCATTATCAGATCTGAGACATTTTAATTTCTTACCAGTCTCATTTTCAACCAAGCATTTTCATTTCTTAAAAGTTTGAAATACATCATATTTTTGTCTAAGTAAATAAATCCATACCTTTCTTGTTGCATCATCAATAAATGTAACATAATAATGAGAGCCACCAAGGGAAGATACCTGAGCCAATCCCAATACATATTTGTGCACAAGCTCTAATTTCTCCTTTTTATTTTCCTTCCCAATCTTTACAAAACTCACTCTCTTTTATTTTCCATACACTCAACTTTCATAGAAATCCATATTAAAACATTTTAGACCTAGTAAAACTTTATTTGAATGAATTACTTTCATACCTTTCTCACTCATGTGCCCAAGTCTATTGTGCCACAACAATGTATCAGAATCTACAACAGTTATTTGTTCTCCCTACTCAAGAACAACAATTGTTCCTAAACATTCTTTTTTCTCTGAAACAATTAATGTAGAAGGAACAATATTACCTGTACAAAGATATAAGGTTCCTACTTTCACACCTTATGCTACTACAAGGGAACCTTTTAAAACCGTCCAATTTTTATCATTAAAAGTAACTACACAACCCTCATCATTGAGTTGCCTTGCTGAAATTAAATTCCTACTCAGTCTTGGAACATGTCTTACCTCATGTAGTAGCTAGTGATTCCTATTCTGCAACTTAATCTTAATTTTTTCCTTTCCAACAATTTGATAGGGTTCATTATCCCCCAAATAAACAAGCCCAAAATCTCCTTGGACATAATCAATGAAATAACCTCAATGAGGTGTAGCATGAAATGAAGCACCAGAATCTAAAGCTCATGAATCATCAACACTTTCTAAAGATAGAAGCAAAGAATCCTCTTTATATTTGTTACTTACCACATTTTCCTCCTTGTCTCCATCTGGTTTATCTCCTTCATTTTTCTTTCGATTCCAATTGTATGCATGAAATGTGGGCCTTTGAACCTCATAGACACTTCAACATGGTCATTGTTTGTGGATTCATCTCAAAATGAACATTGGATTGTTCATCCAAGAATCAGCCTGCAAGGCGACCTGTTGCCTTCTATCTAGAGGGATTTGCTTATTAGATATCCTTAGATTTGAGGTGTTTAAGCAACCAGACCCTCTACAAACGAAGGATTTGAGAATGAGATGCAAATAATCTATATAATTGTGTAATTTAATCTAGAATAAGAAATGCATTTTAATCTAGAAACATGTAAAAGAGATTATGCTAGATGAATATGCATATTAAATCTATATGAGAATTAAACTAACAATGAAAATCTATATGAGAATTCGATGAGATTAAATGAGAATGCAATTTGACAGCAATTCGATGCAAATTCTCTTCAACCTCTCCCTGAAATGAAGAGAGGAGGGTCTCTTATATAGATTTTCCTGAAAACTTCTGACGGTTGAGATTGATTTCAATCAACGGTTAGGATTGAAGATGAAGTTCAGTCATAAAGGAAGATTCCCAAATTAAAGGGAGTTAACTTATTTCTTTTGAGTAGAATAAGGAGTTAATTGATTTAATTTGAGTAGAATAAGGAGTTAACTGATTTAATTCCTTTTTGATCAATAGTGAACTGGGAATTTCCCTTTTTGAACTGAAGAAGGATTTTGGAGAGATATTTAATTTAATAAAATGAGATATGCTCTCATAAATATATTTTCTATTTAATTAAATAATTTCATTTAATTAATTAGAGGCACTTTCTTATTTAATTAAATAACTATATTTAATTAATTAGGAATTACTCCTATTTAATTAAATAACTTTGTTTAATTAATTAAAGAATAGCCTTCCATTTAATTAAATATTTTTTTTAATTAATTAGAAATACCTTTCCCATTTAATTAAATAATTACATTTAATTAATCAAGATAGGCATATTTATTAAATTAAATAAATTTAATCCCATAGTACATTAGCCTTAGGAGATAATTTAATTTAATAAAGTATAAATACTTTAAATTAAATTATAATTAAATCAAGTATGTTTAATGCGACTAATATGAGTACGTACTATAAGAATTAAATAAGAAATATGATGAATGCAAATTAGGGTCTTCTGCATCTGACAATTGAGTCAAGTAGTGAGTTAGATCAAGAATGTGTCTAATGAAATAGGACTTTAGCAATGATCAAAATAGACCAAAATTGGTAGCATGGCAATGAGCTAATTTTGGGGTATTACACCAGTAATCTTTCTTTTTATGACCTAATTTCCCATAATACCAATAGTCATTTGGTCCTCTCGATTGAGACCTCCTCCCTTTTGACTTTTCTCTTGATTTCCCATGATTTTTGGAATTACTTCCTCTCTTAGTTGTTCTACCCTTGCTTTGTGCATTCAAAGCACTTCTTGATGTAGATCCACCTGAGGATTTCCTATGAGTTTCCTCACTCAAAATAACACCGTTCACATCATCATATTTTAGGGTACTATATCCAGGATAATTAATCACAACCATTACCAAATCATTCCATCTTTCAGGCAAAGAACACAAAATCAAGAGAGCCCAAATTTTCTCCTCAAAATTGATACCCACAGAAGATAACTAACTAGTAATAGTATTAAAATGATTTAAATGATCTACAACAGATCCACCTTCTACCATTTTCATATTAAATAAACACTTCATGAGAAATACCTTGTTTGAAGCAAAGGGCTTTTCATACAATGTCGCTAGGGTTTTCATCAACTCTTTTGTTGTCTTTGCTTTGGTAATATTAAATTCCATTGATGGTGCCAGGCATAAGTGAATGCTTCCAAGTACCTTTATGTCCAAAAGATCCCTTTCATCATTTGAGATAGATCCTTGATTTTTGGCTTTGCCTTCCAATAGCTTCCATAAATCCTTTTGATAAAGATAGTCTTCCATTTGCATCTTTCGTAACTAAAAGTTTTTCCCATTAAACTTGTCAACCCTCAGCTTACCTTCATCTACCATCACTCCCATTCAACTGTGAGACTTTCTTGCAAAGGATAATTTAAAAAAAACCTTGCTCTGATGCCACTTGTTAGGATTAAACCACAAACAAAAATAACAATTACATGCAAATATAAACAATAACAAAAAATAATAGATCACACAAAAAAGAACACAAGACACTAAGATTTAACGTGGTTCACCCAATCCCTGGACTGCATCCACCAAATAGAAAGTCCAATATTATTACGATCCAATGATTATAACCTAATTACAATTTGTAACCCCTTACAGCTCAATACCACCACGAGAACCAATTTTGTATCACAACTATGAAATAACCCCTAACCCTAAGCCCTTTTATAAAGGTATTTTTATCACTTTAGGGTTATAATTAATAATTACATGTCAACCCAAATTCTCGATAAAATTTGACCCCATTTTTTTTTCAAGGCAATGCCCCGAGCCCTAAAGAATCTTTGAAGTATGTACAATACTTTCCTGATCAGTCACCACAATCTAATAGTATGTACTACATATTGTAATTTCCCAATCATTGATTTATATAAGGTTTTATCTACTTCTTTGGCATCATCATCTTTGGTAAGTTTAAGTCCAATACACATGGGGGTTCCAACTGGTTTTGAATCTTCCATTCCAAATTTCTTGAGTATCTCTTTGATATACTTAGATTGAGTGATATAGATATAATTTTTGTTCTATTGTATCTGCAATCCAACAAAGATTTTATTTCACCAAACATGGGCATCTCAAATTCTTTACTCATTTGTTCTAAAAATGCTTTGCATAAGTCATCATTTCCTATAAATAAAGTATCATTTACAAATATTTCTGCCAACACAATCTTCTTATCTGGCCCTTCCTTGATATACAAACTATTGTTATCTTTTGTTCTTTGAAAACCAATTTGTATCAAATAGTTATGTAATCTTTAATACCAAGCTCTAGGGGCTTGCTTGAGACCATATAGTGCTTTGTGTAATTTGTAGACCATGTCTCTTTTGTCAGGATTAAAAAAAAATTTTGGTTGTTCAATGTAGACTTCCTCATCAAGAATTATACTGAAGAATGTAGATTTAACATTCATCTAATATACTTTGAATCCTTTGTGAGTTGCATATGTCAGTAAAGTCTTTACACCTTCTAATCTTGCAACAAGGGCAAAAGTTTCATCATAATTAATACCTTCTTCTTGAGAATAGCCTTTACATACCAACCTTTCTTTGTTTCTTGACACTTTTCCATCTTCATTTAGCTTGTTTTTGAATACCCATTTTATACCAATCACATTTTTATCTTTAGGCCTAGGAACAAGAGTCCAAGTTTTATTCTTTTCTATCTGTTCTATTGCTTCATTCATAGCCTCAATCCAACTTTCATTTTCTGGTGCATCTTTAACATTTTTAGGTTCAAATTCAATAAGTAAACATGTACCTTTTAGTTTGCTTCTAGTCATTTTTCCATCTGATTTGTCTCAAATGATCTGATCAGGTGCAAGATGCCTTCTGACATATTTAGCCAATATAGGTTCTTTGACTTTTGAATGAATTATAATATCTTCATTTTGAATCTTAACTTCAAACTGGGTCCTTTTATCTATAGCTTGGGTCTTTTAGCCTCGATATGCACTAACTTGGTAGCCTCTAAATGTGACTCGGGTCCTTGTGACTCGGTTTGCACTTCCTGCAACTCAGTAACTATTGGAGACTTGGGGAGCTTGGGAGATGAAGTCTCCTTTTTTTCAAATATGTTTGGTAATGTATCAAGTTCATAGTAACCAAATCTTCTATAATCTTCTGGCTCCTTTTTGCTTTCTTCTTCACTCTTTTCTATAAACTCATCAATTCTCACATGTACACTTTCTATGAATTTGTGAGTGGAAAAATTCAAAAATTTGTATGTTTTACTTCTATAGGAATATCTTAGAAATATACCTTCATCACCTTTTACATCAAAATTTTCTTTTCTAGATTCTTTCAAGATATAACATTTGCTGCCAAATACTTTCAAGTAACTTACTTTGGGTTTGTAGCCATACCATAGTTCACAGGGAGTTTTGTTTGATTCCTTCAACTAAACTTGATTCAAAGTATGAAGTACAGTGCTAATAGCTTCCTTCCATTATTTAATAGCAACATTCTTCTCAATCATTAGTGTCCTTGCACAATCCATGGTGGATCTATTTCTTCTTTCAACTATCTCGTTCTGCTTAGGAGTACTAGGGGTTGATACTTGTCTTTTGATTCCTCTTTCAATGCAGACATTTTTTAATTCATTTGAGATGAATTCACCACCTCTATCTGATCTTAAGCATTTCAATATTTATCTAGTTTCTTTTTTTACTCTAGCTAGATACCATTTGAATTTCTCAAAATATTCTAATTTTTTATTCATATACATAACAGTCATCATTCTAGAATAGTCATCAACAAAAAGAATGAAATTTTATCTCCACTATAACTTTGTATTCTAATGGGTCCACATAAATAAATATGCACAATTTCCAAGACATCTTCTAACTGATAGTTTTTTCTCTTAAAACTAGTCTTTCCCATTTTACCAATTTGGCAATTCTCACATAATCCAACATTAAGTTTCTTCAAACTAGGGATACCTCTTACTCTTTCGAGTTTACTTATCTTGACTATATCATCAAATTTTACATGACATAATCTTTTGTACCATAGCCATTTTTCTTCTACTTGAGCAATAAAACATGAGCAATCACCAAGATCAAGATAATATAGGTTACCTTTTTTTTGCTTGCCTAATCCAATCAGATTTCCTTTGTTATCTAGCAATTTTGCCTTGCCATTCATGAACTCTACCTTGAATCTAATGTTTTTTTACCTATGCCACACTCAATAAATTATGTTTTGGTCCTTCAACCCAATGGGCATTGTCACACACAAGTTCATTGGTTAATGAGATACGAACTTTTCCTTTTATGCAACAAGGTTCATTATTTCCAAACCTTATACTACCTCCATCATAGTGTTCAAAATGTTCAAACTTAGTTTTATCTCTAGTCATATGGTGAGAACATCCACTACCTATGATCCAAGTATCATTTTTACTAACATGAGAGACAAGTGCCATCTTATCTCCTTCATCATCAAATTCATCTTTTATAGCAATATACACTATTTCATCTTCATTGTTATCAGAATCTTTAGCCATAAAAAAAGTTTTCTTACCTTTGTCTCTGTAAGATTTTTGACCTTTGAATTCCTTCTTGCCTTTGTACTTGTGGCTTTTCTTCTCTTCCTTGCTTTCTTTGTTTGGACAATTTGTAGCAATATGACCAATTTCTTCACAAGAAAAATAGATTAGAGAAATTTTACCTTTGTACTTCCCTCTGCTCCTGGAATATTTCTTTGCAAGTAGGGTTTCAACAATTTCAAGATCACTATCAGAACCTTCTTTAGTTTCTTCCTCACTTCCTGATTGATTGTCTTTTATTTTCTTTCCCTTTTATTTGAGTGAGAGTTTAGCTTCAAATGTAGACTCAATATTCTTGGAAGCAGGAACATAGTTGTCAAAGTTGTCTAGCTCAAAAGTTGCCAATCTTCCTACTAGGGTATCCAAGCCTATCCTATTATTTAGATCACATCTCATTTCTTGAATAGAATACACTCTGATTATATAGATGGGAAGCATAGTTTTGAATATTTTTCTTACAACAATTTATTCTTTGATTTCTCCTCTAGATGCTCTGATTGTACTGACACTGGTCTTAATTCTTTCCACATATTTTGCAATGTTTTCATCTTCTCTCATTCTCATTTGATCAAATTGTCCTCTAAGGCTTTTTACTTTGGTTCTTCTTACATTGTCATCTCCTCCATAGATTTCTTTTAGTTTTTTCCATATATCAAAAGCAGTTTTACAGTCTTTGACCTCATCAAATTTAGCATAACTAAGAGTAGATGCAATATTAATCATCATGATGTTATGGTTCTTTTACTTAGCAATATCTTAAACTAATAATGTTCCAGTGGGAGTTTTATATTCTTCATCAAGATATTTGCAGCCTAATTCACTGATGGTAGCTAGATGAAGCCTCATAAGTCCTTGCCATGCTACAAAGTTGTCTCTGTTCAGCATTGGAATCTCTCTTTTATAAAATATACTGATCTTTAGCGTAGGTCCTTGAAACCTTCTCTATCAGCACCAAAAGCTCTCATACTAATTGTTGGAAATATAAGAGGAGTAACTGAGAGGGGAGGGGTGAATCAGTTACTACTAAAATAAATCCTAGATCCCCTAGATGTCAAATATAAAATATAAAATTTAGATTGATAAAATTGATTACTGTTGATACTCGATAAATGCATAATGTGTTCAACATAGGAGATCTTAAGATATTGTCAGTAATTTATTTGCAAGCATGAAAGAAATAACATGAACACATATGACACTAGGATTTAATGTGGAAACCCAATGTTGGCGCTCAAAATTGCAGCCCTTATTTTGAGCACTATTGAGAAATTAATCCCTATGAATGCCCATAATTGCATGTGTACTTGGTTGTACCTATGAGGCCCCTGAGGTGTTTAATATTTCTAACACCCTCCATTTATCCTATCTACCTATTTCATGAAGTTAAATCATAATTCCGAGTCATTTGGTGAAGTCTTGTTTCAAGCATTTGTCAAGTTTGCAATTCTGCCCTAGTGTCAAACAGCGACAGGAGGCTGTGTTTGCCATTGAATATCTCATACCCAAAAATGTGTCATGACTTGTCACTTTGAGATTATCTAGTGTTCATACCCAAGAACCTACGTTTCAGATTTTGAGTCATTTCGAGTTCGTTTGACTAGGTTTTGAATCCCTCAAAGTTGGTCAATTACTATTTTCATGCTTTTGCACTTTGTGCCTAATTTTGGAAAGCTCTGTTTGATGTGCTATAACTTTTGACCAGTTGACCAAAATGCCAAAATTCATTTTGCATTACATTGTAGACATCAGAGATTTCCTATGTTTCAATGTTCACGTCTTGACGAATTCGTTTGACTAGTTTTCAAACGTGATTCCAAATGGAATTTCTAAAGTTTTACTGGTGTCAGCATTCGCAGATTTATCGGAACCCCTATTCATGATGTTATAACTCCTAATCTATGATTGGTTTAATCAAATGGATTGCACCCCTGTGTTGTCCACTAAAAATTCTTCAAGTGTGTCAGTTTCCAAGCTTTGACGAATCCATTTGCACACTTTTCCTGGTAAATTCCATTTGCAAAAAATCATTTTCTTCCATTGTTTCAGTCTGCAAAATTCTGAGTAGCCTACTTTGAACGTCCGCCATTTGCGCCCAGTTATTTTTCATGAGCCCAGATCGCATATTCATAATTTCCTCATGAAAGAGAATGAACACCCCAGTTTTTGTTCTCCCAAGTGTCCATTTGCCCAATTTTCCAAGCCAAATCCGAACCCAATTTATTGTTTTCTAACGTGTTTACTCGCAGGTAATTCTGAAAGGGTCACTTTGTCAGTGAATATCTTTCAACCTTGAATTTTTCATGAGACAAGATTCGACAGGGTGAAGGTGTGTGGAACAAAGAGTGACTGTGCCAATTTTCAGAGCCTGGTTAGAGGTTCGAGTCAATTTTTAAGGCCAGTCAAGAGACCTCCTGACACATATTTGACAGTTTGGAAATCTATGGTAAAATGAGCTTTAAATGTTGTTCCAATGATCAAATTGATTTCAATTGCTGTCAGGTGATCAATGGATCAATTTGATGGTTTTGTTTCTTGAAAATGAATTTTTTTTTAGTCGGGCCCACTTTGGGGTCCGATTGATTCCATCAAAACTGATAAAATGCATGCGAGCCAAAGATTCTAAAAGGATTTTAAAAGGGAAGAACATGTAAGCTAAAAGGGAGGAGCCACATTATTAGAAAGTATTGTCTAGGTAAATAAAAGGAATGAGAAAAATGGTACACAAACATGAGAGATCAATTGCTTTAAGATACATTGCAAGAAGCAAGTGTACCTTGTCTGCTATAATCTGGAGTTTGGCGGCATGGATACTAATGGCTTATGCTTATAATACCTTAACTCCATCAAATTTTAATAATAAAAAAACCCTCCAATGCAAGGAAATCATCTTTCTATGTATAGAGAGTATGAGGAGCTAGAGGACAGGGGTGTAGTGTTTGTATCTCATATATGAATGAAAAATCTTTCTCCCATTTAGACATTTATTACCCTTTTGCTCAAGTGGTTTGAAGAGATGATTGGTTACCACAATAAATGGAATAACGCTTCTAATTGAAGATTGTATGAAGTAATGATTGCAATAGAAGCCAACCATGACTAAGAAGAATGAACAGAGCTCCATGCATCATAATGAATCCGTATCAAAGAAAGGAATCAAACAAGTTTGAACCCGCAACAGAAGGCCCAAACTTGCAGCTAGGACTAGCAGAGGCACATTTTAATAAAAATGTCTGCAGTAGGGGATGACCTCAGCATGGAATGAAAGTATTATATGCCAAAAACAATGCTTGAAAGCTGCCAGTCTGAGAAAAGAGCAAGCCCATGCATTGTAAAAAAATTCCATGCCTGCAAGAAGATAGAGAATCTGCACACAAAAGAGACCCATGGTCTTTTAAAGGGAGATGTCAGCGTTTTGAAATGAGTCACATTTTCTTTAAAAAAAAAAAAGAGTAGTCACACCCAATCAGGGCATCCTGCTATTTGAAGAGGGAGAACAAGGCAATGTCCAAACTAAGAGTTTAAAGCCACCAGTAAAAAAGCTCATGCAGTCAAAGCACAGGGGAGTCACCTGGGAAGAGATCATAGTCTCCAATCAGCCACTTTTCATAAAAAAGAGTAAATTGTTTCACTTGATGGTCGAAATTCTATCAGCATGCTTGGTGAATGTAACATTTTACATGCTCCAAGTAGTTGTATTGTCGAGAAGAGTTCTTGCGGCAGATATGAAAGTGTAGCAGATAGGGGCGGCTTGTGAAAGAAGAGCATTCGATTGTTTCCAAAGTTGAAGCATCTCAGTACTTGAGCAGTCCCAGCTTTATGCCATGAAGTCAGAGACAAGGGGCATAAGTTGTATCTAGCAAAGAAAGGGTTATAAAGTTTTGTCCCACATGTACTATGGTAACGAACATTTAGTTGTTCAAATACTCCAACGCCTTCATTTTAACATGTCTTAAGAGGAAAGGCCTTTTGTAAAGGCAACCGCATGCCATTGGCCTCCCAAATTCGATCGAAAGCAACTTGACGTCCGCTGTCCATAAGGACACAAATTTTGATGGAATGCATGCATAAAGAGGATGATGTCAGCAGCGATAGGTCGTTGAAAAAGTCAAGAAACTGGCTCCTCTCTACTTCGCTAGCCGAGAAATCTTGTAAAATCTAGCTAGCGAAATAGCGAGGTCACTGAAAAATCCAAAAATTTGACAAAGATAGAATAGCTCAGAAGGAGGAGATTTTGCCACACGTCTTGATCATGTGGTCGTCGTTATGTCGCCAAGGAGAAGATGCTCACAGGTTACCATAGCGAAGTAGCAACAAGGTAGGTGGTGACAACATGTGGTGGCATAGGCCTGGGTGTAGTGATGAGGCAGTGACTGTAGTAGCTTGAGCCAATCATTGAGTGACATGTGTCACTTGGTCAACAAAGGTTTGACCCGAATGGAGGCATAAAGGCAAAATAAAATAAAATGGGCTTAAAGTGAATTTTAAATTTTTTTCTCAATGGGTATGCACGTTAGTTTTTAAAATCAAATAGGGCTTTAATTCTAATCTTAAGAAATTAGATTATTTTAAATTTTTTTGGATTTTAAAATTCAAAGATGTGCAGACCTAGTTTTTATAGCAAAGGAGTGTTTTTAAAACAACTTTCACTGGGTTTCTGAGATGCAAAATAGGCGATGTTATATATCACCGAAATCAAGAGAAGATGAACTTTTTGATTTCGGAGTCTATTTTTGCATAGGTATCAGTCTATTTGAGCTATAGGAGGATTTGTCTCAAATACCTGAATTGCAACCATTTTTAGACCAAGAAGTTCAATTGTGATTTTTGGCAAGTTAATAGCTTGAATATGCATAAAAGACAAGGAGAATTCAATTGGGGGCATTTTTGAGTCAGTTAGATGAAGTTTTATCAGCATTTTGATGCAAATCAGATATTTAGCAAATAAGGGATTTCATCATTCAGCTTGGGATATTTTGCAAATTAGTTACAATGTAATGATGAAATAGAAGATCAGATGGGATGAAAGAACAAAGAGGTTACTCAGTTGCACAGGATTGAATTTCAAGTGGACACTTGTCATCTTCAGAACAGATCCAGGAATTCTTTCTCTTCTATATCTTTCTTTCTTTCTGTCATTGTGAGGGTTCCAGTTTTTGCACTGAGAAACCATTCTTCAGCATTTCTTCTTGTATTGAACAACATTTTGAGTTTTATGCAAATAGTTCATGTCTGTTAGGTGATTTATGAAGTATTCTGTACATCTTTCATGTATTTGGTTTCAAGGAAAGAAAATGAAGAGCAGCAATGGTTTTAAAATTTAGTCTGAATCTTGTCTCCTATTTGTGGATCTGTAATCTTTTCTAGTTTATGATCAAAGATCATAGATTAGGTTGCATCTCATTTAGTGATGTATGTGATTGAAATACCTTGCTTATGGAACAGAGAGCCATGTAACCACTTGGTCTTTATCACAAGGTTTACTGATTTCATGATGGGATATTCTGAGTATAAGATTCATTTTGATGCAGATATCTATTCACAAGGTGAAAGATAGATTAGAGATCTGGACGTAGTAATATGTCTGAGATTTTCAGGAGATGTATGGTTATAATTCATTTAATTGCCCAATAGATAAGGCACTAATCACAGATAGGATCATTAGATTTTGTTTCTCATACCTGGGTCTTACTGTCATCAATCTATTAAATCATTTTCATTTTATATTGAAAGGTATTCAAAGTATAACCCGCACTTAGCTTTCCAGTTTCATGAGTCATGTCCTTAGCTATTTCATGCTTGTGATCTCCTGGTTAAGCATAGAAGAATTAGGGGTTTCATCTGCTTTTATAGATCCTGAATGTGGTTATTGCACTAGTCACATAGTCAGATCTAAAGAGGTTCACCTGCCTAGGTTTTGCAGAGCCTGAAGTGCAGAAGGAGTATAGCCTTATAGTTGGCCCAGCTTCTCGGTAAATTATGTCCATTATTGGAGATAGCTTCCCATAGATGCATTCTTGCCTTGCATACTTAGTTGTTCAAATTCTGTTAAATCAGGAGCCAACAAAATGGCGACTCTGCTGGGGAATGATAGTGAAGGAATTCATTGTTGGAAGGACAAAGATCTCTGGTGTAATATATTTCAGTCTAGAAATTTGCATACTCAGTTTTGTATGCAAGGTTTCACGTTTTCCAGTCAAGAATGTGTTCTTTCACTTTGTTAAGGGTGTGATGTTCCAAGGTTGTGTGTGAGTTTTCAAATACCTGTTATAAATTCTAGACCAGCTTGTTGTCTTATGCAAGCTAGGAAAATCTTTTCTCATTTAATGAGTGGCGACTCTAAAGTATATCTCTGCACTAGTGTAAGTTTTTGAAGTGAAGGGTATTGTGAAAATTGCAATAATTGGAATGCAGATTTGAAAAAGTTATCTCAGGCCCTTGGCAGTGGTTGAAAGAAAAGGGTGATGTTGTGCAAGGGTTACTAAATCAAGCATGATTTGAATCAATTGTTCTTTACAGCATTGAAGAAGTTTGCAAGCATCACGGTTAAGGTATTTTCCTCTTTCTTGAATTTCTTTTTCAAGAAAGTAAGTTATATGAAAGTTTTCTCCATCAAGTGATTTTAAGCACTATGTAGGAGAAATGTTTTATGTATCTCAACATATTCTGTGAAGGATTGTTTCAGAAAGTCTATTTACATCTTGGAATATGTTTGGAGATTTGAGTTGGTAGATAAAGTTTTTAGATCTATTGCAAGTTTTAAATCTAGAAAGATATTTGGTGAAGTTGTTAGTTTGCAAGAGATGGCAAATTTTTGTCCACCTAGTATGCAGTCCATTGACCAAAATCGTAGATCCTTTTCTACCAAGAGATATATGCCATTATGTTTTGATGTTATCTATGGTTTCCCTAATGTCATCCCTGATGATATTAGAAAGCATTTGTCTAAATTCAGTGGAAACCATAATGTTTCAGCTAGTCAGGATGTTCAAGTTTTCAGAGACTTGATGGGTGACTATGAGATTCCCCATGAAGATGTACACATGAAATTATTTGTTCAGACTCTAGAGGGTGATGCTAGAGATTGGTTTTCATTTTTACCAGCATGTTCTTTTTCATCCTGGAGTGAGTTGCATGCAGCTTTCATGGAGCAATTTGGAGAGAGGGTGAGCTTATCTGATTCATTTGATAAATTTTTAAGGATTAATATTGAGGAAGATGAGCTTGTTCCTCAGTTTAATATCAGATTTGTAAGAACCCTTAATGACATCTCGGAGAAATGTAGACCAGAGGATAAAGTGCGCCTAATAGTTTACATTGGTGCATTTGATAAGAAAATGAGTTATAGGTTGAGCAATAAGGAACCCCAGACATTATATCAGGTCTTTATGACTGCTATGGACATTGAGAATAATTTGAAGTATGGAATTACTAGGAGTCATTTTTCTAGGGTTGCCTGCTTGCATAATGAAGATAAAAATCAAGAGCAATATTATGTTGAGTGTTCCAATACAGTTCAAAATGTCAACACCCCTACTGTGGGTCTTAATCAGATTGAGAATTTAAATTAGAATGTGTATACGAGAAAGGCTAGTCCATTTGCAAATAGAAACACACATGTTCATGATGCTATAGTAGTGAATAATATTTCAGACTTTGATAGGTTTCAGCGACATGTTGATTTTACAGATCAGACATTGGTTACAATACAAAGTTCTTCTCATGACAATTATGTGTATGATGATATTACTAATGTTTCCAATTTTGAAGTTGCTGAACCTAGATCTCAGTCTTGTGCAAGTGAGAAGGCTGAAAGTTATCTCTCGGATCATGAGTTTGATGTTGTTGATCCGACATGCCATGGAGAGTTAACACAAAGTGAAGAGCATGAATCACAATCATCTTAGCTACAATCAAAAGAACATAATGCACATGTTGATAATTTTTCAGCAGTAAATGGTAAGATGTATTCTTTTAATCAGTCAGATAGGTAAGAATTGAATTCTCTTATTGAGAGGTTGCATTATGTTAATAATGAATTAGAAAGATATGAATCTCAATGTGGATATGAAGAAGTTGTAAGTCATCTTCCAAATGATGACAATGAAGTTGTTTATCCAATGTACAATGAAGAAGCACCATATGAAGGAGATGATGAGAGTGGTTGCTCAAATCATAGTAATGAAAAAGACACTGTATGTTTGCCTTCATATGAATCTGATTTTGATTGGGAGGAAGAAAGCAATGATGGTAGTGAAAATTCATCTAAAGCTAAAGGTATGAATTCTTCCTCTGATTCTGAAACGGAAGGTGCATCTCAATTTTTTCATCATACAAATCAGTTAGCCAATGAAGATTTTAATAGTGATCTGTCCCCAAAGTATGAAGATAAAAGAATGTTGAGTCCAGTTCAAATTAATAATTCTAAAGACTTCAGTAGAAGTTTTTCAAATGCTTTTTCATTAGACAATAAAAATCCAACATGTAGTGAGGTGTTTAGGAATGAATCACAGTTAGTTCGTAATGGTTATCCTAAACAAGTTGATAAAGAGGATGTAAATATAGACACTATATGTTTGGTAGAAGAAATAGAAAAAGGAGTCTTCATATAGTTCAGACTTTTCTTCATTCGCTGAAAGTTTCCATGAAGATAGGGTGGGTAATGAATTTCAAATCTATAATAATGTTTTATATGATGATACTTTTGAGGATGAGCATCCCATGTTTTGTCCTAATGTTCAGAAAGGATCACTACATGGATTTATTAACCCATTGTTTGAAGATGACATGGAGGTTTTAGGTTTAGTGGGGTTAGATGCAAATGATGATACTCTGTCATACTGTTGTAGTAAATCAGATTATTGTTCTTCTATTTCTGATATTGAATCTTCTAATGATGCTATATTTGGTAAGTGTGAAGATATATCAAGTGGTTGTGAAGTGATGTCAGATTTTGATGATGATGTCATGTGTGAATATAAATCTAATTGCTCTTTTGACATTCAGCCGAAGATACTTGAAGAAATGCAAAGTCAAGGTGAGTTAAAAATGCATGATATATATAACTTTTTCTGTGAAGTTGAGAATGAGCTCTTTGCATTTCTGATAGACAACATGCATGAATCAAGAAGTAGGGATGATTTTCAGTTTGATGTTGGTATTCAAGAGCATTCTGATGTTCTCTTTCATAGTGAGCAAGAGGTTAAATTTGTGCCTAATTTTTATATGCACTATGAAAGTGAAGGTGTTAATCTCATTTTACCAAGTGATTCGTTGCATGATGCTGATCTGATTGGTGAAATGGGTAGAAGTAATTTTAGTTTACCTCATGAAAGTTTAGATGAGAATTATATTTATGACAGAGGTAAACAATTTTTCTGAAGTTCGGTGGCCTGGGGCCATCGTGTGTACATAATCTTGGTAGTTGTAGTTGTTTCCTTGTTTTCAATAAAGCTGTTCGAGGAAGTTTTTCTGTTCAGGTGTGTGGTCTACTTCTACCAGAGATCTGAATCCTTTCCATGCCCACAAGGGACATGCATCCCCAGATAGAGCCACTGTTGGTGCTCAAAATTGCAACCTTTATTTTGAGCACTATTGAGAAATTAAGCCCTATGAATGCCCATAATTGCATGTGTACCCGACTGTACCTATGAGGCCCCTGAGGCGTTTAATATTTCTAACACCCTCCATTTAGCCTATCTACCTATTCCATGAAGTTAAATCATCATTTCGAGTCATCTGGCGAAGTCCTGTATCAAGCATTTGTGAAGTTTGCAATTCTGCCCTAGTGACAAACAGCGATAGGAGGCTGTGTTTGCCATTGAATATCTCACACCCAGAAATGTGTCATGACTTTCCACTTTGAGATTATCTAGTGTTCATACCCAAGAACCTACATTTCAGATTTTGAGTCATTTCAAGTTCGTCTGACTAGGTTTTGAATCCCTCAAAGTTGGTCAGTTACTATTTTCATGCTTTTGCACTTTGTGCCCAATTCTGGAAAGCTCTGTTTGATGTGCTGTAACTTTTGACCGGTTGACCAAAATGCCAAAACTCTTTTTGCATTACATTGTAGACATCAGAGACTTCCTATGTTTCAATGTTCACGTCTTGACGAATTCGTTTGACTAGTTTTCAAACGTGATTCCAAATAGAATTTCTAAAGTTTTACTGGTGTCAGCATTTGCAGATTTATCGAAACTCCTGTTCATGATGTTATAACTCCTAATCTATGATTGG
The DNA here is from genome assembly GCA_028749045.1 of Cupressus sempervirens. Lineage (NCBI taxonomy): Eukaryota > Viridiplantae > Streptophyta > Pinopsida > Cupressales > Cupressaceae > Cupressus > Cupressus sempervirens. The sequence goes on along the minus strand of CM053791.1, from coordinate 808,302,165 downwards.
TTTAATCAAATGGATTGTACCCCTGTATTGTCCACTGAAAATTCTTCAAGTGTGTCAGTTTCCAAGCTTTGATGAATCCATTTACACACTTTTTCAGGTCAATTCCATTTGCAAAAAATCATTTTCTGCCATTGTTTCAGTCTACAAAATTCTGAGTAGGCTACTTTGAACGTCTGCCATTTGCGCCCAGTTATTTTTCATGAGCCCAGATCGCATATTCATAATGTCCTCATGAAAGAGAATGAACACCCCAATTTTTGTTCTTCCAAGTGTCCATTTGCCCAGTTTTCCAAGCCAAATCTAAACCCAATTTGTTGTTTTCTAACGTGTTTACTCGCAGGTAATTCTGAAAGGGTCACTTTGTCAGTGACTATCTTTCGACCTCAAATTCTTCATGAGACGAGATTCGACAGGGTGAAGGTGTGTGGAACAAAGAGTGACTGTGCCAATTTTCAGAGCCTGGTCAGAGGTTCGAGTCAGTTTTTAAGGCCAGTGAAGAGACCTCCTAACGCATATTTGACAGTTTGCAAATCTATGGTAAAATGAGCTTTAAATGTTGTTCCAATGATCAAATTGATTTCAATTGCTGTCAGGTGATCAGTGGATCAATTTGATGGTTCTGTTTCTTGAAAATGAATATTTTTTAATCGAGCCCACTTTGGGGTCCGATTGATTCCATCAAAACTGATAAAATGCATGCGAGCCAAAGATTCTCAAAGGATTTTAAAAGGGAAGAACATGTAAGCTAAAAGGGAGGAGCCACATTATAGAAAAGTATTGTCTGGGTAAATAAAAGGAATGAGAAAAATGGTACACAAACATGAGAGATCAACTACTTTAAGATACATTGTAAGAAGCAAGTGTACCTTGTCTGCTATAATCTGGAGTTTGGCGGCATGGATACTAATGGCTTATGCTTATAATACCTTAACTCCATCAAATTTTAATAAGAAAAAAACCTCCAATGCAAGGAAATCATCTTTCTATGTATAGAGAGTATGAGGAGCTAGAGGACAAGGGTGTAGTGTTTGTATCTCATATATGAATGAAAAATCTTTCTCCAATTTAGACATTTATTACCCTTTTTCTCAAGTGGTTTAAAGAGATGATTGGTTACCACAATAAATGGAATAACGCTTCTAATTGAAGATTGTATGAAGCAATGATTGCAATAGAAGCTAGCCACAGCTAAGAAGAATGAATAGAGCTCCATGCATCATAATGAATCCGTATCAAAGAAAGAAATCAAACAAGTTTGAACCCACAACAAAAGACTCGAACTTGCAGCTAGGACTAGCAAAGGCACATTTTAATAAAAATGTTTGTAGCAGGGGATGACCTCAGTGTGGAATGAAAGTATTATATGCCAAAAATAATGCTTGAAAGCTGCCAATCTGAGAAAAGAGCAAGCCCACACATTGTAAAGAAATCCCATGCCTGCAAGAAGACAGAGAATCTGCATGCAAAAGAGACCCATGGTCTTTTAAAGGGAGATGTTAGCGTTTTGAAATGAGTCACGTTTTCTTTTTTTTAAAAAGAGAGCAGTCACACCCAATCAGAGCATCCCGCTGTTTGAAGAGGGAGAACAAGGCAACGTCCAAACTAAGAGTTTAAAGCCACCAATAAAAAAGCTCACGCAGTCAAAGCGCAGGGGAGCCACCTGGGAAGAGATCCTAGTCTCCAATCAGCCATTTTTCATAAAAAAGAGTAAATTGTTTCACCTGATGGTGGAAATTTTGTCAGCATGCTTGGTGAGCGTAACATTTTACATGCTCCAAGTAGTTGTATTGTCAAGAAGAGTTCTTGCGGCAAATATGAAAGTGTAGCAGACAGGGGCAGCTTGTGAAAGAAGAGCATTCGATTGTTTTCAAAGTTGAAGCATCTCAGTACTTGAGCAGTCCTAGCTTTATGCCATGAAGTCAGAGACAGGGGGCAGAAGTTGTATCGAGCAGAGAAAGGGTTATAAAGTTTTTTCCCACATGTACTATGGTAGGGAACATTTAGCTGTTCAAATACTCCAATGCCTTCATTTTAACATGTCTTAAGACGAAAGGCCTTTTATAAAGGCAACCGCATGCCATGTGCCTCCCAAATTCGATCGAAAGCAACTTGATGTTAGCTGTCCATAAGGACACAAATTTTGATGGAATGCGTGCACAAAGAGGATGACATCAGCAGGGATAGGTCATCAAAAAAGTCAAGAAACTGGCTCCTCGCTACTTCGCTAGCCAAGAAATCTTGGAAAATCTGGCTAGCGAAATAGTGAGGTTGCTGAAAAATCCAAAAATTTGGCAAAGACAGATTAGCTCGGAAGGAGGATATTTTGCACATGTCTCGATCATGTGGTCATCGTTATGTCGCCAAGGAGAAGATGCTCACAGGTTACCATAGCGAAGTAGCGACAAGGTAGGTGGTGACAACACGTGGCAACACAGGCCTGGGTGTAGTGATGAGGCAATGACTATACTAGCTTGAGCCAATCAATGAGCGACATGTGTCACTTGGTTAACAGAGGTTTGACCCGAATGGAGGCATAAAGGCAAAAAAAATAAAATGGGCTTAAAGTGAATTTTAAAGTTTTTTCTCAATGGGTATGCACGTCAGTTTTTAAAATCAAATAGGGCTTTAATTCTAATGTTAAGACATTAGATTATTTTAAATTTTTTTGGATTTTAAAATTCAAAGACGTGCAGACCTGATTTTTATAGTAGAGGAGTGTTTTTAAAACGACTTTCAGTGGGTTTCTGAGATGCAAAATAGGCGATGTTATATATCATCAGAATCGAGAGAAGACGAACTTTTCGATTCCAGAGTCAATTTTTGCACAGGTATTAGTCTATTTGAGCTACAAGAGGATTTGTCTGAGATACCTAAATTGCAACCATTTTTAGACCAAGAAGTTCAGTTGTGATTTTTGGAAAGTTAATAGCTTGAATATGCATGAAAGACAAGGAGAATTCAATTGGGGGCATTTTTGAGTCAGTTAGATGAAGTTTTATCAGCATTTTGATGTAAATCAGATATTTAGCAAATAAGGGATTTCATCATTCAGCTAGGGATATTTTGCAAATCAGTTACAATGTAATGATGAAATAGAAGATCAGATGGGATGAAAGAAGAAAGAGGTTACTCAGTTGCACAGGATTGAATTTCAAGTGGACACTTGTCCTCTTCAGAACAAATCTAGGAATTCTTTCTCTTCTATATCTTTCTTTCTTTTTGTCATTGTGAGGGTTCCAGTTTTTGCACTGAGAAACCATTCTTCAACATTTCTTCTTGTATTGAACAACATTTTGAGTTTTATACAAATAGTTCATGTTTGTTAGGTGATTTATGAAGTATTTTGTACATCTTTCATGTATTTGGTTTCAAGGAAAGCAAATGAAGAGCAACAATGGTTTTAAAATTTAGTCTGAATCTTGTCTCCTGTTTGTGGATCTGTAATCTTTTCTAGTTTATGATCAAAGACCATAGATTAGGTTGCATCTCATTTAGTGATGTATGTGATTGAAATACCTTGCTTATGGAACAGAGAGCCATGTAACCGCTTGGTGTTTATCATAGGGTTTACTGATTTCATGATGGGATATTCTGAGTATAAGATTCATTTTGATGCAGATATCTATTCACAAGGTGAAAGACAGATCAGAGATCTAGACGTAGTAATATGTCTGAGATTTCCAAGAGATGTATTGTTATAATTCATTTAATTGCCCAATAGATAAGGCACTGATCACAGATAGGATCATTAGATTTTTTTGCTCATACCTAGGTCTTGCTGTCATCAATCTATTAAATCATTTTCATTTTATGTTGAAAGGTATTCAAAGTATAACCCGCACTTAGCTTTCTAGTTTCATGAGTCATGTCCTTAGCTATTTCATGCTTGTGATCTCCTGGTTAAGTATAGAAGAATTAGGGGTTTCATCTGCTTTTATAGATCCTGAATGTGGTTATTGCACTGGTCACATAGTCAGATCTAAAGAGGTTCACCCGCCTAGGTTTTGTAGAGCCTGAAGTGCAGAAGGAGTATAGCCTTATAGTTGGCCGAGGTTCTCAGTAAATTGTGTCCATTATTGGAGATAGCTACCCATAGACGCATTCTTGCCTTGCATACTTGGTTGTTCAAATTATGTTAAATCAGGAGCCAACACCCAATATGGGAAAATCATCAAATGTAACTAGTTACTATTTTTCTCTCTTCTAAAGTGAGCCCTGTTAGGAGTCAACCCTGTTAAAGATTACAAAACACAATGTTAGGTGTGACCTATTAAAGGATTTAATCACCCTATTAGGAGTGGCCTTGTAAGAGGTCTTGAAAAAATTCAATGGAATTTCCACCTTGTTAGAGGATTTACAAATGGTTACTAAACCAACTCTATTAAGAGATTTTAGATCACTATTACAATGGTTAGAGAGTAACAATAAAATTGACCTGATTGTGATGCAACTAAATTGCTGATTACAAATCTCTGTTATGGCTTATACTTGATCCTTCCTAATCAAATAACACTTTCTTGCTCCATAAGGATACCTGCTTATCCTTCAAGTTTGCTTCCTCTCTTCTTATCTCTTTCAATATATTCAACTTGCATACTTTGAAATCACAAATTGATCTCCTAATTATACCTTCTAGACTGTTAAGTCAAAAAAATACAAACTAGAATAACCAATATTCATTACCTTAGTCGACTAGAATCAATAAGTAAAATAATTAAGCTTTACATGCCAAAATAAGAAAATCCTTTGGTAGCTGACCTAGCTTAGTAGAAACTAATTCTGAAGCAATTTCCTGTGTTAATTAATAGGAGCTCAGCTAACACTATGAACTTACAAAATTCCTTTGGTAATCGAGTGAACTCAGTTAATACTAGCTTTGTTCAATTTCACCTTTGTTAACCAAGTGAGCTTGGTTAACACTCTTTTCTACATAAATTACTTTGATGCCCAAGTGAGCTTGGTAGATATTACCTTCTGTACAGAGTAGACTTAGGAATGCTCGATAGACAAGGAAAACTGTCTTTACTAACCGAGTGAGCTCGGCATGCAGTGACTGTCAACTGATATGACATTTATGTAACATCAAAGACAACACAAAATTAATCAATTAAATCCAACAAAAAGATCAAGTATAAGCTAGAATAGAGATCTATGATCAGCAATTCGGTTGCATCCAAATTAGGTCATGTCATTGTTACTCTATAATCTTTGTAGCAGTGATCTAAATCTCTTAATAGAGTTGGCTTAACAACTATTTATAAATCCTCTAACAAGGTGGTAGTTCTATTGAATTATCTAAAGACCTCTAAGAAGGCCACTCCTAATAGGGTGATTAAATCCTCTAACAGGTTCACACCTAACAGTGTATTTTGTAACCGTTAATATGGTTCGCTTGTAACAGGGCTCACTGCAGAAGAGTGAAAATCAGTAACTAGTTGCAATCGGTGGTTTTTCCCAAATTGGGTTTCATCATTAAATCTTGGTGTCAAATTTGTTCATTTTGTTTCTTTTTATGTGTTTACAACTAAGTTAAAGTAATGATAATTATCGATAACATCTAAAGATTTTCATATTTAGAATTTACCGAGTTTCAACACTTCTTTGTTTGCCAAGCATCAGCCGAATTATTTTGTATTGACATCGAAGGGATCTGGGAATTATTTTGTAGTAACTAATTTACCCTTCCCCTCTTAGTTACTCCTCTTATATTTCCAACATGATCTTCATTGATATATGTTCATTTTTAGAGGAAATTAAAAATTGAAGAAGGCACTAGAAAAGAATGAACAAAGAGGAAGGAGACTAGAGGAATTGAGAAGGACATAGGCAAGGGAAGAAGTTGAGTAGAAGTATGATGGTAAAGAGGATAAAGATGTTAAGGAACCTGTTAAGATAGATCGGTTCAAGAAGTTGGATAAGGAATTGTCTTTGAATTAGATCAAGAAGCAGAGCCAAAGGGAGAACAAATATTCAAAACAAACAATAGTGAAAGAGAACCTAAACATGATGAACCTACACTTTTTGTGTAGCAAGAAAGAAACATGGAGTAGAGAATTAGCCCTGTGACTAGAAATGCTAATAAAATTGATGAAGAACAAGGTCATTTGAAGACCAAACCAATAAAGGGGTAATGAAGACCTCAATTAAGGAAGAGGTAAAAGACAAAGCCATTGGTAAGGATAATTTTTTTTCTAATCAGATAAAGGATTAGGCAGATTGGAATGTATTTATAATATTAACCTCAGAACAAAAGGTTGAGGATGACAAAAAGATGGTGATAGGTTAGTTTAAGACCTCGAATAGTATAGAGCTTCATCAAAGCACCATTTGTAGCTTTTAATTAAACTAATGAATGCAACACTATTTTGATTCTGCTTGACTTGTAATTTTGTTGTATTTTCACAAGCTTTTAGGCTTAGAAGATATTTTGTAGCCCCCCTTTTAATATTGCATCAAAAGGAAACCCTTCCCCATTCACCAAGACCATGTATCAAATTTAGTTCATCTAACCTCACATCCTAAAGTATGAAATAAAACCACATGGTTCTCCATTATTGTGTGACTCAAAATCCATGTGTTAAAACCATGAAATCCTTAAATGAAGTAAACACAAGTATTTTTCACCAATATAATTTTGTGGGAGAAATATGGCCAAATGTTAATGTAATGATTATTCAGATGAAGAACAAGGCTTGAATTTAGTGGTGCAGGAGCACCTCAATTTTGGCTTGCAAGGCTCAATATTTGGGTCATGGATATAGAATAAGGATTCAATAAAAATCCAAGGGTGCATTGTTTCTTTGATTTTGGTTTATGTTGCATCTTGTAATCATTTTCCTTGCCAAAACTCCAAACAGCTAGAAGAGTTTCCTAGCTGGTCAAAAGCTAGACAAAGCTGGTCAAACAACACAAACATGATCAAAAGAATGGATATAGGTGGAATAGGATCTAATAAGTCCTAAAACACCATGAGACACCCATTTTGTATTCATTTGTGGCAAGGAAGCCAAATGTTGTAATTTTACAAAATTGAAAAGTTGCAATGTTGCAAGATTATTGCAAACTTGGCAAATTAATTGTGTGCTTGCTTAAAATGATCAAGAAAAGTTACCTCCACCTTATTAAGGATAGAAATGAGTGATTAAAACATGTTTAAGCCTTTTTCCAAGGTAGCTGTATGGGGGGAGAGTAATCAATGTTGAGGAATGAAATAAAAGTTCTATTTTTTATTGTAAATTTGCTGGTAATGCCTTTGAATCTTGTGAAAAAAGATTAATTTAGCAGATTCATTGTATATAATGGTTAGAGAAAATTATTTTATCTATGTGTGTATAACTTTGAATTTTTATAAGGTTTTGTTTGTGATTTCTTCACATCTTTTAAACTCTACCAGTTTTCTTCCATAACTAGATAGACTTCGCAAAATGAGGCCTATTTCTTTTTTTCACTATTGAGATTGGATGAAACCTTGGGAAATGGAATTATACCCCTAGTACCATACTATGAAAAAGGTTGGAGTCAAAACTTGCAAATGGTGAATTTTCCCAGCAAGCCCTAGGTGGGTCAAGTGTGAATCTAACTAGAAAGAGGAGGCAAAATGGGCCGAGTAAATGCATGGGAAAGAAGATCATGTCCTGATTTATTTTGAAGGTGAAAGATCATTGAGTGGAGGTCCTTGCATAGAAAATAGGTATTTTCACAAATCAACCTAAGGGAGGTATAATATCATTTCTTGTTTACAACCTTGATCAGCCTTAAAACCCTCAAAACCCTTAATTTTTGGGAACTATGTTGTACGGACATGGTCAATAGTCCAAACCACAAAAATTTTGTGCAAAATCCAAATGGGTGGCATGAATGGAAGTTAGTTTGATAGGTCATTAATAAAATTTGCAAGTTAATGTCCAAAATCCTTAAAGGGAGGGTTAATTTCTCAAAAAGGGCTACAAGGGAGTATATAACCAATAAGGAAAATGATAGAGAAAAGGATCTTGAAAATTATTTAATCTGTCATTCTAGGTCAAGATTGCTTAATTATGGCATGAGTACCTCCCTACAATGCTAGGTAAGTAGAAGCCCAAGACTTGGGAAGCGAGCAATGAAAACCCAAAGGAATGGGAAATAAATCAATTTGATTTTGTTAAGGGACTTCATATTAAGTATGAAAAGAGTGCATTCTTAGGGTTTGGTCATGACTAAGGGATTCTAATAGACCTAACAAGACACTAAGAAGGGTGATTGGAAAGATCCATTGATCTCACATCAAATAGTTTTCTCTAAAATAATATAAAATAACTAGTTGGTAAAAGTGACAATCAAAGAAAGGTTCTATTTCTTTATATAAATAATATGGATTTAGCTTAAATTATGTGACAGTGACACCCTCATTATGCCCAAGTGATATAACTTCATCAAAAGAAAATATAATCTCAAATGGCATTTTGCATATTCCTTCTGTTGGTGTTTTTACACTACCGAATAATAAGGATACCTGATACCTAGATAATAAAGATCAAAATAACCTAAACATTAGCTAGTTTCCATAAATAGCTAGATGCTCTTCAAATCTGGACCCAACTTCAACAAAATCATAAGAGATTTACTACTCTTTTGGCTCTATAAAATCAAGGTAGGTGGACCTGGGGGATAAAAGATTCACAACTTGATACTACATTCACATTTCATTCATTTGATGACATTTTATAACAATATTCATCCATTACAATCCACAATTATTCTTAGATCTACAAATAATTCTATGTAATAGTAGCTAACTAAGACTCAGAGGTTAAATGTAAACAAGTACTAACTAGCTATGCTATTCTTCATACATTAAGTAAAATTGATATTAATTTTTTTAGATGTTTTTTGATATCTATCTATGATATTTTCATATGCTAACTGAAATAATTGATCAGTGCATCATCCATTGGGATTCAAAGTCTATCTAATTTCTTGATCTAATTGACTACATTATAATCAATATCATTAGCAATTCTCCCTAAAACTCATTCTTACATAAATCCTTCTTATTGCTTGGATATCATGTCGCATTCATTGAAGAATTTACTAAATTCATTGAATCAAAAGCAATAACAAATTGGCATACAACTTATCCTATTTGCATCAAATTGAACAAGCTTTGTCCATACAATCTCAAAATAACCAGCTAATAAAAATGGAGACAAGATTTAGAGAGAAAAGATATGGTGATAGTTCATCTTTGTATTAATTCTCCTTGAAAATTATACAACATTGAAATAAAACTCAAAATAACCCAAGAAAAGACACTATGATCGTGGAGCATTAATGTATTCTCAAATTTTGTAGAGAAAATACATCATAAAATTTACATCAAGGATTGGACCGAATGAAACTTAGCTAAACTAAAAGTTGTACAATGACTCAAACCCCTTCTCTAGCCTTGGAATCTCTATTATATAGTGTGAGATGCAACAAGCTTTAGGAATAGTGAATATTGACAGTTGCCTTTAAGACATAAAGATATTTACAATGTTACTGTCAAAAAATGGTGCAACAAAATATCTTTCATCATGAATATTCTCTTGTGGGACCACTTCTACTGCACCTTTCACTGTTTAGGAGTATATGATTGATTTTTCTATTATTATTCTTCCTCAAAGTGTGTGATCATTGGTCTTGCATGTGATGAGCCTTCTTCTGGTACTTGAAAGTTGAGATAAACCTAAGGTTCTCCATCCATGTCATTTTTCACAAAAAAATTGATAGTTACAATCAATTGTCCTATTTCCAAGTCATCTATTTGGGCCTCTATTCTTGTAACTACAATTTTTTGCTTATCTCTATCCTCTTCTTCTTTTATTTATGTGTCAATTGTTTGCACTTCATCCTATTCCATCTTTTCATCATTAGTTTCACCATATTCCAATTGTTTTGCATGAACAAAATCTACCATCCACTTGTCAAAAAGTGTGTCATCTGGCCAATTAGAGTTCAAAATATCATGCTATTTTTTATTACATATTCTCCAATTTTGTCAATTTCAACAAAATCTTTCCTCAAAGAATCATAAAATAATTGTACTTTTATAACTTCTTCAGTTGTAGTTGCCAACGACACTTTTTTTTTTTCATTTATGACTCTATTCATTTGAATACATAATAGGTCATTTAATTCTTGGGCCCATTCTTCTTTATTCTTCAACTTATTCTTTTTATCCAGGGCATGGGGAAAAGCCTAAAACTTTTATTCTTATATTTTTCTGAATAATTAATGATTCTCCTCTGCAATGCAGTTCTCTTATCATCAAACTCGGAGAGATCATTAGTCAATTCATAAGTTTCTTCTATCTATTCACAAGATAGGGTAATAATTGAAAAACACAAAAGAGTGACATCCTTGTCCCTCTTGTTCCACTTACTGATAATTGGCTTTAGAGCATCAACACTTGCTTTTAGCTCCTCCCATATATTTATTACCTTTTCTAACTACTCATAAAATTTAGGCCAATAAATCTTATTAACTAAATACATGATGGCTAAAGTTCCTTAACCCATCCTCATATTAGATATCTAACTCTACATGCAATGCCCACAATTTACTCTTTTCTTCCTCAAAATCCTCTGCAGTGTAATACTAAGGTCTTTGTGGTGTGTCTAGAATTTCAATAAGAGGAGTGGATTTTAAAGGCTCCACTGGTGGATAAGGATAAGTAATCCTAGACCTACTATATTTCCCTCAGTGTCTCATCAACTTATTTTCAAGTTCAATTCTCTTTTGAACCTCTCTATTAGAGGCAGCTAAAACTTTCTCATATTTATCCTATAATTATAATCTTTCTCTTTTGTCTCTCAAAGTTGTGGCTAAGGTGAAATTGGCTGATCCAACACCTAACTCTATGGCTTCTTCACTTGTAGTTTCCTCGACTCTATTTACAATTAAATTTCCTATCAGGTCGGTATCATCAAGATAGGAAGAGCTAGTTCTGGATCCTTTTCTCATATACCAGATTACCAATGCAACATGACCCTTGCTGAACTTGGCACCTTTCATGTCTTTCTTTGCCTTCTCATCTACATTTAATTTTTTGGAGACAAAATTAAAAAAACCATTGCATCAACAATATCCCACTTTAGCAGCAGCAAAAACCCAGATGACTTTAGCAATAGCAAAAACCCAGTAGACAAGTGTTGGGAGCAAGGCATAGGGAGCATTATATAGAAGCATCCTTTCTTGCTCAAAATGAATGAACAACAATTGACTCACCATCGAAAATGGACACGGCTTGGAAGGGATTTTCTATAGAAGTGGTTGTTGTTGGACGACATCAGTGAGAACAACTTCACATGGATGGATAATTTCAGTGACATCATCTTCTCCAACAAAGTCCTCATGGAGGGACTTGAATACTTTTCTAATTGAAGGCTTAAAGCCCTCGGCCCCTCAGTTCATTGATGCTTCTAGCCTCCCTGTTCCCTATTTCCTGAATCTTGTTTCCTTAACCATTGTGGCATTGCCCTTTGGGAAATTTTTTTTTAAAGATATATATGCTTTGTACATTCTAAAATATTATCAATAATTTTTGGCTTCTCAAATCGTTGCAACTTCCTGTTAGTCTACGACTTTGTTTTTGGCATCTCGATTCTCAATGCACTGTTGAAATGTTAGTCTGTGACTTTGTTTAAAATAATTAACTGTTAATACTTATAAAGTTAGAATTCAGAAACAAAAAAAGGGTTTCAACAATCCCTTTATGGTTTCATATAATATATTTGATTAACGATTTATAGTAAAAATATATTCAATTGAAAATTATCCAATTAAAAGTTTTATAATTTCTAAAACTATTTTTTTAAAATCAGATTGGTTAAAACAAATGGAGTGAGAAGAGCAGATTGCAAGGAAAACTAAAGATTATAACCTTAATAACGTTAAATAAAATTTTGATAATTTATATGTCAATTTTTTATTTCATACCTATCTTGTCACCTAAATTTTATTCATTATGAAATATTTTAAATGATGAAGAATAGTTTAAAAATAATTATCACAATTTTCAATATATGTTAATAACTTATAGATAATTAGACTATATTACATTTTAATTTTGAAACTAAATAATAAATATGAATAAAAATATAGCATTTGTAATTATATTTTTAAATTTTAATTATTTTATTTACATTCAATTATTGTCATTATTATTTCATATCTTACACCAATTTATTTTATAAAATTGAATATATCTTCATTGAATTTTTCATATCATCTTTACAATATTAAGTTTATGATAGAAAAGAAAATAATTTCTATAATAGAGAAGAAAATCCTTTATTTATATTATATTATAACTCTTATAATTATAATTATAAATTATATTATATATATAATATTTTATGTAAATAATTCAATTAACATCATGATTTTGACATGGTAAACTTAAAAATATAATTATAATTAATAACAATTTCTTTAACACTATTTATTTCAATATTTTTCTGTATATTAATTAATATGCTATTTAAATTCTTTTCAATGACCATGGTTGTTAGATTGTGGTGATTGATCAGGAAAGAATTTTTTTGGGCCCTATTTTATCGAGATTTTGGGCCGAAATGTAATTATTAATTATAACCCTAAAGTAGTACAAAATACTTGTATAAAAGAGCTTAAAGAAATATTGTTTCATAGTTGTGATGCAAAATTGGTTCTTGCGGCAGTATTGAGTTATAAGGGATTACAGATTGTAATCAAGTTGTAATTACTGGATTGTAATAATATCAAACTTGTTGTTTGGTGGACATAGCCCAGGGATTGGGTGAACCACATTAAATCTTGGTGTCTTGGTGTTCTTTTTTGTGTGATCTATTATTTTCTAATATTAGTTATATTTGCATGTAATTGTTATTTCTGTCTATGGTTTAATCCTAACAAGTGGTATTAGAGAGAAGTTATTTTTCAGTTATCCTATGTAGGAAAGTCTCACGGTTGAGTGGGAGTGATGGAAGACAAAGGTAAGCTAGGGGCTGACAAGTTTAATGGGCAGAACTTCCAGTTATGGAAGATGCAAATGGAAGACTATATTTATTAGAAGGATTTATGGAAGTCATTGGAAGGAAAAGACAAGAATCAAGGATCTATGTCAAATGATGAATGAGATCTTTTAGACAAAAAGGCGCTTGAAAGCATTCGATTATGCTTGGCACCATCAGTGGCATTTAATATTACAAAAGTGAAGATGATAGAAGAATTGATGCAAACCCTAACGAAAATATATGAAAAGCTCTCTGCTTCAAACAAGGTATTTCTCATGAAAATTTTATTTAATATGAAAATGGCAGAAACTAGATCTATTGCAGATCATTTAAATGAGTTTAATACTATTACTAGTTAGTTTCTTCTATGGGTATCAATTTTGATGAAGAAATTAGGGCTTTCTTGATTTTGTGTTCTTTGCCTGAAAGTTGGAATGGCTTGGTAATGGCTATGAGTAATTTTGTTCCTAGATCTAGTACCCTAAAATATAATGATGTGATCGGTGTTATTTGAGGAAACTCATAGGAAAACCTCGGGTGGATCTACATTAGGAAGTGCTTTGAATGCACAAAATCAGGGGCAACACGATTGAGAGAGGAAGTAATTTCAGAAATCATGGGAAATCAAGAGGAAAGTCAAAGGGGAGGAGGTCTCAATCGAGAGGACTGAATGACTGCTGGTATTATGGGAAACTAGGGCACAGAATGAAATATTGTTGGAATCGAAAGAAAAATGAAGGAGATAAACCAGATGGAGACAAGGAGGCAAATGTGGTAAGTAACAAATCCAAAGAGGATTCTTTGCTTCTATCTTTAGAAAGTGTTGATGATTCATGGGTTTTAGTTTCTAATGCTTCATTTCATGCTACACCTCATAGAATTTATTTCATTGATTATGTCCAAGGGGACTTTGGACTTGTTTATTTGGGGGATAATAAACCCTGTCAGATTGTTGGAAAGGTAAAATTTAAGATTAGTTTGTAAAATGGGAATCATTGGCTACTACATGAGGTAAGACATGTTCCAAGTCTAAGTAAGAATTTAATTTCAATAGGGCAACTCGGTGATGAGGGTTGTGTAGTTATTTTTAATAATAAAAATTGGAAGCTTTCAAAAGGTTCCCTTGTAGTAGAAAAAGGTGTGAAATTAGGCACCTTATATCTTTGTATAGGTCATATTGTTCCCTCTACTTTAATTGTTTTAGAGAAAAATGAATTTTCAGGAATAGTTGTTGCAATTGAGCAAGGAGAACAAATAGCTACTATAAATTTTGATACAGCATTGTGGCACAATAGACTTGGGCACATGAGTGAGAAAGGTATGAAAGTACTTCATTCAAAGAAAGTTTTACCAGGTCTAAAATGTGCTAATATGGATTTCTATGAAATTTGTGTGTATGGAAAACAAAAGAGAGTGAGTTTTGTGAAGACTGGGAAGGAAAACAAAAAGGAGAAATTAGAGCTTGTGCACATCGATGTATGGGGACCAACTTAGGTATCTTCCCTTGGTGGCTCTCATTATTATGCTACACTTATTGATGATGCAACTAGAGAAGTATGGGTTTATTTCTTTAGATAGAAAAGTATTTCAAACTTTTAAGAAATGGAAATGCTTGGTTGAAAATGAGACTGGTAAGAAATTAAAATGTCTCAGATATGATAATGGTGGTGAATATTGTAGTTATGAATTTGAATATTATTTCTCCACTAATGCTATTTGTAGATAGAAAACTATTCCAAGGACTCCATAAGAAAATGGAGTGGTTGAATGCATGAACAGGACTATAATGAAGCGCGCAAGGAGCATGAGGTTGCATGTTGGGTTTCCCTTACACATGTGGGTGGAGGCTATCAATACTATTGTATATTTGATCAATAGAGGTCCCTCTACTCATTTTAGTTGTGGTATTCCAGAGGAAGCATGGACTGGTAAAAAAGTGAGTTATTCTTTTCTCAAGACCTTTGATTGTGAAGCTTTTGTTCATATAGTTTCTAAAAATAGAACCAATTTAGAAGCTAAGTGAAAGAAATGTGTATTGGTTGGATATGGCATTAATGAATTTGGTTATAGGCTTTGGAATTTTGAAAATCATAAAATTGTAAGAAGCAGGGATGTCATATTCAATGAGAAAGTGTTGTACAAAGATCTGTTATAGCAACATGAGAAGAAAGAAGATGATTATGTAGTGTTGGATGATACTTCAAAAGCTGATGTTCCAACCATTCCTTATGATGTGCAACAACTGTAATAACAAATACCATACACATCAGTGAATGTTGGATGGTCAATAAGGAAAATTAGACCTCTAGAAAGATTCTCTCCCTCTTTGTATCCAATTTTACTTACCATTGTTGGTGAACCTAAATGTTATGATGAAGCTATGTAGATGGATAGTAAGATTCAATGAGAGTCTGCAATGAAAGATGAAATGGACTCTTTGCTGAAGAGTAAGACATGGGATTTATGCAAGTTGCCTATAGGTAAAAGGGCTTTACAGAATAAGTTAATTTACAAGTTAAAAGAAGAGGATGGAGGTAAGAAAAGATTTAAAGCCAGGTTAGTTGTAAAAGGATTTGCACAGAAAAAAGGCATTGATTTTGATGAGATATTTTTTCCTGTTGTTAAGATGACTTCTATCTATACTATTTTAAGTATTGTGGCTACTAAAGATTTGCATTAAGAGTAACTTGATGTTAAAACAATATTCCTTCATGGTTATTTGATGAAGAGATATATATGGCTTAGCCATAGGGATTTGAGGTCAAAGGTAAGGAGAATTTAGTGTGCAAATTGAAGAAAAGTTTATACGGCTTGAAACAAGCACCTCAACAATGGTATCTAAAATTTGACAATTTTATGCATGAGCATGGATATCACAGGTGTCATTCAAATCATTGTGTTTATTTTAAGAGGTTGAATTATGACAACTACATTATTTTATGTTTATATGTTGATGATATGCTTGTAGCCAGGTCTAACATGGATCATATTAAGGGTCTAAAATGCCAGTTATCACATGCATTTTCTATGAAGGATTTTGGGGTAGCAAAACAAATCCTTGGTATGAAGATTTGTAGAGATAGGAAGAACAAAAAATTGATGCTATCTTAGGTTGATTATGTGGAGAAGGTGTTGTAACGTTTCTCTATGGAGAATGCTAAAACTGTCAGCACACCTTTACCTAGCCATTTGATGTTGACTAAGGAGATGTATCCCAAGACACAAGAAGAGGAGGATAAGATGTCCAAGGTACCCTATGCTTTAGTTGTAGGAAGTTTTATGTATGTTATGGTATGCACAAGGCCAGATATTGCACATGCAATGAGAGTCATTAGCAGGTATATGAGTCATCTTGGAATTGAGCATTGGAGTGCAGTCAAATGGATTCTTAGATATTTGAGAGGAACATCCAATAAGTGTCTACACTTTGGGAGCTCTAGTGCTAATTTACAGGGCTATGTTGACTCGGATTTGGTAGGGGATATTGATACCAGGCGGAGTACTACAGGTTATGTCTTTACTATTGGGGGGGTAGCCATGAGCTAGGTTTCTAGGTTATAGAAGATTAATGCTCTATCCACTACAGAGACAGAGAATGTTGCTGCTATAGAGGCAACCAAGGAGATGATATGGATTCAGTTCTTCTTAAAAGAATTGGGACATTCTCTAAAGGATAATCATTTTTTCACAGATAGTCAGACTGCCATTCATCTTACAAAGAATTCAGCTCTACATTCAAAGACCAAACACATACAGTTGCAGTACCATTTTATTTGGTCAGTTTTGGAGGATGGATAGTTAAAGCTAGAGAAAATACATACAAATGACAATCCAACAGATATGTTGACAAAGGTAGTAACAAGGGAGAAGTTGAACTCCTCTTCAGCTTCGGTCGGTCTTCTAGACTGAACATGAATAAAAGAACAGCAGAGTCCAGGGTGATTTGATCCAATGGGATCTTCATACAGTAGCAGCATAGCTACAGGATCAATCTTCAAGTGGGAGATTATTGTTTAGTGTGGAGCCTAATTAGTCCCCATGTGGGAGATTGTTAGATTGTGGTGACTAATAAGGAAAGTATTGCACATATTTTATCAGGATTTTGGGCCGACGTGTAATCATTAATTACAACCCTAAAGTGGTAAAAATACTTGTATAAAAGAGCTTAGGGTTAGCTATTGTTTTATAGTTGTGATGCAAAATTGGCTCTTGTGGCGGTATTGAGCTGTAAGGGATTATAGATTGTAATTAGGTTGTAATTACTAGATCCTAATAATATTGAACTTTTTGTTTGGTGAACGTAGTCTAAGGAATGGGTGAACGATGTTAAATCTTGGTGTCATGTGTTCTTTTCTGTGTGATCTGTTATTTTATGACATTGGTTATATTTGCATGTAATTGTTATTTCTATCTATGGCATAATCCTAACAACGGCTCTATTTCAGGCCAAATTTTAAATGATTGAAGTTAAATTCTATTTCTATCCGAAATTGGGACACATGTACTCGAATATTTTACTTGAAATCATGACCATTAACTAAAAGAAAGATCAATGACTTGAGATGAATTTTGGGCCGATTTGAAAAATATTTTCCCATGTGCCTAGATTCATCCAGAATCATGACACTTGTCTGGTCATTGCAAAGCTCAATTAAGTGTCAAGACTCAGTTCATATTATTAATAATTATGTTTATAAACAATTATCACAATTCTCAGTATATGTTAATAATTTATAGATAATTAAACTATATTACATTTTAATTTTGAAACTAAATAATAAATATGAATAAAAATATAACATTTGTAATTATATTTTTAAATGTTAATTGTTTTATTTGAATTAAACTATTGTCATTATAATTTATTATTAGTACTTGTTGGTGGGCTTAAGGCTAAGTACTAATGTGATACATTTTGGATTTTAGACTTTAACTAGTGATTAAATTTGTTTCATGTTTTTATTAGTAATAATAAATCATTGTAATTTCTTTTATCAAACTAATAAATTACATAGAATAGATGCAAAAAAAATTTAATTTAAAATTTTTATAAAATATTTTTCTAAGTTATGATTGGATGAATTCATTTAGCTCTTATATTGGCTAGATTTGATGGGTTTCATTTAGCTCTTATATTGGCCAGATATAAGAGCTAAATATTTCATTTTCAATGCGATTCATTAATGTTAATATTTTTATTTTTTTAATGTAAGTGTGTTGGTTTATATTTTATATTTTAATAATGTATATTTTTTGTCATTCAATTAAAAAAAATATTACTTATATTATATAATCATTTAAGATTTATTATTATTATAAAAATATTATTATTATTATATTATAATTATTTATTATATAATAGAACATATAATATAATTATCTATACTATAATATAATATAATCATAACCATATGATATATATGTAATAGAACATATATATCAATGATTATATTTATGAATAAAATTAAAATCATTACAGAAAAATATAATTATATAACATTTTTACTAAAATATTTTATATATTATAATAAATTTATTAAATTTAAATTAGATTTATATAAAAACTAAAGGCAAGTACTAAGCCACTATGTGGCACTTGTTTCATATCTTGGACCAATTTTATTTTATAAAATTTAATATATCTTCATTGAATTTTTCATATCATCTTTACAATAAAAAATTTATGATAGAAAAGAAAATCATTCCTCTAATAGTAAAGAAAATCCTTTATTTATATTATATTATAACTATTATAATAGTTATTATAAATTATATTTATATAAATATAATATTTTATATAAATAATTAAATTAACCCGAAAATAGGACACGTGTACTCAAAGATTCTACCTGAACTCCCAACCGATGACTAAAAGGAATATCGATGGCCTGAGATAAATTTCAGGATGACTTGGGGAATGTTTTCCCATGTGCCTAGATTCATCCAAAATCATGACACATATCTGGTCATTGTAAAGCTCAATTAAGTGTCAGGACTCAGTTAATATTATTAATAATTATGTTTAGTCTTTAAAAAAAATATTACTTAATCCTGACTCAGCAATGCCACGATTGTTAAGTAAAAGGTAGATCAATACCAATAGCAACAACCTGAGATGAATTTTGGGTAAATTTTGGGTTTTCCATCACTGTTGTCAAGAAACATCTAGAATTGTGAGATGTGTCCTTGACAAGTGTCACAATTCTGGATTACTCTTGACAACATCAATAGCATTCCACAAATTGACTCAAAAATCATATCGATAATTAAGTTCAATTTTTATTAATTTATTTATTTAAAATGAACATTGAACAAATTTCAAAATTCAAATGTATATTAATGTAATAAATTTCTACTTTTTATTATTATAGTTATGTACAAAACTAGATTATTGAGTCTTTATGCCTTTTACATGTACATTGTACATACTATTAGTAAAGTACCTAAAACCACTAATTACTTAATACTTTTGTTTTAACTTTTAACTATTAACCTTCTATAATGTTTTTAGAGTATGAAGTTGAAAGTTCTGCAAGTCGAGAGTTTGATACAATAGGGTTTTCTAATTTTAACTTTTCAAAGACTGATAGAATTCCATTTTATATTCTGAAGACTAAATTCTTAAAGTGTGAAACTTGAGTATCAAAGGACAACACCAATTTTCAAATCTTGATTCTAGGTACTTAAATTTTTTTTTAAAAAATTCATTGCAATTTGTAGCAATAGAAATCTTGATTTTAATTGTCTTAGGTTTACACTTTACAATTTTTTTAAATAAGGCTTGAAGAAGAATTTTGTGTAATAACCAGTAGTAGACATGGGGAAAAAAATCAAAAACCTCTCATACGAGTGCAAGCATAAAGGAAAAGAAAGACATTAAAGAACTCAAACAAGTGCTACAAACCCTAGGTTTCACCAATGAATGTCATGATATTTTTTATCCTATTATCCATGGAGATTTTGAAATCATGAGAATTAGACATTCATTGTTTAATAAGTGGAAAGATCCATAGAAGGGGAGAATTTATTACAAATATAACAATAGTATGTGTGCACATACAAATAAACTAGTTGCTTTGGTTACTGGATTAGCAAACCTCATTGTACCTGAAGTATTCCCTTGCCTTGAAATTATAATGCTATGCACTTAGAATTATGATGAAATTAGAAAGGAAATTGTAAACCAAAAGACTCAGGAGGAAATTTTATCCATAATTAAGAGTGATTTTTTCACTATGTTAGACCTAGGGCTAGGGTTTAAACCAGAAAGCTTTAATGAGCTCATTGACTTGGATAAACTAGCATAGGCTTATGACAAACTGGAAAGAGTTTTTCAAGATTCATATATTAAGGGTTTGATAAACTCAAAGTCCTCTACTAGCATTACACTGGATATAGACCATAAGCCTCCTTATCAATATGATATTTTTGTGCCATGGGTTCAAAATACTATTTCTTTGTTATCATTTTGTCTGGGATTGGACAATAACAAGGAAGTGGGGGCCAATGTTCTTGAAATTGATTTATAATATCCATTATCGAGGTCAGTCAGTTGAGAAGGTAGATGTAAGATATAATTTTGTTCAATACATTGTTGAATCTGTGCAACAACAATTACTAATGATTAAACAAAGCACAACTACAGGAAAGACAAAGACATTTAGGTTCAAAAGTTACTTGTGCTACCTTCTTTTAGCAAAGCATCACCCAATATTTGAGACAAAGAACAAAAAGCTTGATATTGAAGTCTATAAGTTTGATGAGAAAACCTAGAAGAAATCAGAGACTCCAAGTCCAGTATATGAGTGGACAAATAAGATGAGGATGACTGCTAACAATAAAAACTACAACCATTTTGTAGACTTCTTTTTGGCACCTATTTACCAAAAAATCATAGGTACTAAAATGCCTAGATTGCTTGTGTTTTGTAAAGATTGTATTCAACTAGGAAGTTAGATTCAATTGGCTGACTAGTTCTTCATAGAAGAGTACATTGAGTTAAGGTTTTATAGTTCAGTGGTTAGACCCTGCAAACTTCTAAAGCATGTTACAAAAAAGAGTTTTTGCACTAAAATATGTATGACAGATGGAGAGCGCAGATGAACTTTTCACTAGACAACAAAAGAAAATGATATTTCCTTCCTTACCCTTTTCAATTAAAGGCCTCACATTTGAGAGAAAGGCTTTCAAAGCGGCAAATGAATTGGTAACTTTTTTTGGCTTTGATTTTTTTAGTCACTAGAATTATGATCCATTGAACATAATAAAAATAAGACTTATTTTCAATGGAAACTCTACGAGAAAATATCAATATTAGGAGATTCCATTAATAGAAAAGTTAAAAAATAAGGATTCGTGGGATGAGGTTAAGAAAGAGATGGAGAAACATGCAATAGAGAATAATATTTCAATGTGAGAATTATCATGCCTATTGATTTTTCT
This sequence comes from Cupressus sempervirens, assembly GCA_028749045.1. Taxonomy (NCBI): domain Eukaryota; kingdom Viridiplantae; phylum Streptophyta; class Pinopsida; order Cupressales; family Cupressaceae; genus Cupressus; species Cupressus sempervirens. The sequence goes on along the minus strand of CM053791.1, from coordinate 808,280,707 downwards.
AGATATTCTGCAAATGTAATGGCATTTCCTATTGAGGTATATGTTTTCCATATGCAACATCCTCTCATTTATATTAAGCATAGGTTATTGAATAGACATGTCTATTCAATAATCAAATAATTAATTTATATAAACTTAATTATTGTTATATATATATATATTTCTCACATATAATAATTTTATATCTCACATAGAATTATATCTCATATAAAATTACATGTATATCCATAGAGTTATCCAACAGAAGCTACCAAACATTAACACTCCCTCTTAGCAAGGGAGGATAAACACAACACAAATATTACATCATTGGTAATATTAAGGATATCTCAGAAGTTTTCCACCATTTAGTATAGCATATGATATCAAGAGTATTGATCTCCAAAATATCAATATATGATATTCATCAATTTCTCAAACTAGGGTATGATATCACATTTGATATCAAGAGTCTTGATCTCCCAGAATATCAATATCCAATATTCATCAAATACTCAAAAAGAAGGTTTGATATCAAGAGTATTGGTCTCCGAGAATATGGACATCCGATATTCACCAAGTACTCAAATAATATTTGTGTTGGCCTCCCATAATATCAATGATATTCACCAAGTACTCCAAGAGTAATAGCCTCCCAGTATGTTGAGATACAAGACATTCACATTTACTCAATTTATTTTATCTCATAATACAAGTTTATTATAAGATCGTCACCTTACAACAACTTCTCCAAATACAAGTGATGATCATTTGGAAGTCATCACTTCCTCTTGATGTACATAGGTGATAGACCCATATAAAAGTCACATGTTCACAGTCCTCTTGACCATGGAAACTTATAGATCATTATAGAAACCATCTCAGCATGGTTTACTCCCTCTCAATCAATAAAATCGAGTTCACTAAAGGTTAACCAAATAACATCCTCAGTCTTCTCCCTCTGAATTTTAATCTCCCTCTTTTTCCTGTAAGAACATTCTCAGAGGAAAAGATCAAGGCAAATAGCTCATATAGAGATATAAAGTAAGAATGATAACATTAGTTGGATGTTTGGTAATTTAACTCATGCATATTACTAACAACAACATAAATGATTATAACATAACTCTTTATTTTATATTTTCAAAAATTAAGATAACATAATACTTAATTTTATTCATAATATAATACTTAATAATAATCAATTCATTTGATATCACATATCAAATATATATATTATGAATTGATTGAATTTTAACATTAGAATAAAACATAAAATATGTGATATCTTCACCAAGAATTTATTTGGCACTTTTCCTCTTTCCATTCCACCATATTACTTAGAGAATTGATTTAAAATATATTATTCCCATTTTAGGTCATCTAAAGTTGCACGAACATAGTGAGGTGTTGCATGCCTAAAATTTCTTCCAAGAACTGTTCCCTTCTTTTCTTTTCTTTGTAAGATATCAAAGAACTCTTTGGTCACCTAGCTAGTGGTTCCATCGGCTTCTGTATTTGTCTCTTCAATGAAATTTTTTTCGTATGTATATGATATTCTCTCATGTAAAAAGTATATTCCTAATCTTCAACCTCTTAGGAAAAAAGAATGTCAAATGTGGAATTCTTCCAAAAGATTTTCTTGTCTGGTGTAGATCTTGCAAGCCAAATGAAGATCCCATTTTGAAGCTGTACAAATTCACATACATCAAATCTCTAGATTTTCTTTGGAGATCTTGGAGTGCCTTTTTTTGTTGACCTATTGTGGTGAATTGTAAGACCAATGGAAGTATTTCTTATATAATCAAATTTGTACATAAAGAGAGTAAAATATTAAAACTCATGCTTCTAACAAAATATTAAAACTCGTGCTTCTGAGGGATACATCAAATATTTTAGGACCAAATCACATTCAGACTCGTATAAGTTCACAAAGTTTAACATCTAAAATCAGAAGGCATTGCTCCCTCACATCCACATTTTGAATTAATATAACTTGATTGACTATGCGTATTAAAATAGCCATGTTTGCGTCTTCATTGTAATATGAAATTATCTTCACTTTCACCCATTTACTCTTTATTGCTAGTCTAAATTTTGAGTAGATTGGTGTGCATCACTATTAAATTTTTCATATCAACTTCTCTAATCTGAATCATCCAAATATGGCACTTGTTGATGTGCACATTATTCTCCAGTAGTTCACTATTTTGTCATTTACTTTCCTTTCATGTGTGATAAATTATTTCAATGACAAATTCCAATAATCATTTCTTACACTTGCAACTTGGCTCTGATACTATGTTGAATTTTCTATATCTGCTGCAAATGTAATGGCATTGTCTGTTGAGGTATACGTTTTCCATATGCAACATCCTCTCATTTATATTGAGCATTGGTTATTGAATAGACATGTCTATTCAATAATCAAATAATTAATTTATATAAACTTAATTATTGTTATTTATTTATTTATATATATATATATATATATATATACATCAATCACATATAATGAGTTTATATCTCACATAGAATTACATGTATATCCATAGAGTTATCCAAAAGAAGCTACCAAAAATTAACAATCCTAAATTATGACATTGCACATATCAAAGTAACATAAATCAGAGACTCTGACATACTTAAATTTCTAGAAGAAAGCATCTCAACCTTCTAAGAGGTCTATGCTAAAAGAAATTAAAGAGGCATGCGTAGCTAAATTGTGGTGTCAAACCAAGATGATTGATTTTTGGAAAATGACGCAAAATTTGGGTGAACCAATGATAGTAGCATGTTTTGAGGAAATTGAGGAGGATGAAATTTTCAACAATTATTGTAATAAAGAGCATCCAACTATACTATATGATTTTGACAGTTGCAGTGACATTGATATTGAAAGATAGAAGGACCTCAAGTCTAATGCTAACATTCAAGGTATTCAAGATTCTGAGTCAATCGGGGGTAGACATATTGTTAATCTTCAAATGAGTGATTCTAATAAACAATCCTATAGTAAAGGGGCAACTATGATACAAAAAATGGGTTCTACAGGTATAGGGACCATTGGTACAAGTGGTGAAGGGATTTGGAATTTGGTTCTAGTACCAGACCCACCTAAAAGAGGAAGTAAACCAATCATTGGACTCTCTGATGAGATTGAAGATAATTCATCTAGAAAGGGCAAAAAATATTATACTTCTACTTTTGAAGGTCATCCCAACACATTATTTGTTAAATCTTCAAATCCAATTGTAGTTGATCCCATTAGCACTGGTGTTGGCACTAGCATGGATGAACCTTGTGCAAAAAAGAAAAAAGTTATGAAAATTACATCGCAAGAAATATCAGCAATTACTTCACCAATGTATGCCCCAGTAGCTTCTGTACAAAAACTTGAAAATAGTCCTAAAATGCTAGGATTTTGAATGGGTCATCTTCAGTATGTTGACAATCCTCAAAATAAAATTGTAGGTGGAGTAAGTTTAACTGGAGTTGGAGGAGCATACAAAAATACAACTAATAATTCACCTTTCAAACACTCAATTATGTCAGCAAACCTAGATTTTAATTTGAATGAGTTTGCATCAAAGTTTGAATAGACAAGCAAAAGAAATAGGCAAATTATGAAGACTTTGAAAAGTGGTGCAATTGCTGAATGTCAGGGATCTACTAACATAGTATTTCCAACATATGATCCAAATAATGAAATGATGAACTTCGTGGCTATTATGTCCCTAGGTGGAGATAATAATCCACCAGAAAATGTAATAAATCGTAACAATGTACAAATTACCAATCTTCAAATGGATTTGTCAAAAGTGAAAAATATTGACAAAATCAATATATCAAAAGAGAGCAAAAAAATGGTCTACTCTACACTTTTGAAAGAAGAGAGGGAAAAAAAAGGCTTACCAAGGAAATAGAAAAGTTATAGGTAGGTCTTGATAATGTGAAGGCCAAAGAGAAAGCAACAAATAATAGGTTCAAAGAATTGCAAAATAGGATAAAGAATTCTTCTCCTACAAAGGCAATTGTCCAGCAAGAAAAGATGAATGAACAAGTGTAAAATTTGACTAAAGAATTGAATGAGTGCCAAAAAAGAATTCAACATGAAAATGCCTCTACTACACAGTTTTTCAAGTCTATAGAGAGTAGTGCACAGGTCAATAATAAATTGAAAACTGACCTGGACTCTACTGTCAAGGAAAATAATAATTTGAAGATTGAATTAGAGAATGAAAAGGAAAAAGAGGAGTCTAAGGCAAGGATAATTTATAGTTTCCAAAAGGAATTAGAGAATGAGAAGAAAAAAGAGGAGTCTAGTGCAAACACAATCCACAATTTGAAGAAGCAATTGGTGAATATGAAAAAAAGAGGAATCAAATACAAAAATAATCCTTGATTTGAAGAAGGAATTGGAGAATGCAAAGAAAATAGAGTCTAGTGCTACTACAAGCAGTAATGCAATCCACCATATAAGGAGGGAATTGGAGAATGCAAAGAAAATAAAGGAGTCAGCTACAAAGAAAATCTTGGATTTGAAGAAGGAATTGGAGAATGCAAAGAAAGAGGACTCTACTAAAATACTTCATGATTTGAAGAAGGAATTGGACAATGTGAGGAAAAAGGAGAAGTCCACTGCAAAGACAATCCATGATTTGAAAAGGGAACTCGAGGATGAGAAGAAAAGAGAGGTAACTACTACAAATACAATCCAAGATTTGAAAAAGAAATTGGAGGATGAGAGGAAGAGAGCAACTAATTGGCAAGGGCAACTAGAGGAAATATAGAAAAAGAGTGAAAAAGAGATGTCTGAAATGAAGAAAAAGATGGAGAATGTAATTGCACAAAATAGAATAACATCTTCTAGAGACGATCATGTGAAAGATACTATAATAAACACAGTTAAGCTTATCAAACAAGAAAATTGGGACAAAATAATGAAGAACAATGATAATTTGTTTGAATGACTTGATTTAAATAGCAATTTCAAACTTCTCTTTGAAAATAAAAAGATGTTAAGGCTAAAAGAGGAATCTTCAACAATTCCTTAAAAAATCATGCTAAACAAATTTTGAGTAAAGTACAGAGATCCAATGACAAGAATTTGGCAAACCATGGAATAAATAACCACTTGGATGCCTCTATAATGTCCTTTGTTGTTTGTCACAATTGTGAATAAGTAATGGAAATAGATGAAGCTCTCAAATCTACTTCCAAAGACTTGATGAAGATGAATCACAACATATTGAACTTGCTAAATATTGGATTACCAAATCTAGCTAACTCAAAGGGAAGATTCATTGGAAAAGAAGATTACATGAAAAATTTGTAGAACGCCATGAATTTAGATTTAGGCAACTTTCCTGAGGAAACCACTCCAGAAAAAATTGCAAGTTGCATCAAACTACTATCAACAATGAATGTACTTATAGATAAATTCTTTGATTCGTGTAAAACTATCTCTCTAAAGTATTCATTGTTGACGAGGTTATAACTATTTAGCTACAACCTCAAAGAAATGGAGCTTCCAAATGATGCAAAATGGAGCACCCTAAAGAACTTCATTAGAGTTGGGTTATCTTCTCAAATTGTTATTGTTGTTGTCAGTGGTAGTCATAGCTGATAGTACTAAGAAGTAACAACTTAGTAAGTGATAGTACTATAATCATTTTGTTACTTGTTGCTCTTTAATTTAAAATTTTGGATTTAATTTCAACTTTGTTTAATGTTAATTGTTACAGGAATCAAGAGCCAACATATCAAGATAGTTGGATAGCCAAGCACTGGCATACTATTACTACACAAAGTAGATGGAAAAAATTTCCCTACTCCTACTTGAAAAAATTGTACAATTGGCAATGTGGCAAATTGGCAATGTGATTGTACACACATAATGTATTATGTAGTAATAATCTGATTATGTATACAATTACAAACTAACCTACAACTATTGTTGCTCCCTTGTATCTGCAAAAGGGAATTCAGGGTCATTTCAATTTGACATTGAGTCATTTGCAAAGGGTTGTAATTGTTTGTAATTGTTAAATGTATTATGTTACAAGTTGATTTATAATTATAAATTATAATACAATTTTTTTTTAAATAGAACTTATTCTGTTAAATGCATTATGTTAAAATTTCTTAAAGAAACTAGAATCAATGAAAATCTAAAAGTAAAAATGTCTAAAAACTAGAATGAATTAAAATCTCTAGTTCAACATGTACTATTGTATTAAAAGTAGAATCAATGAAAATCTCAACATGTTTAAAAAATACAATCAATGAAAATCTCAACATGTGTAGACTCTAAAAGTAATAACTAGTTTCAATGAACATCTCAACATGTAAGTTTCTAACATCAACATGTTTTAAAAAAATTAAGCATCTATAAAAGGACAATGAATGAAGGCTATAAATTAACTTCTACAAACATAATTAATTAGTAGATAGAGTCTTAGATCAAAGCTACTATCCTTCTACTTGACTCATGCAGAAGTTAGAACTTGAAGTTGAGAAGCTACTATAGTTGCCACTCTGCCTGGACTAGCTCAGCATCACTATCATCAGAATCCTCCTCATTTATTGCATATAACATTTCATTGTTTGTTGTGTTTTCTTCAAATTCACTATCAGCATCAATACGCATGCCAAAGTCAACATCATCTTTATTGCTTCCAATATCATGACATGAACCACTGCCACTTGGGTTTCAAATATTGACAATCCCTCTTCTTTGACATTGGTTTCTCCAAATGCTAAGAGCCCTTTCATAAGGGAAACTATATACATCATACCTAGAACTATAGAGCCTCAAAAAATTATCCAAATTTTTGTCTAATTTGTTTTTAACCTTTAACTTTAGGAAGCCCAAAGTAGTGAAAACCTTCTCATCCTCCACTGAACCCAATATCATTTTCAAACATAAGTCAGTAAGCTTGAAATATTCTAGTATTGACTCTCTCAACTGATTGCTCTCACCAAGGTTTTTCCAAAGCTTTGTTACTGTTCCCTCTTCATTTGGGTTCTCCATAAGATCATATTATTTCCTCATTATGTTTGCAAAATAATATGATTGATTTCTTAGTAGAGATTCATCTAAAATTCCATTTATAGTTACTTTATTAATTACTTTAAGTTTACAAAAATGTTGAATCAAAGTCGTCATCCTTTTTGAAAAATTGGTCGGACAGTTTAGAGACCAATATTATGAAAAAAAAAATTTGGCATTGCTTCAAGTAGTTCCTCTAAACGGAATCTAAATCTAATTTCTAACAAAAGATTGTAGCAAACTCACTTGATAAATTCAAGCACAAAGTCTTTGATCTTCTTGAAGTCTTCACTTGTAACACATGAAAGTACCTTCTCAGGTTCTGATTCAACTTCACTTCTTGCTTCATTGGGGTTGGAGTCAGGGTTGACGTAGGCATAGTACTACATGGGTATGTCAACTCCACATACCCTAGCATATACCTCATTGTTTGCACCAATTTGTAAAAAGTTCCTAGGATTGTTCAAATTTGTGATTTCTATCCATTTTGCAAACTTTGATTCATCTAATGGTAGTAATCGATACATAGTATCCAGGCTATTATATGTCATTTTATGCAGCTTATTATATTCTACAATGTACATAGCTCTTTTTTGAACCTTTTTAATAATATTTCTCATGTCCTGTAGCATGGGGAGAATAGTTGCTAAAGCTAAGAGTATCTTAACATTAGTTTGACTTGAATATAGCTAAGGGAATCTGTCTCACATGGAGTGGATTAGTCCAAGTAATGATAGATATTCAAATATTACTCAATGCATTGGTCTATCCAAAGAGATCCATCTGGTATCATTATCTTTCAAAAGATTCCTCCCATCACTAAGTCCTTGAGCAAAGTGTTGAAATTCCTAGACTCATTTTGGACTTTGACAAAAGTATTGGTAAATCTCTTTGATTAGAGATTCCACTTTACTTACACAACCAAAATTGCTAACAATTCCAAAAGCTAGATTCATTTGATGGGCCATGCAATGAATGGGAATAGCGTAGGGTGCCAAATCATTCTTGATCTTTTTGGAAAGACTGCCTTTATGACTATTGTGGTGTCCACAAAACACACCCCATTCCTCACGAGGAATGGGGACCCCCTACTTTTTTTGACTCTCAGACTCACAGTTCGAGAGTCAGGAGAAGAAATTAGTATTAGTTTTTGAAATATTCGAGTTAAAAAATAATAATAATAATTTTTAAAAAAGAAAAAAAAAGAATTTAAAAATCAAATCCTAATGCGTAGGCGTGCACACATACTAGGCAAGATGTGCGCCTTGTATCGATGCACATCTCGAGGTGCGTCGCACACCTCGTACGATGCAGGGGAGGGTTATAAAACCCCCCACTCACCCCCCCTTTTTTTTAACACATCATATTTTTTTTGGTGATAAAAAGGTAAGCGCCTGCGCATGACCACTCAACCCTCAGTGGCATTAGAACATCCACCACACGCCATTCTGAGCCCATGCGGTGGCACTCTTTGCAACCCTCTTTCGCAACATTATTGCACTCCTGCATATTGCACCCATGGGCTCTAATCCCCTCCACCGCACACTGCTTCAATTCATTTTTTTTTGCCAAGATATACCTGTGCTCGCAGTTCTTTGTGCCACTACGCACAGCACTCGTCCCCATGTGTACCCTCTGTTGATGCCACGTGCCACACCACCATCAAAACCCATGCGCGTGACACTTTTCATGTTTATACACCTCCTCCATCACCACCACTTCCCACACACAATTCTTCGTATGCCTGCATGCTAGTTAAACCATGCTCACGCAAAACCTTAACCAGTGCCATGAGTCTCGCATGCACGCATCCTACTATTGCCATGCGTGCTCACCCAGTGTCATGTGCCTGCACGCACGTGTCTACATCAAACCCTAATTGTACCTTCAGTGTGCTTCTCACACCCTCAATGCATTCATGCACTTTTAATTTTAAAAAAATAATAATAAATAAATAAATAAATTTTAAATTTTAAAATTTTAAATAATATAATATAATAAAATACCTATAGGGGACTTTTTTTCCTTTATGCATATTTTAGTTTAATAGTTTTTACTTCTTATCTTTCGACTAATAAACATTTTCCTCATTGTGTGCAGGTGATTAAATGGCATCCACATCTGGAGTAGCACCCAAATCAGTAGTCTTCAAGTTCCAAGGCATACCATCCAAATCAAGATTTCACGATGATTATGCCGAGATCTAAGATAGTGATTTAGGGCACACTAACTTAGGGGAATTCCTGAAAACCTATAATAAACCAATTGAGAGATCAGATCTAGTATCCTCCTTGATATGTTTCAGGTAGGTGAACATAGCATCACATCTCATATCAGTGCAATTAGCAGAACTAGTAATGATATTTGGCACAATATTTTGTTTCTAAAGAGAGAGTGGTGAAAAGTGTGATAGGAGAAGTGGTCCTTGATCTTTGACCTAACAACATTGAGAGGGTCTTCCATCTCTCAAGAGCATATCAATTCATTAGGCTCTCCTAGGAATCAATAGAAAGATGGTATAGGGAACATATGAAGTAGCCAATAGATATTATACAGTCATCTTATCTCATTGAGAGACCTCCTCAAGGAAGGATAACAAGCAAATTAGATATGACTCAAGGATATATGAAGGAGGATATTGGTTACTCCATCATCCTTTTGAGTAGAGTCATGGGTTTATTTGTAGCAAGCCACCTTAATACCTTCATGATCAACTTTATTGAGATGATCAAAACATCAAACATACCATTGGACTAGGCCACCACACTAAGTGAAAATTTGTGTGAGCAATTGAGGACAGTGAAGGCCAAGAAGAAGTTTAATATGATGTCTTACATAGTATACTTTCTTGCAGCAAGGGCAACAGATTATCCCAGATTGTATAGAAAGGGCAACATGCAGGATCCCAATGCCTGGCCTTACATAGTCTACCCTCAACTAGTGAAGAAGAAACTATCTACTCAAAGTAAGGAATATAGAATCATAAATTATGTGTTCATTTTTGCAATTATTTGATTCATTGAAGGAGATTATGGAAAGAGGCTATCTGATGAAGCAAAAGCACAGATAACTACTCTCAGAGCCTATTTCATTTAGTTTAAGATGTTCACATACCTGTGGGTAGGTGGTGTCACTATCAACCTCAAGAAGCTACCTAGATATTTGAGTGACAAGCTGGTGCTATTGGAGATTTCTTGGTAGATTGAATCAGCATATGAGAGGGTGAAAAGACAAAGAAGACCTTGTTGGACATGGCCTCTTGTCATTGGACCATACCAAGTAAAGTAGAAGCAAGACATTCCAAATTTTGAATGGGAATGGGAGAATTATCCCCTTGAGGAGTACAATTCCCCTAGGATACATTTTGATAATGTCAGGAAGGTGGAGAGTATGGCAGGTAAAGAGTTTCAGCATGTAGATGCTATTGAAGATCATTGGATGAATACAACAAATGATAATGATATTTGCATACAAAATTATTGTAGGATGACTTTGTATCTTGCAGAGAAGACCCTTAATCTCAATATTCTAGAGGAAATAAGGCAATAAGATTCTAAGGAGCTATTAGACCCCCTGTTCAACTTAGACAAAATCAGAGAAAGACCCATTATGACTGGAGAAGTTGATAGGGAGGAGAGTGATGATATTAATCATCGAGCAAGACATGTGGTTAGAGTGATGAAGCAATAGATCAAGCAGCCTTTTCCACTTGATCCCATACCTGACACTATAGTCTTCCATGCTCAAGCCTGCCCTGAGAAAGGTAGAGGAAGGAAAGTTACAGTTACTACGTTTGCGGTCCAATCTCCCATCAAGCCAGAGACAGTATACCAACTTGACCACTCGGTTGGATACTGTCATCCTCCAGAGAGGACAAGAAAGAATAAAAGGAAGAGGACTTCTCTACAAAGAATTCAAGTAGAATAGGGTGAAGTGCAAGCACCTTCCCATCAGCAATGAGAAGAGGTACAAGGATCTAAGAATATCAGAGCTACTCAAGTCCAGGATAATCCTCCACTACCTCCCTTTGTGCCTACCCAATTAGAAGAGGAAGAGAGTTAGCAAGTTTCTATCCCTCTAGTGCAAGAAGAACAAGCTTCCCCTTCTGCCTCTATAAAAAAAAAAAAAAGATTAAGATTTGAATGAAGAAAAGGCAAAGGGTGACTAAGAGAATGGTGTCTTTTCCTTATGTTCTTAAAACCATCTGAGAAGAAGAAGAGGAAGAAGTGTCCATACAAAGAAGAACCTGACTAGCTAGATCCATGGAGGAAGAAAGGAGAAGGATTACCTCGAGCATATCACCATCAACTCAGGCAATACCCTTACAAGTCTCTTCTTTGGAAGATGAAGTGCAATAGTGGGTAGATAAGCAAAGTGAAGAAGGGGATGATGTATTTAAAATGTTTGATTTTGACTTCATGCCTGTGGGAACAATGTTAATTGATGGCAAGATTAGGCATACTCCTATGAGCCAATCTCAACAGGAAGACTGGACGCAAATACCACTAGGCACACAAGGTCCTGATCCTACTCACCCATCTTCACCACAAGCTATGGTGGTAGATAAAGGTTTGGTTACTCCTCCGCTTCCAAGATCAGAAGAACAATTTCAGAAGAAACCATCACAAGAGGAGCAAGCAAAACAAAGGGCAATCGATGAAGCATCAAAGGAGGGACAAATAGTCAAATATTCTCAATCACCTCCCCAAGACACTGAGGTGCAAGCTATCGGATCCACTAAGATTGAGCAAATAGAAGGAGAGCCCTCATAGATAGAAACAACTCCAAGGAGGAGTGATAAGGGGAAGAAAGATGCAAAACATACTCCCTCATCTTCAATAAGAAGAGCTCTAACTAAACACACTCCAAGGTGGCTACAAAAGGAAGTAATAAGAAGCTCCAGACCCAAATTCCAAGCCTTGGAGGAAGACATTTATGAGATTGTGGAAATTATGAATAAACCTGAGTCCCTGTCATGTGAGTCAATACCATTGACATTTGTTACAAGTACACAAAATAGCCTGGAGTCGTTTGCATAGGTAGTTGTTCCTCTTGGAGATACAGAAGTAGAAAGCATTGGTCCCAAGGATTATGAATTGAAAAATGCCATGTTGGAAAAACCCACATGGGATGCATCCTAATTAATGGTGACCATGGGAATTAAGGAAATCATGAAGAACATGGATGAGGATGAGATGGAAATCCTGAAGAACATGGATGAGGATGAGATGGAAATCCAAGCACTTCGAAGGCAGGTTGAGATCCTAAAGGGATATTTGGCTGAATTTGTTGGTCCTATTGATCCTAAGTGCCTTGAGGAGACCTTGAATACTATTCTTAGAGAAGGGGGAGCAATCTATACGGATCCATTTTTGAGAGCCTATCAAAAATGGTGGGAGAGTTTTGAAGAAAAAGGAGTCACGATTATCATAGCAAACCTAAAGATGTTGCACGCTACACAAGAAAATGTGAATAAAATGGTGGCAATTTTGAAGCAGGACTTCAACATTATTGATGAAGTACGAGCCTGGAGCAAAGATTTATAGACTCTACAAGCCATAAAGGGACAAAGGTACCGAGTTTGGATTGATCTATATATGGGAGATGAATTAGATATGATTGATGATTGGATAGAAAAGATAGTAGATAGCAATAAGGTAATGGAAACATTACATGATGAAATTCATTGGCTCAACGATCAGGCCTGAGAGAAAATTTTGGAAGCAGAGAGGCACTATATTGATGCCTATTTGGATATTTTTGAAGATGAGGAATGCAAGAGATTACTACTTGTAGATACAGTAGTGGAATTTTAAGAAGATTTTTGTGGAAGTTGATGATGAGGAGGACATCCAATAGGCCTTCAAAATCAAGGAAGCATTATTACAATTGGATACCAAACTTGGGGATTTTTTTGATACCTAAATTGAGGTAGACAATTACAGAAGAAAGGTCAAGGACAAATATGAGGCTTTGGATTTTTTGGATGCAGCCAAAATCACTAAGATTATAGAGAAATTCAAGGGCAAACATCCAAACATGCCTTTGGGATGAAGAAGAACAAAACCCATATGCCAGAATTTTAGTTTTGACACTTAGTGAAATTTTGAGATTTTGACTTTGTCAAGGTACATAGCTCCGCAGGTTCATAGCTCTACAGATCTGAAGCTTCAAAGGTATGCAAGTTCATAGCTTCACAACTCCCTAATTCTAGAGGTGCACTGATAGTTAATTGCTAGTTACAAAAATAGAGCTTTTCATGCATTGAAAACGCATTTTGATGGTAGTTTAACTCCAAATAACGCCCTGTGAAGGATCAACTTCTAATTTTGGCATCTCCAGACACTTCCACTTTGACTTGGAGCTTTTGCATGCTTTTCTTTCATAATTTCTTTTTTTTTTGACATGTAAAGGCTCATGCATCTGATTAATGAATATAAAATGGATGGAGTTCTACTAAGCACCAGTTAGATAGGTAGTTTGTATATAATTAGTTTTTAATATTAGTTTAAAAGCATCTTATTGCATGAAGATATCTCTCACTCTCAACACAAATTGAGGAGACGATTTCTTATAAATACCCTATTGTAATATTTAAAGAGGGCCGCCATTATTTTGCAATAAGATTATGTTTTTGGTGCTTGCATTTGGAGTGTAGTTATTCTTGCCTGAATGTGTCATTGTTTTGTGGATTTTATTCATGAGATTGTGATTGAGCCAAAGGTTTATTGCATTGTTTCTCGTTGTGTGATCTTTCAGTTCTGGTGTTTTCTATAGATTTATGAATTTTGCTGATGTACTGAGCTCAAGGAGAAATCACCAAATTGTGTCTGCATAATTCTTTGTCTCGCATGAGCATACTTTTCGTGGCCTTGCAGTTTGATCAAGAGTGAAACATCATTCAGTTATTGAAAGTTCCCATCGATGATTACATCAATGGAATCTAGGAAATGTTGCTCCTTTTTTCATTGGTTACCTACCAGTTTCTTCAAAAGCTTAAGTCACAGCTTGTTGTTTTCTACAGTTTATGTTCGTTAGGATTTCAATTTCCAGTTATTTGCTTTCAAATTCAAGTTATTTGCTTTTAGTTCTCATTATTTGCTTTATTAACCCCCCCCCCCCCCCCCCCTTTTAGAATAGGATTTCATATTAGGTGCACAGTTAGATTGCATTGAAAGATAAAACATAAAATACAAAAACATAGTTCTTTTTTAGTGTTATTTTGAAACAGCGTGTAGATTCTTCATTTCTTTCGAAGTCAAAATGAACTAGCAAAGGCCTCCTTGTGAACAATCACATTTATCTTCAATTGAGCAGATTTCAGTGTGTCATAAGACAACCCAAAATTTTGGAGTTGATTCACAAAGATCGGTTTTTCAAGAGGGGAATTTGCAAGAATTCCTACCGTTTAGCATCATGTAAAATGATAGCTCAACAGAATTGGCGCTAGAAGGAGCGCTAATTTTTATGATATTCAGGATAAGAGAAAAAAATTTCCAAAGTTTCAAAATTCTTCACTTTCTTGAAAATTTATAAATTTTCTAAGTCTATCAAAAATTTAGGTCCGCAGATCTATAGGTCCACAGCTATGCAAATCCATAGGTCTGCAGCTACGCAGGTCTTCAGATCCACAACTCCACAGAATTATGTGGTGTGTTTCTTTTTGTGAGAAAGTGTGCTTCTGCAAAGGTGCACTTTTTCCAAAATTGATGCAAACTGGAGGATTTTGATCCGGAGTCCCCATTTTAGCAAGTGTTAAGATCCTCACCAACTACACACAAATTCCTTGAACTTACCCATTTCTGCAAAACACATAGTGATAAAGGAATCCTACGAATTCAACCATTTCCTTTTCATCTTTCATCATCTTCTACAGTTTCACCACTACAACCACCACCACTAGGTCTACCAAACCCTCCAATGGCCTTTATTGCAAATGTTGTAGACTCACCCATCAACTTGAGAGGTGCACTTCATGACCTTCCCAAGAATCCTGAGAAGTTTTTCCCAAGGTTCATATATGGAGAAACATGAACTACTGAAGATCACATCAAATTATTTAAAGAAATTTGCAACTGAAAGTAGATTTCCAATGAGGATGTGGTTCTTCATTTATTCCCTTACTCTTTAGGGGAAATTTCCTTCAGTTGGTATGTTAATCTGCCACCTGAATGCATTAATGATTGGGACACCTTCAAAAAATTGTTTTTAGAACAATTCAAACCTTTCATCAATCCAATTGTGATACATCAACAATTCATATCTATCAAAAAGGACCCAATCGAGACAATTTCACGCTTTAACCATCACTTTCATATGGCATACCACAAGTTAGAAATGCCATACACTATACTAGAACTAGCTACTATCCATATTTATTTCAATGCGATGGACCATCTTACAACTATGTTTTTAAGAAGACTTCTTGCAGCAAATATTGACACATTGGATAAAGTCTTCACGGAAGCGATCACCTTCACCAAACAAGCTAATCCCAATGGAGGAGGATTGATGCTTCCCGCACAAGCTATTATAACAACACTAACATACCAGGATGTGACACCCATGATGCCTAGCCAATTCATACCCATTAATCCAGTTCCACTATAGTAGATGCCCACTCCACAAAATCTAACTTTGACATATCCAGGATATGAACCCTCAAAAGTTTCTTTCTTTGAACAAAAGACAATAGCTCCAACTGAGGTAGACAATAGTTTCACCTCTGAGTTTGGCCAGATGAAAAAGACTATGTCACAATTGAACAATGAGCTGACTCACTTAAGGTTGTTGCAAGGACAAAATAACAACTTTCAAAGAAACAACATTGGTCCTTACAACAACAAAAATTACAATCAAAATTACAACTGGAATTTTGCTAGAAAT